>BMAW01008242.1:0-10451 GCA_019974015.1 Nephila pilipes | reverse complement strand
AATGAAATCTAAAAAATATCGTCCTGAAATAGTTGTCCATCATCTTGTTTCAAATTTTCAAAAACCAATCCTTTATTCATCTCCACTTTCACGAGTTTTCATCTTCTCCTTTTTGTGATGAAAGTCACTGTTTGAACTTAACGATCAGGATATTTTTAACCTTTCGTCGAATATTCAAAACGTGGAATTTCCTCAGCTCTATTTCTTTGTATCTCATTCTTGTTACTTTCTCATCTGTTTATTTAAACATAAATAGTAATCCAGTTTTTTGATGGTTCTCCTCACTTAAAATTTGTTATCTTGAACATTTTGGAATCTTCTTTAAAGTTTATCTACTTTATATATTTATTTTCTTCTTTCATCACTACAGTTTCTTCCATTGTTACCCACTGGTTTTATTCTCTATTCCACTGCTTTTCTCTTATGCATTTATTACACTCTTTTGGATATTTTTCAACATTTCCTCCAGCATCTCTTTTGTTGGATAATTTCTTTTAGGTCTAATTAAAAAACTCCTCCTTCTGTACCCCTGGAATTCTCTTTTGCAATTTTTCTGATGTGCAAACTCCATTTGAATTATTTTTTTTACATGTTTGTAATTTCTTTCATAACAGTATTTGATTGTTATTATAAATTTACCTCTATGACATTTTTATGTCAGGATACATAAAAAAAGAAAGTAAAAAATACTCTCTTAATACGATATCCTAAAACAGTTTAATCCAAATCTCTTAAGAAACGAACCATAATAGAATCTCTTTATGTATATACATATATACCAAGAAGTAAGAGTGGGATTGTTGCTAAACTTGGCATAAAGGTACAAGCCACTCAGATTTGTAAATGATGAGAAATGCAGCGTGACCACGCAGATCGTTAAACTTCCTTTCAATTGGATTATAAAATTGGTACGGAGAGTTTGTAGGCGTGTATTTAATCCGTTGAAGAGGAACACTTTTTAACTAAAGATGCCAATACGCCACCATTGAAGACAATAAGAGCAGATGTCAGAGTTTGAGAGAATACTCGTAAAGATGACTTAAACCAAGAAGTCAGGAGAGTAGCTCGTTACCTAAGCCTTTCTGATTGTACTGTGAGGAGGTGTTGGGACCAATGGAAAAGAGAGAGGTCTGTTATACGGCGAACAGGCTCAGAACGCCCTCGACAGACCAAAAGTGGAGAAAACAATAACATTATAAGACAAGCAGGCATAGGACCAACTGTCTCTATGTCCACCATCCATACACAGGCAGCACCTTCACTACGAGCTTCTGTTTCTGTCCGTTCCATCGCAAAGCGACAGTTGCTATTGCGGCACCCCTTATGTGTACTACGAATGACATTCCCTACGATTGACATCTCCGTTTGGAGTTGTATCTCGCTCGAAGAGTTTCGATTACAACCGAATGGAATCAGATCGTCTTTAGCTACGAGTACAGATTCAATTTGGGCATTGATGACAATCGTGTACGTGTGTGGAAGCCCGTAGTAAGGTCTTAATCCTGTCTTTGCTGTACAGCAGCATACCGCTCCCGTCACTGGTGTGATAAAATGGGGTGACATCGTATTTGGCACACAACGATCCCTAATACTGATCTGCGGCACCATGACAGTCCAGAGGTGCATTACTGACATTCTTCTGCCACATGTGCTGCCATTTCTGGCAGGCAACCAGGAGCCCTTTTTCAGCAGGATGATTTTTGCCCACACATAACAAGGGTTCGGCAAGACTGCCTTAGCTACATTTCTATGATTCCCTGGACTACTATATCCCCATATTTATCACCTATTGAGCATAAATGGAATAATTTAGGACGGCAAATTGCCACAGTGAAATTTTGCTCATTTAAATTTAAAAGTGGCCGTACCAGCTTTTCAGACGATGAGAATTCGGAAGTACCGATAACATCTTTACCTTGTTTGTCATATTGAATCAAGATATAGACATGAGAAAGCTGTCCTCTTGTTGGATTCCGCGTTTGGTCATGTTAGCCCAAAAATGTGTTCAAATGAACCTTACCAACAGTCTCTTGGAGCTGTTTAGAAACAATAAAACAATTTTTTTTCCTGCCGATTTATTACTGTAGATGAAACTTGGATACATTGTTATACGCTCGAAACAAAATCACAGTTAAAACAGTGAATGAGATCCAAAATAAGCAAAAACTGTTTTTTAGGTTGGAAAAGTAATGGTGACTGTTTTGAGAATACTCGAGGAGTTATGATAATTGATTATCATCAAACAGGAAAACCCATTATAGGAGCGAACTACGCATCCATATTTGACAAGATGAAGGTAGAAAAAGTGGATATATGACCATATTCTCAGAAAAAAGTATTGGGATTCCCGAAGATAATGGCTGTCTTACACCTCAGCGATTACCATGGCTAAAAACCTCGAATTAAGGTTCGAACTGTTTGACCACTCTTATTACTTACCAGATTTAGCACAAAATGGTTTCTATCTGTTCCCTTAACTGAAAATTGCTTTCGGAGAACAGATATTTTTGTATAATGAGGAAGCAATCACCTTCATAAACAACTGTTTTGCAGAGAAAGAAACTAAGTACTAATTTGAAGTTCTAAAATATAGAATAATCGCTTGGAGTAGTGTATGGATTTACAAGGAGACTATGTAGAAAAATGAAAGTAAAATTTAAAGAAACAAATGTTTTGTATCTTTGTTAGGTCTGAAAGTTTTCATAGATCGCTTATAAACAAGATCATATGAAGTACAGATTATATGCAAAAAAACATTTTAAAATTATTTAGAGTGAAAAAAAACCCACTTAAAAAACCATATAGTTAAAAGGTAAGAAAAGCCAAAATTACAAATGTTGTCCAATGAAACAATTTATGAAAGTAAGCTAAAATTTATTTAATGCATCCTACGACATACTGACTTAATACAATGAAAAACCTACATAATCACTACATTATATTTAAAAATCAAATCAATCATATCGACTGAAAGCAAAGTAACAGAAGTTTAACAAATTGAAAGAATGGAGATACTGTAATAATACTGCTCCATAATTTGGAATTGAATAATATGTTTTTGTACTGATATAAAAAATCTAATCAAAATCAGTAAATTATAATATAAAAAGATAGTATAAAATCAAAAATTAAAAATTTTATCAAAGGAAAGAAAAAAGTAAACAAAGCAATGCATTCACTTTGACATAAATATACTGCACAACGCATAAAAATCATCTAAAAATTTTTTACACCTATTAATAATTCAAACTTAAAAGAGTTACAATAATTAAAACATTAAAATCTAGCAAACTCAAACATTATGAAACACAAATAACTTATCACCGTCACTTCGTCATACGTGGTGTGGCGCTTAATTAACGAGCCTGACGCTGCTACAGAAGATACACGTATCCACCAAAAGCCAACAACCGACAACTATTTAGTGTGAAACCTTCACTTTCGAATGTAGTGCCTCTCTCTTCTGTAAAAAAAATCATATAGCTGTAGCCTTTGTTCGTAACATAGTTTTTTGTGAAAATATAACAATAGAGCAAAATATTATTTTGTTAAAGTGTAACATAAATTAGAAATGTAACAATTTAATTCTTCTAATTTACATTTCTTTTTAGAAAAATAGTATTTGTTAAAGTGTAATATAAATTAGAAACATAACAATGTAATTCTTCTTTATATAATTTACGTTACATTTTAGAAAAATAGTATTTGTTAAGGTGTAACATAAATTAGAAGTGTAACAATGGAACATCGAATTGTTGTGTAATTTCACATGAAACTTGGAAAAAACCACTACTGAAACTTATAACTTATTGAAAAAATGTATGCCCATGAATGTTAACACGTGAACGTGTTGAGTAGTTTAAGCATTTTCAAGATTGCTGAGAAGACGTTGAGGATGATTCACGTCCGTGTCACCCTTCTACGTCAAAAATGGATGACAACATTAAAGAAATCGATAATCTGTATTAGATCTGATCGTCAGTTGAGTATTTGTTCGATTGCTGAGACTATAGGAATTCACACAAGATCTGCTCATCCAATTTTACATAACAATTTAAGCATGCAAAAAGTGTATACCAATAGGTTGCCTAAAATTCCCACGTTTGATTAACAAGAAACTCTCAAAAATGTTTGTATTAATACTTTGAATGCTATTGAAAAAAATGATTTAATGGAAATGATTACAACTTATGACGTACTGTAGATTTTTCATTGTGATTCTAAAACGAAGCGCCTATACATGCACAGGAAGAGCCCTTCTTCACCGAGAGTCAAAAACGCTTGAATGAGCAATCAAAATTCTAATCAAAAATGATTTTTTTTCGATATTCATGGAATAATGTACCATCAATGAGTTCCTCAGGGTTACACTATTAATCAACATTTCTACCTTCACGTTCTTGCTGAACTCTGTTAGAGAATGCGAAAATAACGAACCGGAATTGTAAAAGGACAAGTCATTTCGCATTGTCTGTCAAGAGATTTTTATTCAAGTTCAGCTTCCCAGTATTACACCATCTGCCTTATTCACCAGATCTTTTGCCATGCGACTTCACCTGTTTCCTAGAAAATGTGTTTATATATATATATATATATGTGTGTGTGTGTGTGTGTGTGTGTGTGTGTGTGTGTGTGTGTGTGTGTGTGTGTGTGTGTGTGTATAAACACAAATAGCTTAAATCAAAATCATATATTATTATTATTCTAAGAATTGCTTAAATTAATTTTACATTTTCTCTAAATGCATTTTGCAACGTATCTAACAATCAATAAATCTAACGTAATAAAAAATCTAAATGTAATGTAAACACAAGAAAGTACAATTTTAAGCGGAAAAGTAACTCTACGAAATAAAAGATAAGAAATGTTATATGATATGAACGTCAATATTTGATTCCTCAAGTTTAAATGCCTAGAGTAAATGCCAAGAGTAAATCTCCTCCAATGCATTTATGGTACCAAACCATACTTCCACATCATTTTAGACACTATGTCATCATACGTATGTACGATAGAGACCTGTTTCTTTTAAATCTGAACAAAAGCTTTTGCATTTTGTATGGATTGATTCACTGATCAAAATCCTCCCCCCCCCCAAGAAAAATGTATTTATACTACCTATTGTAGAAATAGTTCAACAAATGTGATCCATTCGTCGTCTTTTAAGGACGTTCTTTGTAGATAAAAGTGATTAGGAAGCACCAAAAACTGAAAATATCAGTCTTCTAATTAGAAAAAGGCGAATCTGCCTCATTATTATAATAAGTTAGGGATCAACAGTTAATTATTGCCTCCATTTCGGATATAATAATCTCGATTAAAAGATAGTTTATGGACCTTTTTCCCCAAAATTCTTTTTAAATATGACTTCGTGGAGCGAAAAAGTCGCTTAGAAAACCCATCTAACCACTTCCCCTTTGAAGCATTTATTTCCCAGTTTCTCGATTTCCTCCAAAAGAATGCTGAAATTCCTCAATTTCTAGAGCTTAATTCATAATATTTAATTCCCTTTTATTTTTTAAAAAGGTTTTTTGCTTTTTTTTTTGTTTTGGAATAATGGAATCGATCCATTGAAACGTTTATGTAATGTTAAAATTAAGTTTTCGGAAACATTTTTTGTTAGTCCTTCACCCACCACCGTTTCCAAAACAATGTTTTCCAATTTCCATTTCCTCTGTATGTACAAAATTCTCACACCAACTGCTATATCTGCACTAAAAGACAATGGATAGCCTCACCCTTTCTCGCATTCTCTGACATAATTCTCCAACAGCCTTGTATAAAAATTTTGAAAACGATTGCAAACGAGACAATAAACCCTATTCGATGAGTCTCCCTATTAGCTGCTGCATCAGTTTCATAGTAATTATTTGATTTGATTGAAATCTATTTCATGCAATAAAGCTTCATTTTGTAATTTTCTCTTACCCAAACGTATTCCATAACTTTCTGTTGAATTTTCTGAAGAATCAATGTCCATTTTTTTTCCTTCATCGCATTTCTGCATTTCCCAACTCGAATTAGTTTTCCACTTCCTAATAGCCCTTTGTCTTTTCATATCTCGGTATATCTCCATGGCTTCGATTTCGCTATTTGCTTAACTGATTAAATCATTAACATACACGTATTTCTCGTTCAACCTAAGAAGTTTCTTCTTTAATTTTAGAGCTTTATGTTTCAGAGTTGCTAACAGCATAAGCGAATTAGATGTTACTCATAAAACAACAAGAATAATGCCCTTTGTCTTTTAATTAGTTTTTAATTATTTGTTTAGTCAAAACATTTTAACTGCTTCATGCTGGTGGGGGTCTCAGCATAATTTTCAAAACCAAATGCTGAATGTCTTTTGTGTATGTGCTTTTATGTAACCTCAATTTCAATTTCTTCAATATACCATGTAATTCTGGATTAAGATTTAACCCATCAAGTGAATAGAGTAGTTTTGCGAAGATGCCTCTATGGGAAGCGAACTTTCATCAAAAACCACGTGCAACATTTTATTGATGTCTTTTCTCTATGAGAATATCTTGATGGAGCAAATAAAAACAATAATTGTATCAGGTTATTCAAAAATACTTCTGCAGTTACCTTTCGGAAATAGTGATAAATTATCTCCGATACATCAGATGAAATTCATAGATTTTTGTCAAACATTTTAAAAGTTCATTTTATTAAGTGTTTTCTCATAATTATCACGAAGTTATTTAACTCTAAGATTAAATAATTGTTTAATTCATAATGAACATCTTTCAGCATAATCAAATCCTTAAATGTTTCCGAAATTTCCCTCTCTAATTCATTATTTTCCTTTTCCTTTCTAATTCCCATTGACTGAAGTTCACAAAACTTATGCAATATTATAATTGTATTATTTTAATTTATATCTTCATCTGATTTAACATATACAATATCAACTGCAACCTTCATCACAGTAACAAATTGATAAGTGATCCCCTGGTTTGATGTTGCTTTTGAAGCATCCACAATCCACTCAAAAATGCTTTGACAAGCCACCAATGTACTCTACATTTTTCGTGATTTGACCGTAATTCGCGACAACCTTTTTCTGTCCAGCAATTATCACTTCCAATAAAAATTAAAAGCTCTAAATTCTATTCGTTACTTTTATTCTCGTTTAATTATGTTTCTTCAATAGTGTGACTTAATGTCCATGTCTGGGATTTTGAATAGCACGGAATTAATACTAGTTATTTGTAGGACTTTAATCATCATATATCTTTGCATTGAAAGTCTATTCAAAACTATATACATTTTACTTCTTTTTTTATAATTAAATCAGTAGAACAGAAAGTTTAGAATTACAATTCCACCTACCCGATTACCTTAAGAAATAAATTCTTAGAAATTTGCTCGAGGACAAATGTTCAATCTGTAGTATTATCATTTATATATATGCTCGATAATGCTACAGATGTACAGAAAAGACATTTTCCTTTTATTTTACCGTAGCAGTCTGTAAATTAATATCGCATTTAATTTCATTCCTCTTAGAAACAGAGGCAAATGCAGCATCCGATCAGATTTCAGTTTAAGTAATTTTAGAACTTTCATGGAAATAACTATTATGCTCTCACCCTTAAAACCTTCGTCGAATTTGCGAATAACTCAGATAACTGCTGTGATTAGAAGTTTTAAAAACCCACAAAAACAATTATTTTGTCTAAGTAATGATCTTTTCTTTTCTTTGATAGAAATATTGTACGAGGGTTCTTATGACTTGTTGATGAGCTGCCGTGAAACTTACTGAATAAACAATATGAGTCCAATAATCCATCCTTTCCTTTCTCTCGAGCTCTGACATTTAGAGCTAACGCGCTATTTTTGCTCTGTTTTTAACGTAAGGTCAAAGGCCTATGGTAAAAAGGTAGGGAGTTCTTATTTAAAAGAAATTTATATTTATCCCATCATCTTAATTTAGGGAAGAAAATAAATTAATTGAAAGAGTCTCTAAATTTGATAATTTTATTCTGTAGAGAAGCACAGTAATGCTCAGAAAAATTCTGAAATCGATAAGAGAACGCCACGTCAAAAGAGTTGATTCTACGAACAATTTAAAACAATTAGACAAATGGGAGGCACGGTCTTGACAGATGTCAACGGGTAGAAGGAAATGTGGACAGGTTAAGGAAGAAAATCATGTTGGATATTTGGAGGAGGACATTAGACTAATAACTAAGGTAAATACTTCTTGTGTAGCTCTGTTGGGTACTTATTATTGCCGTACGCTGTGTACTTATGATAGCCATTATCATAAATTCTCACGGAGAATACTTGGAATTTGCATTTTGGGCGCAGGAAGATTTTAGTCGTTCTAATGTGCCTCCTCCTGATAAGGTGAGAAGATGCAAGTAAATCGTGCCAGCTCATGGCTTAGTGAGAAAGTGGTAAGCGATTCAAGAAGAACCGTAAGTATGAAGCAAAATATAACTTTCCACTATCTAATATAGGGAATATAGATGAAATGCTGACGAAATTCGACATGATGAGCAAATGAGCTATGACAACGAATATGCATTATAACTGTTCAAATCTGAATTACAGGCCATGAAAAGGCTATATTTAAGGTAGTAATAACATAGATGGCAGATAGCAAATTTAAACCATATGATTATTTTCAAGAAAAAAAAATTCCCCTAAGATAACATTTTCATACATTTTCAGGAAAAAGGGTGAATGGATGAGATTATGGATAGAAAATGTATGGCTGGAGAAAAAAGGCACTCTACAAATTCTAAACGGCTTATGGATGTGGAATATATCAAGCAGTTACAGAACTAAGAAGATTAAAAATCACTAAGTGTGAAAGAATACTCAACTTACTGTTATGTAAAAATTTTTAAGTTTGTTACTGTATTCTTCAGATGCATCTCAGAATAAACCATTCATAATAGATATAAGGGAACAATTAATAAAAGAAGAATAAATGGCGAAATGTCATGTATGAAATATGGAGTTATACCGATTGCAACACTGGATGTGATGTGAGATTTAGTGGCCAAATCATGCAGGACAGTGAAAGTGGAAATATTGACCAAACGCGTGAGAAAGTGTGGGTTTTCAAAAGATATGAAATAACAATGAAAATTATTTGTTACGAGCAACTAATAACGAAGCAGAAATCGACTCGCAAGCTAGAGATCAGCACCCATATTACAAAATTTCTACGACAAAAGTAATAATATTCTTAAAAAGTTATTTGTCTTAAATAATAAATGAGAAGATTTTACATGATTTTAAATTCATAGGAGGTTGATTAATTTCATTTCATGATATTTTAATTTATATAAATTTTAATTTGTTTGTTGTACCTATAATATATATATATATATATATATATACATACATATGTGTGTGCGTGCGTGTGTGTGTGTGTGTGAGAGAGAGAGAGAGAGCATGTGAATGCGTGCGCGTGAGTGTGTTTACACTGTGTCCTATTAAAGCAGGTGAAAAACTTAAGGGGAGATTTGTCACTAGAAAAATATTGAGAATTACTTAACAACCACCCTAAAATTTAATTATTTTCTTACATCGGAAGGTAGCGCTATTCACAAGTGCACAGAAGGAGAAATATCTGATCTATCGTTATTCGAGCAGTAATAGCTTTGTTAGAACAAAGTTATACGAACAAAAATTTGACAAAAACGCACTTATTGTATAGATTGTCGAAAGGCAAGACATTAGCAACTCAACGATTTCATAAAGAGAGGTACTCATAGAAACATATTCCACTCCGCCGCTTTTGTTTCCATATGGTTATGACTGTTTGTGCAAAATTGGATCTTTTATAGATGACTGGCTTAATGATGTACAACACACATGATTCATGCGCACACCATGAAAGTATTTCTTGCACTAAACTCTGAAGTGAGCTTGGTGGACCGTTTGCTAATCCTACACAAGCTGTATTAAAAACTTGTTGAGTCTGATAAGGATCTGGTTTAAGCTGCTGTATATTTCAAAACAAAAGAAAAATTTTCTTCAATGAGTTTCAGTCGATAAGTTATCGCAGCAATGCGTTTATTGCTTCTAAGAATAGAACTATCAAGTATATCCAATGACATTTTGAAATGGAATAATCTACAAGATAATTTATAATAATTTTATGTGCATCGAATATAATTGGTAATTTCTGTCCTGTCTTCTTTCATTAGGATAGTTCAGTAAAACATTCCTCCGACACACACACATTTCCTTCCTGAATTAATATAATATTATTAATCTTTATGATTTCTCTTTACTCAGTTAAAAGTGTGTACTAATACTTATAGGACACTTTGTATACATATACATATATAGTGACACAAAATATTGCAATCATATTGAAATCAAACATTTTAATATTCATAAATTTAAAAATAATCACACCATCATTAAAATAGTGCCTAAAACGATTTATTAGCTTTCAAAACTAAATACCTATATAGTTTAAT
>BMAW01008235.1:0-50046 GCA_019974015.1 Nephila pilipes | reverse complement strand
TAAAACCTCTAATTAATATAGTGAATGCGGTAGCCTAGTTATTATGAGAGCGAACTCTCCCCTCTTGTTCTTTCATCGAGTTCACGGATTCGAGTCCTGATGTCACTAAAGAACAGTCGGGTATTGGGGTTGAAGCACGTTACCTCTCTTATGGAACCAAGTCCTTCCGTGGTGGCGAGAAAGTTTGGAGAAGGAGTTGTCAGCTCAGGAGTTATCTACGTCACCTGAATCACCAAAATTATATTCTGATACTCACTTGTGTTGCTTCTTAGTGCGACGTTGATGAACAATCAATCAATGAACCGAATTGGGCGAAGTCACGTAGTGGTCGCCGTCGAGAAATCGTGATTGGTGTTATTTTCGTTGTTTGTGGATTCGAATCTCGATGACATTAAAGGACTGCCGTGCAGCGGGGCCGATGCACGTTTAATTAATCGAGAATCAAAGTCTTTCCAAGGCAGGATGTGGAAGTTTGGAGAGGGAAGTACTATCTCGGTAACGTCCTCGTTAATTTGTGGCGTTGGACTTCTACCCGACTTTTGAGCCAAATTTTTTCAATCAATACAACTAATTTTAAAAGTCAATAACCTAGAAAAGGACACACTAGACAAATCTCACACTACTGTTTATTTGATAGTCTTGAAATATAATGTCTGAGGGATATGTGTTCTCCTGGATAACACCCTAGATAGATTCACCCATTCAGCTAAAAGCGAACTGATAGTTCGTTACCAAAATCTCTGCAGTTGAGGCTGATTATATTTCTCGACTCCGCTGCGACCTCTATTGCCTGTAGCAACTCAGAGCTATTCTCACTCGGCCCCTCTCGTCTAAATTTCCTGTTGCTTATATACCGTCCTATCTAGCTCATTTCACTTTATTTCTATAAACTTCTTAAGTGCGAAATTACGTTTCATTTGGGTTGGGAAGAAGTTGTGTATTTCGTGCAACCAATCTCAATTTAAGTCCCCAAGGTTAGTGAAGAGAAAAAATCGCGAATAGCCCAACGTCACAACTTGAACGAAGCTCAATTACCAATAGCCCTCGTGTTGTTTCTAAGTGGGACGTCAATAAGCAATGAATCAATCAAAATTTTTAAATAATATCGAAAGATATAAAGGGTGAGAAATTTGTAATTTATGTATGTTCTGTTAGGTGTAAGTAACGTTTTCATGTGAGTTAAAATTACTATTTTAATACTATTACGATCTATTATATTATTGTAACTTATGCTTGTTCTATAGAATATAAGTAATGTTTTTATCACCGAATAAAATTATTATTTTACTGTTATTACGATCTCTTCATTTTTACAATAAAAAGTTCTACTAATGACTTTTTATTAAAATATCTTTGGAATAATGATAACAATAACACCTTTGACTTCCTTTGAAATTGGTGGAAATGTTACTTAAGTTAGAGCAAAAATTTCTATTTTCTTACAACCGAAAAAGGCTGGAGTTGTGTGGAAGTTAAGGATATGGGGGTTCCAGGTCAGGTGTCATTCTCGTCACATGACCGATTTCCAAAATAATAAGGTCCGTTGCCAATTGCACTCGTGTTGTTTCAATGAAACATCAATAAAAATAACCAAACCCTCAACAGAAACAGAAAATGAAACTCGAAAAAAACGTAAAAGTTTTTATCTCTCATTTCTCTGAGAGGATTCTAGATCTTTTTTCCTGTTTTCAATCGACTTTAAGTCCTCAAACAAAATACTCGTTTAGAGACTATTTTCGAATTTTGTAAGATTTACTTGCATTTAGAATTCAAATATTCTTTATTCAGTTTTCTTGAAGATTTTTTTTTCTGAATAAGAAATGGACATCTTTATTTTATTAGTATTTGATTCGGAGAAAGGAAGAAGCAATAAGAAGTAAATGCATTTTATTTACTTGAATCTGATATATAAACCCTTTGAGAGTTAAGTCAAAGAATTACTTGTATAGTGTTGGTTATATTGAATGAATTTCACATAATGTTTTGAATTTAATCCAACAACATCCCTGTAAAGAAAGAAAATAATAATCTTAATTCCTAACTACTTTTATGCGAGCCATTATAATATTGCGCTCCAAAAATAATACTATATATCAAGACAATGATATATTATCTGAAAACCTTTAGGTAGTAGAAATTTAAAAGCTTTGTGGTATATCTGTAATCTTATATTCTCTAATTCCAAGAATTTTATTTATAAGTTTTCCGTATTACTATAATTGCACGACACAGGAATTTTAATAACAATATCATGATTCATATGTTTCACATAAAACTACATGGAACTATGGATTACAGAAACTGTATAGATTTATTATTTTTTTTGTCGTGCCCACAATGTGCACTTTATAAAAGTATAAGAACAGTTTTAGTTATCAGCAAGATTTTGTCATTATACAATCTTTCATCTTGAGATTCATCTATAAATTGATTGCTCGTAAAATTGATGGATATTTAATAAGGGATTTTACAATAGCTCAGTAAATGGGCAATTTCCACACCATATGTCCTTCTACTTTCATAATCAAATTTCATTTCTCTGAAATGAGACGTTCCTAGTCTAACAATTGTTTTTGTCTTTCTAAGTCTTATATTTGTCCACCTTTGTTAAAACAGCACATCGTTAAATTCATTTTATAGGTCGGATCTCTCAGTTTATATTTTGCGATTGCATCTGCATCAAAGAGGGTGGCAAAAGTATTCTGATTGAAGTTTTCTCATCGACCAATCTTAATTCATTAGCCAATTGGTCTGCTATTGCATTCTCTTTAATATCCAATGCATGACACATATCTGTTCCAGAAATTATAGATTTCTTTCAGTTGTTTTCAGTTAATGTTCAAGAATATAGCGCAAATTTCGAGCACATTTCCAGATGGAAGAAATGCTTTGCTTCTAATTTAAATTATTCTATTTGGATATAACACGATCCACATACTATTAATTTATTTTGATGTAACTTATTCTACGTCTAAATAAAGAAAAAAAATATTTAGATGGTTATTATTGCATCTATGTGAATCTTAATATTAGTAACATCAATTTATCGTAATTAATACGCCTTATTATAAAAAGAAATTTTTAAAAAGCCCCGTATTATATGAAACATCCTATTAGCTAATGTAAAATGGGAACGTTTTTTTTTTGGCTGTAAATCACACATAATAAAATGGAATAATACTGGAGTAAACGTTTTCAGAACTGAATTGGTTTATTCCTATAGAGATGCAGATTGTACGGACCTAGAAGCAAGCATCACACGACATATATAACAATTATATGCGTGAAAGTGGATGGAACGAATCTCCAATTAATCAATGCAGCTCTGAAGCTCTACATTTTTACATAATTCGAACTTTCAAGTGATAACGAAAGACCATGTAATTTGATATCATAAACTTATCGGTTAATTTCCGTTACATTGTCATTTATCGAGATATATTAATGACTTAAGACCTTGGGATAGTTGAAGAATTTTTGGAATATTTCTTTTTGGGGATTATTATTATGGAATTTGTGTAACGTTTATGATGATTTAGGACTAAAATGAGTTTTCGCCAAACAATAGCACTAAGAAATAATTACACACACATGTAGCGTGAGGTACTGATGGAACAATTTTGGATGATTGTAATATTTTTAAATACTTCCATTAGGCGGCACACACACTCTGTATATACATATGCCGTTAGTTCTCATTATTATGATCTCCAGCTTAATATACGAAATAGACTCCTCTTTCAGCTAATGAAGCAGTTAGGTGATGGGGCATGAATTTAATAAGTAGATGGAAGGCGGCAACACAGAAATCTCTGACCAATGATAACTCCAGAGCTATATGTAACTGGGTTAGTTTCCAGGGTTAGTAAATTTTACTGTCTTATCTGTTGAAACGGATGTTCCCACAAGTGTTCACTGAGATTTGGAGATTTAGAATGCTAGGGATGGAACTGGAAATATTGCTCATGTTCCTCGATTCATGTCCGGTATATTTTAGCCACATTGTATTGTCACTATCATGTTTAAAGGCACCATAATTTAATAGATACTCAGTTGCCTTATATTTGTGTACCTGACAGGCAACGACAGATAAATATACACAGCTATTTATGGCACATTCCCCAGTAATTAATAAGCTCAAAGTAAAATGAAAAACAGGCCATAAAACATCACACTATCTCTCCCACCTTGTAGGTCATCAACAGTGACTCCAGGCAATTTGTTTTCTGATCTCTTCCGTTAAAAACACCAGCAATTACCAATATGATGTAAAATAAAATTAGACTCAAATAAAAGACAACCTATTTCCATAGTTGTAGGGTCCAATTATTGTACTCCAATGCGAATAAACGAAGGCTCTCACGATACATTCTAGTGAGCTTGAATGTTAGAATTAGATATATCTTATACAGATCTATATGAAATGTAGTGCGTTGCATTGTTTGTCTCGATATCCTGTTGGAGCATTGCAGATTTATGCGGTAGAGCATCAACTCCTCAAAAGTGAAATTGCAACACCAAGAAATAATGCACGTAGCGTCATGCAAATTTTAGTAGCGATAGTAGTGAGGTGGATATGCAATCGATTAAAAAACAGACGAATAAAACACCACTATAAAACAATTTATTCAGTATCAAATGTGCCCACCTCGGACAGCTATACAGGCCCCAATTCAGTGAGGCATTATATAAATTAATCCATTAATGGTTACCTGATATAACCGTTGCGAAACCATATCCTCTGCTGTGCACAAATCATCTATGGTTTGCGCCAGTGGTCCACGGTTTCTGTCACGTCCAATGAAATCCCATAGGTATTCAATGGAATTCAGGTCTAGAGAGTTTGCCGGACAGGTTAGGATGTTCAATACAGTCAGGCTGTTAAGAGTTCGTCGTGCGGCATGCGGCCTGGCATTGTCTTACTGGAATACCACGTTTTGTGAGCTCTGTAACAAGGTCAGAACACCAGGCTCCACCACTTGTGCGACGCAGTGGTTCGTTGTCAAACAGCCGTTAATATGTACTAGAGGCATTCTGTGATGAAACATTATGACACCCCAAACTATTATACTCTGTGCAGGACGGGTTTGACTCTCGGCGAAACGGGTTGGTTCGTAGCATTCACCTGTGTCACCACCTTACCTGTCGAAGGCCGTTATTCCTCTACAAACAGAATCAAGATTCTTCCAAGAGCAATACCCGATACCATCCCATGATCCAGGTACGATGACGATGAAACCACACCAGGCGTCTAGCCCTGTGTTGAACAGCCAACGGTTACCCTGTTGCTGGTACCCATGCACGTAAGTGTACTTCATACAATCTGTTGCGAATGGTTTGGGTAGACACAGATTTACCTGCTGTTGAGGACAACCGGTATGTGCGCTCTAACGTGCACCTGTGAGCATCATTTCCTCTTCGGTCGGCACGTAGACTTTCCTGATTTCATCGTGTGACACAATAATGGATGATACTCACGTTGTGCCCAACACGATTTGCTATTGTGCGCAGTGACATGCACAGCTCATGGAGTTCGTTAATACGGTCATGTTTTCCTGTCGTTAACTGATGGTATTGAAGTCGCCGACGTCTCAGAGGCATTTTCTATGCTTTTTCGAAAGTCGCAAATGCTACGCAAAACCTTAGACGCTATTTATGAGAAGGGAAATTTTCTGGACTTTATAGCCTGAATATGAGCAGCACGTGATCAGATGCTTGAACACATTTAATCATTTAAAAATCCATCTCACCACTACCGAGCTACCTGAGCTGACACCCCCTCTCTTAACTTCCACATCACGCCAAATGGAGGTTTTGGGGTCCTGACAAATTTAACGTGCATCATTCCCGGCTACACGGCGGGTCTTTAGCGGCTAAGGATCAAATCTGTGATTGAATGAGAACCGCCGGCCATGAATCCGAAACTATGACCACTAGGCTAAAGGAGCAACTTACAGTAATCACAAAAAGGAACACTTAATATCATATATATATATATATATATATATATATTATATACTTAATAATATTTACTGTTCCATATAATTTCCGTCGTTTGCAGGATTGGTCAATAAATAATATTCAAGTTGGCTGCATCATGATTTAAGCTGGAAAATTTGCTAATTGAGCCAACATATGCACACATTTCTGCTTGCTTGTACCCTCATTGATCGGATGATGCTGGTGATGAAAAATGTTTAACTTACGAAAGCACCTCGTATGGAAAAGAGCCTACTATGAGCCTGGAAACCTTATCCTTCCTCCACTTCTAAACCAAGGATGATCTTGAATAACAGAATGCTGTATAAAGGAATGAGCATCCAAGGTCTTTTTACTAGCTTATAAAACCTAATAAAATGCTTTATTTTGAGGGTACTGTTAACAAATGACTGGCTTAAGCAAATCTCAATATTTGTTATTAAATGTGTGAAAAATATACTATTTTCTTTCGATTTTCGACAGAACTTTCCTGTAGACTTATTATATGGTATTGTAGTCGTTGCGTTATAATTTTGTTCTCTTATTTGAGCTTGAAAGTACAATTTTGACTTTAAAAATATTTTTTTTTTCATCAACACAAGTAAAAGAAAAAATTTTAGCAGTGGCATAAACATGAAAGATGAATATTGAAATACACCATTAAGAGTTATCAATTTAATGGCAATGTTTCAAAAAATGTTTTAATTCACAAGCTAATAGAATGTTTTTCATTAAAAATTACTCCATTTGAGAAAATAAAAAGATTGAATTTCGTGATATTAGGTTACATATGAGTTTCAGATGTAATAATATATTCAGTTGTATTCTAAATATAAATACATGATTACTTTTTAATGAAACATTATTTGAAAGAATAGTGTATAACATAATGTAGAGATATTTATATTCACAAATATTATTCAAAACTAAATTTATTAATATCGAGTTTTCTGAAATGAATTTCTTTGCCTAAGAAAAAAAAACATGACGAAATTTTGAAATCAATGACTATTATTTTAAAACATTTACACAATGGGTTCCCTTTGTAAATGTCCTTCTATGAAGAGGCTAATAATTTCCTTCTTGGTGCCTTCTCTATACAGGAGCAGACTTGCGATCTTGTATATTAATTTACTCGGAATTGTTATTTCTTTTATATATTTCGTGTGTCTATATAATAGGTATTAAGTCGTTTTTACATGTATGTTGAATAAAATACAGTTAAAACAGAAGTGTGCCGTGAGTTTGTAACTTTCTTAGCAGCAACCCGGGAACTCGATACAAGAAAATAATGTAAGAAGAAATCTGCTCATTAATATTCTGAATAAATAATATGTTATGTGTTCTCATAATAAATATAATATCATTTTATCATTTTTATACTTGTACTGAACAAGTATAAAAATTATTTTTATACTTGTTTATACTTTTATATTTGAACTCATAACAAATATAATATCAATTTAACATTTTTATACTTGTACTGAAATTAAAGTAACATTATCACTCTATATTTTTTTTAAATATACTGATCCTTTCATTATTTAACAAAAAAAATATTGTATGAAATCTTTCATATTTTTGACGAATGTTCAAATATAATTTATTTTGTACATAATTGAACAATAATATTGAAAAATTAGGCGAATTTCTTTCCTTCTAATAATATTCCTTATCAATTGAATAGCAACAATTAACAGCATATTTTAAAAATATTTTTTATCTTGTTCGTGTGAAGTACTTCTTAAAAGTAAACACATACAATATATATAAGATTAATATATAAGACTAATGGGATAAATGTTTTTAAAAAGTAAGCGCATTTTCAGTTTAAATTTACCTCTCCGATATCGAAGGTAATTTCTTCGGAGAATTTGAGAGATTATATTCAGTAAATTTAAATGATTAATCAGAAAGAAATTATGGCAAAGTTGAATAATAATTTTTAATCCATTAACGGAAGTGCCCAAATAAGCGTTGCATATCCAGTATGCTTGCAAATACGCAATATTTTTTAACAAATAGTCAATATGAAGAATACCAACCATACCCGAATTAAGGTTTTCAAAACAGTGGTAATTTATGAAATGAGAGTGAGGAAGACGTATATTATCCTCTTTGCTGCTACTAGGTCCTTCTATCTATTATGAACTGGGCTTAATATTTGTATCTATTATAAATTGAGCTTAATATTTCTAAACTAGAAAGTAAATAAGTTATCAATATATATAAACAAAAAGCAATCTGTTTGATTTCCAATGGATTATTTTTAAAAGCACTAACAGAAGCTGAGACTAGTAGGATTTGGATTTCATTTAGTTTGGTAACAAATGATACCAGAAATCAATTCAGGATAATTTAATGATTCTCTTATCAGAAAAGAGGAGGAGGATCGAGTTTTTATAAATACATGGTTATAGTCTGAATCGATATCTGAATGAAGAAGGAGAAGAAATACCAGCCACCAGACTTGGTATATTTCTTTTGACCAAAAATATTCCATATTATTAAAATTCTATTTGCTTAGTTAAGTAAGGAATTTAAAACACTGTACTTAATTCTTTGAGATTTGAATAATTAAAAAATTACAGGTTAAAATTTGTTTTGTGTGAATTCAGTTTGGGAGAAATTTCCCCTATAAATCAAAACTCATTTTGGATTTCAAGTTCAGGTTTTGCTCTACAATTGAATATATTTTCAAAGCAATTATTTTGATCTTTTTCGAAATTTATTTTAAGAGCACACCTGATAGGAATCAATTAAGTATTTCCCTTTTATTCCATATTTGAAAGAGACATATAAATAAATTGAAATAAGGAAGAAATAAAGAAGCTGAAATGAAGACGAAATAAAGAAGTTGAAATGGGGAAGAAGTATAAATAAAAAAGAAATAAAGAAGCTGAAATGAAGAAGAAATAAAGTAGTTGAAATGGAGAAGAAATAAAGAAGTATAAATAAAGAAATTCAAATGAAGAAGTTCAAATGAAAGTGATACAATTACAATTATACTATATCATATTTAATGAATTTTCCCCCTTCAAATTAAAGTTCAATGGTAATAACTTATTTAAATGATGATCCATGACATATATTTTAGATAATTTACTACGCATTTAGCAATTCTAAGTAATATACTTTGGTCAGTTAAGTGTTTAATTCACGATCCTCTGGTTACAAGGATACGTTTATATAAATTAATTTACTCTGATTTTCATATCATTTGTTGATAATAAATACTCTGGAGTCCAAAAATTAAAAATTATTGGTAATTTTATAAATAATGAAAGAAATATATACCGATAGAGTGGGAAACATGATACAAGAGGGCAAAACAGCTATGGAGTAAGAAAACATCGCGGAAAAGTGATAATAATAATTTTTATCATCCAAAGAAATAGTTTCAAAGAAAGCTCTGCATAAGTAGAATTGAAAATTTAATGAAAATTAAATGAAAATGTAAAAGAATTATGAAGCAGTTAAATAATGTGCGTGGTTTATCTCTGACGAATGGCATAGCACAACCATTTCCTTCATTTGCTATGACATTGTGAATGAGTTGTAGACTCAAAGGGTTTCAAATATCTCGAAAAGCTCTTTTAATTTTTGGAACGGCGGTTGCTGGATTCGATATGGCTTCCAGTTCTTTTCCAAATATATCATACATGCCCGATAAGATCGGGTGATTGAAAAGGCTACGGCATGCGTTATATATTTCCATTTCAAGAAAAGTAGTCGATCAGGTCCGCACAATGACAAGGTGCGTCAGTCTTGTAATTACACATTGAGGCGCATTCAGAATTCAAGCCACATCCGTTGGTGATTGTACGGATTTGAGAATTCCAGCGATTCTTCCTTTCGCAAACATTTCCAGTTGTCATCTTTGTGTCATCATTTACTATGTTTCATCGTTAATAATGCTTCTTTGCACATAAATTGGATGAAACCTGTCTGCTTATACAGAGTCAGCTGGTTCATCCCACGTTCAGATGTTTTATGTTTGAAGACGTCGACTGAAATGCTTTTCATAAAACAAAGTTTCATCTCCCACAGATGACTTTCCACAAGTTATTTTGAACAAGTTCTCTAATGTTTACTCTATTTTTTGTACTCAACGAACTATGCTTACCTTTTTGGACACCAGTGTACTTTAATTTACAAAGACAGATTTAACTATAATAGATACAGAATTGAATGTTGTATAGAAAACTTTATCAGATTTAGTTCGAATTTTTAAAAACATCACAAGAAAGACCAATGGAAAGGTAATTTGATAATGTTTTAAAATGTATTTTGTAAATGACGAAAATTTAGATAACACCTGCTTAGTATTTAATGCATTCCTTTTAAAGAATATTAGGTTCATTTTGTAAGTTTTCGTGATTTGTCTGCTGAGCCTTAAATCAGAATAAAATATAAATTTTGTAAAAAAAATAAGTTTTTCCATAATTAATATTATCGAATTACACTTAAATTTTCTCTGCAAATTAATACTCAAAAATTCTCCTTTTTACTAAAAATTTTTGATCTTATTGATGTTTAATTGATATATTATTTAAAGCATGGGTTGAAGACGTAAGTTTTTTAACTTTAAATATTGTGTGGAATGTGTAAGCAATGGAATGACTTAATTTTACATTTAAAATCTATGCGAACATTTCAATGAGAGAAATTTCGATTTCAAGAAATGCTGATTTTCGAATTAATATTCATCATGATTCAACTGATCTTTTTTATGTGAAACTAAAATAAAATACAAAAAGGAAATTTTAAAAATTGTTTGAATACACAATAACTTCTACTCCTGCTTAATTTTCCTTTCATAGATAGTTCAAGTGCTCATTTTAGTTCCAGAAACTATTCGAAATGTGGGTTTGATACATTTATTTAAAATGTCTCTATCATCTCCATTTAAATTGTGTGGAGTTGAGAATGGATTCTTAAATCTAAAGAAATACTTCAATTTCGCCATTCCTTTCTCAATGATATTCTCTGCAAAGAAGTGAAAAGAAATATATAGAGTTTAACCTAAATAATTTCCTTGCGGCAATATTTTTTCTCAACTTTTTCCAAGGAACAATTTTTCTTAAGGGTTGTTGGAGTTTTTGATTCCTGATAGCAGCTGTTTAGGAAAGGTTGTTTGAGGTGTGTTTGATCTCAATTCTTTCCAAAAATAAACTATTGTTTTCGAGAAAGGAACTCTAACTTTTTGATGTTTAAATTTTCGCTTTTGTTTCCTCTTCTCAAGAAAAACTTATTTACTGAAGAGAACACAATTGGAAATGTGACTGGGAGACACTAGGATACTTCACAGCTGTGTATACTATCCAACCTGGGAGGCTCGGGATATTGCCAGGTTAGGTACTAAAATGGATTAACAGAAATTATTCATAATTATTCATTCAAAATTATTTAAAAAGGATTAAAATGAATGAACCATTAAAATAAATATGCGTGTTATAGTTAAACATTGTTATTATTCCGTTGAATATAGAGCTTCCGATTCTATTTTTTGTAGTAAAGTCTTTATTTAAAACACAGCAATTATTACACCAATAAAAAGGTTGGAGGGAGGTGGAAGAAAATGTTTATTCGCAGAGGCCTAACAAAGATTGGCAACCACAACGCTATGCAGTTGTAAATACAATAAAATACACTACGATTGTCAAAGCACCTTCTTCTGGACTCATGTAATGAAGACCATCCAACCATATGTCTAATATATAAATAAATACGAAAAATAAAGAATAATAAAAAATTGTTTTTTGAATTTTTGTTTGAATTGCATATATTAGAGTATTTCATTTTTTTTTCTCAATGTATGCAATAATTACACTCATATAGTGTTTTATGTATAGTTTCTGTGAGCCATTTGAATAAAATTATTATTATAAAATAAAGATCCGATGTATGACTTCTACCTTAGAACGGAACTCTATCTTAAGTCGAGGAAAGCCTATATTGATTCATGTTGAATTGTTGATAAGGAAGAGATGATAGATCTTGAGATAAGGTAAAATCGGATAAGTGCATTTGAAAATGTTTCATCCCTTGCTGAAAACATAGATTCCATTTACGACCTGTTAGTCGGAATGGAACCCATATTGATTTATGTTGAATTATTGATAAGGAAGTGATGATAGAAATTTTGAGATGAGGCACGGTTGGATAAGTGCATTTGAAAATGTTTAATTTATTGCTAATTATGTGAATATTTCAAGTAAGTTAATTTAATCTTTCTCTAATGTTAGTTAGACATCAGCTTGATTACTAATAGAAAGTAACAGAATCATGACAACTATCCCATATGCATCAGGAAAAATAAAAATTGCACCATATACACATTATCAAATTAATTCAAAATAAATATTTGTTTGATAATCGAAACTTTTTTTATCCATTGAATTCTCTAAAAAATTATATTGGTTTTGAATGACAGTACACAGTTCAGAGTACAGTTAAATTATTCTCTAAATTTTGTGTTATTTGTATTATGCAATAGTAATATGCAATACATTTGTAGCTATCGAATGAAAATCAAGCAATACTTATATTACGCATCTGACCATATTTGATAGTAACATTCTATCAGAAAAATAAGTATTATTCTATTCGTAACTTTAGCCGATATGTAAATAACTCGAATGGAAGCTATAAGATATATATATATATAAATATATATTGTGTACAGACTGAATTTCATATATGTTTTAAGTTCTGAAAGCTTTATCTAAGAGCTCGAGAAACTATTCCAGGCAGGTAGAGACATTTTAACATTGTCTTAACATTACATAACAAGATATTCACTTTGTAGGCTTTGTTTATTATATATAGCATTCAGAAAGATGGAAAAGATATACAATTTGATACATTGCAGACTAAAATTAGTCATTATATTCCTTTCTGCTTAAGAAATAGTAAACCCTAAAACCTCTTTACATCTTTGTCAATGTCAATCAATTAATCAGTCGTAATAAGATGTCATGAATGGACCACCAGATTACAAGGAGCAACTGTAAGAAGATTTTACTGTAAGCTCTTATTTACGTTAAATAATTAAACTGTTAGTATTGAATGTCACGACAAATCCTCTGAATCGAACCAGTCAATAAAATCACGTAGAAGTTATGATAGATTTTTATTTTAAATATTTTTTATATATATATATGGCCAATTATTCTTAGCAGATACTTAAATTTAGAAAAAGTGCATAAAGTGCAGGGATATAGAATAGAGCCCGTCAACGATAGCATATAGTAGCTGAAAATTACGTTTATGGTTTTTTTTTCGTTTTTTTTGGGGGGGGGAGAGGGGGAAGTAGATGAATGGGTACATTGAAGAATATTCTTCTCTGGATCACAATTCCTAATCGTTTTCTCCCTTTCACTTGTAAAATCGAATAATTCACTTACAAAGTTTCTTTCCAAAGTCTCTCTTCAATCTTCTTATACCGAAAAAATTATCTTTTTTTATATTCTTTTAATTTTTTTTATCTCTTTCGTCTCCCTTTTTTTTCATTATTTTACTCACACTTTCTAAAGTACTTGTTACAACAGCTGATGTATCTTACTTCCACAGCTCCCAAGAGATCTAAATTAAGTTATGGTCATTTTTGTGAAGAACTATAAACCTCATAATAAAGTTTTTAAGAAAAAGCGTGGCTTGGATATTTAATACGCGAATAAAAGTAGATTGGCAAAGCTAAAGTAACAAGTAAATATGCGCCAATTAACAGTCATATTGAAAGCATAAACACATATTTTTTGAAGAATTTCTCTTGCATGAAAAGTTCTTTTTTAAAGTTAAGTCTTTTCTTTAAAAGCGCTTTTTACTAAGTACGAAATATTAAGAGAACCATTTCGAAAAGAATATGCATTTCATGTATTTGAAAAATGTTAACATTAACTAAAGAATACTTTAACGAATTTTAATCCTTTTTCTTTGACTTTTTTGCTCATGGAAACTTCTAATCGTTTTCTAGACTTGAAAAATGGGTATAAATTGAAGAAAAATTTATGCAGATGACATGAATTATTCCGCAAATTAACTTTGGATAAATATTAAATTATTCGCTTATTTATTCGTTAAATACAATGGGTTTATTGTTTTTTAAAAAAATCTCAATAAATAAAAATAAAAAATAAATTTCACCCTCGAGCAAATCAAAAGTATTTAATGTAATATTATTTTATTTGTTAAATTGTAATTATGCATATTCCCAGGGTGGCTCAAAAAGTATTTGTACACTCATGGACAAAAAAAATTAGCGCACCAAGAAATAATAGCGGGATCGTAACGAAACTTAGCATGAAGGTACATGTCGGGGAGATATGCAAATGATTAGAAATGCAGCGTGATTGCTCATTACGTATAGGCGGAAGAGAGCGTTTAACGTCGTTCTCCGTGGAGTATAAAACAGGTAACCAAGGCTTGTTTGAGTGTGCTGAATCGTTTACAAAGGAAGAGCTGAGGTAGACATGCCATTATGCCGTTTTCGAAGACAATATGAGCAGTTGTCGCAGTTTGAGGAGGGGGGTGGAGAATCATCGACATGATGGAAGTTGGGTGGTCAGCTAGGCGAGTAGCTCGTCAATTAGGCCACTCTGATTGTGTTGTGAGGAGGTGTTGGGACCAGTGGATCCGATATATATATATATATATATATATATATATATATATATAGAGGCGAGGTTACAACAAATACGGAACGAAATGTCTCAAGACAACGAAATGTCTCATACAGAACTTGTATGCCTCAATGCCCGATCGTATCGCATCGTGCATTCGCGCTACAGGGGGTTGAACAGGGTATTAAATCCTCCGTTCTTTTGCCTTTTTCTCTGAAATAAATGATCTTTTTTTTTTATTTTCTAATCATTTATTTATATCAAAGTAGTCATTAAGTATGTAAAATTTCGTTTCATTTTGATGACTCCTTCTTAGTTTTCTAATTTTTTTGTTCATGAGTGTATTTGATGACAAATGACATTTTTAAAGTCAACTGTTGTTACCAGTAGGTGTTACCACCTGTCAAATTGAGCCAAAACAAATATGGCAGTGATTCATGAGTTAGTTTTGATTTGGCAGTCATTTGCTGCGAAATGAAAGTTTGACTGATGACGCGACGAGGTGCCATTGTCATTTTGCGTCCAGTTGTGATAGTTAGTGAAATCTGAATTCCTCGTTATGCATCGGAAATAAAGCAAACCTCAAAACATTGGGTTAATTCTGATTATTCTGCTACAAAAGAATCGAAGATGGTCTCATCAACGAGAAAAGTTTCGACTAAGACTTTTCGAGGTGCGAATTGTGTCATGATCACGAATACGAGTAATTAACTGAGTCTTGGATAGCTCCGTAGTGAGTCGTGATGTTTACTAAAAACAATTCATTTTTGATACTATGAGCACTATCTCTTAGAGTTTCTAACAGCTTATTGAATGACCTCCATATAACCCTAGATTTAAATTTCGGATATAATAGGAAAGTAATCGTTCACATTAATAAATGTAAAATTAATTTGTTATCGAATTTCGAACTATAAAACTGAATTCTTGAATATCCATATATAATTTTTAAATTATTTATTTTTTATTAGAGTTTAGGGAATTTAGTGTTTGCTCTTGGAGCAAGTCTTATTAAAATGTCAAAATAATCATATATTTTCACAAGCTTCTATTTGTCGAATATTATTTCCCATTTCAAAATTAATACTTAATTAGTTTTGAAATAGCTATAATTCATATTGAAGTAATATAAAATGTCAAATAAATTTGAAAAAAAAAAAAAGGAAATTATTATTTTCATGATAAAAAACATGTATAAAAATTCTATTATTAGATTGAAGTTATATAATTTGATGAAGAAATTGTGGTTTCATATAAATATTCACCTGATACATTTTAAGAAGTTTGTTAAGTAATATTGGTAAGCAAATTTGCATTTTTTGATTTTACTGTTAAATATAGAAGGGGTACATGCACGCACGCACAAACGCACACACTGACACACGCACGCGCGCAATCACTGACACACACACACACACACATATATATATATATATATATATATATATATATATAAACAATAAGAAAATGAACATTAAAAGTAAAAATAAAAAATACGCTTATAGCAAAAGTTGTATCGAATATCTATTCAATCCACATGGTGCCGATGTATTCTACATTATGAAAGGAATCTATTTGACATACTGTGAACATATTTCCTAAAATTAACACTCACGTATTTCTGGTATGTTGCAATATTTGTATAAAAATTATGAGAAATTTCAGAATGAATATTTAAATTTTGTGAGTTTCTTGTTTTGAAATTATTTTTATATTCTGGGTATAAAAGTTCCTCGCAAATTTTGGAAATTACAAATACAGTTAAATTTATGCAATGTGCACCTAAATAAAAAATTCTAAATTCTAAATGTAAATACAACATACATAATTAATTATTCATGCATATGAGATTTTCTTTACGTAAAGAGATACATTAATATGCATTTATCTCATTGACAAAATGTTACTTCCATTACTTTTAACATAAAAAAATGTAATGTGTTTTATCCATACTGTTTTCTACTACTAAAAATACATACTACAAATAAACATGGTTGATTCATTTTTTGTTTGTTTCTGTAAGATGATTATTGTGAATTCAATTACAGTTCTTTTTGTCGATAAAATTATTCCTTGTACAAACAGTATTTCAATAAAAGATAACGAGAATCACATTATTTTTTTTTGAAAAAACATTTTGAGTTTCAATCTGAGCTTTTTCGCTTAAGCGACTATAAGTTTATTTTAATAATTGAATGAGTATTTATTAACATCGCTCTTTGAAGCAATACGAGGATTATTGGTGACATGCCTCATAATTATGATGACGACATCCAAGTTTCTCTCCAATCAAACAACTGGAGGACTTGGAGCCTCAACAGATTTAGCGCGTATCAATGCCGCAACAAGGTGGGTCTTTAATGGCATCTGGACCAGTCTTTAATGGCATAGACTAGATAGAAACAACGCCGGTCGAGAGTTCGCGACCATGACCACTTGGCTACTGCGGTCATTTATTATAAAAAATGATAATTGTGATTTTTTTACTGTATCTTATAGAGCGGGAGGAAAATTAAAGCTAAGCATGCCCAAAAGACCCAGAATAAATTAACTTTTGAATACTTTCATTCTGCTATATAATCCCGTTTTTTGGAAAGAGTGTGCATTTTTTTAACTTTAATTTTTAACTTTAAGGAGACTTAGTACCCTTCGAAATCAAAAGTAGAACATTTTGACAAACTTTTTTCAATTCTTCATAAAACAACAATTTTTGCTCATTTCAGTATGAAACTTTGCCAGTTTGTGTAATAAAGTGCATAGTTTAAAATATTGGGTCAAGGTTGGCTATTAAACTAATATATTTTCTTATACAACATGAAATATGCCTACAAAAATTTGAAAAATAAATTAGCTTTCCTTACGTTACCCACAAGATACCTTTTGAAAGATGTACGGTAGAACCATAATTCTTATACCAAATTAAAGCTAAATAATGACCTTATTCTGTAAACCTCAAATTTTAAATTTATCTTACATTAAAAAAAATTGAAAAATTAAAAAAGTTATCAAGTTTGTATTTAGTAACTTTTTTTTCATGTATCATGTTATAAAATAAAATCTAATCATTCTATTAACAAAATTGAGATTCACAGAATAAAGAATTACAAGTACAACAATCATGTAAAATTTTAAGGCTCTGCATGCAAAACATTCTTTTTAATCCTGTGGGAAAGTGTGAAAATAGCAAACTGAGAAAAAGAGGTTTGTTTACATTGCATTACATAGAACAAGCCACTTTAGACATTTACATTTTTTGTTGCACATGATGTAATAATTGTCGGATTTTGACGCGGTTTGTTTTAAAATGCTCCTAACATTCAGTACTATTTTTTAAAATCAAATTTGAAAAATCGAACTTTTGAAGGTGGAAAGGTACTAAGTCCCCTTTACTTAAGATGAAAGAATAAAGTTAAAAAAAATGAAATCTATTCAGGCAAAGTACACCTTGTTTTGTTTACTTAAATCAAATATATTAACTTCGAGTAATTTTTCATTAAAAAAAGGAAGAAATAAATATCGATTTATTCATGAATATTCAGCTATTTTGTGAAGGAAAAAAGCTGCCGATTCTGGTGACAATTTTATTTTTATTTATTTATATTTTATTTTCTGGAAGCTTTCCATATATGAATGTTTATCTGTATCTTTTTTCATTCTGATAGAGAATTCAAATCAAGAAATACATTTGAATTTACTATATTTCGGGAGCGTCGGGGACGGACCGGTGGTCCGCGGGGTCCCTCAGGATCTAAGACGGGATCGACGGAGGAGCGTCCCCACCCGGGGCAAGAAATACATTTGAATTTACTATATTTTAAATGATTTATTAATATATAATTTTTGTTATAATTTAAAATTACTCTAATTTGCTAAAGTTATTTTTTACTTTGATTGAGTATCATACTTGTGAAATAATATCATATTTTGTCAAATAAACGAGAAAAAAAAGGGGAAAAAAATCGAGAAAAATATTACGCAATTCATTCTTAGATACCTTTGATATATTATTTTAATTTTATCTGGAAAATATTTCTTTTACGAAATCTAATTTGCGCAAAGGAATCCAGTTAAATATACAAGAAACTATAAATACTCGAATATTTAGAGAAACTCATTCCACATAGCATTTGAGAAATTCCTTTGAATGCATTTTGTATTTCAAGTTATCATGCAGAAAGAAGGAAAAAATTGCATTAGAAAAATATTTTCTTTTATTGGGAGGTAACTTTCTTGAAAAATTTGAAATGTCAGAAATATCTTCAAGGGAATTTATCTGTGAATTCAATTTTTTTCAACCTTCTTTTTGAATTGAATACAATTTTCTGTATACCATTTAATATGATAAAATTTTAGTGTTGATACATCTGATTATGCATTATATAAAAACTCTATTTCTCTATCTTCGTATGAAAAATTTAGATGCGTTTTCAGTTTATCATTATGACGTAAGTTGTCATCATCCGTGTCGTCACTCTCTCACACACATTTAATTACTGCATTAAGGTAATAACATACGCAGTCTTCGCTGTCTGCTCTTTTTTATGATTAATTTTTATTATACTTACAAACTGTTTCAGTATTTGGGACATTATTAATGTAAAAGATAATGTACATAAATATATTTCATGATGTATATAAACAATTTATTGATATACTCTCGTATACAAGGTATGAAGTAAGAAATAAAAAAAAGAATCCAAATGGGAATTGTAAAAAAGTGAGAAATTTATGTGGTATTATTCGTTGTCAGCTTTAAGGAATAATTAAGATTACTAATTTCAAAAAGAAACATTTTATTTGTCCCACTTGTAAAATTACTCATGGAAAATAATGGTTACCCAAAGTACAATTGTGTTATCTAGAATTGAAATAATAATTATGATCATAAAATTTAATTTATTCGGGAAATAATATTTTTTTCAGGTTACAATAATTTTCCAAAGTATAATAGAGAAAATGAGGTTCTATTACGTGATTTCTTATATAAATACTATTGTATTAAATAAAGCTTTTAAAACTCATAAATTTATTTCTAACCAATATTTTTTAGTATTTTGTATAATTTAATCTATTTAATGAAGGATAAAACAACATTTAGGCTTTCAGTGAATGGCAAGGCAACATTTAAAGAAGAAAATAGACAAGATTGTTCCCACGCATAAGAATTCTAAAATAAGAAATATATTATGACAAAAACTATTTGGACCGCCTGGGGTAATTGAAGTGATACACCTGCGATGTAGCGAGCTACACACTTTTTCAAAGACACCCGGCATTTCTCGGATGGCGCTGGCTACAACAGAAATCCTAACGAATACGTACTCCTCAGAGTCGATGGGATTTTCAAATGTTTTTACAGGAAAAAGCTAATCAGGAGAGATGGGGTGAGTGTGCCGGCCAAGGTATGAGCCCACCACAACCAATTTATTTCTTTGGGAATTTAGCGTCTGTAGCTGTTCGTACATCCGAGCTGAAATAGGATGGTGCTCCATCGTGCTGAAACCACATACTTGTACGTATTTGTATGTTGGCTGCAATAGGTTGAAGTAACTCTAGCAACACGTATTGTAAAAATGTGAGGTATGATATGCCGTCCAGGTGGAAGGGCAGAAGGTATGGGCCTATATAATGGTCACCCACAATACCAGCACAAACAGTTACTCTGAAACGCTACTGATACGCATGGTGATGTGTATCGTATGGATTGCTTGATGCTCAAACGTGAAGGTTGTGAATATTCGACAGGCATACACGATTAAATGTGCATTCATCCCTGAAAAACACATGCGTATTGCAATCAGGCTGCGCTGATAGCTGTTGCTGAAACTCGAAACGTGGCACATAATTTGTAGGAACCAAGGCTTGCACTTCCTGTACATAGTAGGGATGTAATCCTTCGTTACGCAATGCACGCCAAACAATCTAGTGGTACATATTTATGTCAAGGGAAACTTCTCACATACTAATATCCGGATGATCTTGCTCTCTTTGCAGGATGTCCTTTTGAACTTGTAGCATACTTTTTACAGAATGTCAACTTCAACGCACACTCCTGCCACACCCTGCATCATGCATGCTGTTGACAAAGGAACCCGTTTCACGCAGGCAACGACGCAATCGCTCGAACATTTTCGGTCCGGCACGTGTCTTCTTGGGAAACGCTGCTTACATAGTCTTTCGACTTACAGAGCATTCCCATTCATAAGACCATACATAAAATGCATGTCTTCCTTTTCTTGCTCCTATACGTCGCTATGCCATCTGAAATCTACGGTAGAAATGATGACGTGTAAGAAAACTCGCGCTTTATGCGGCTTTTACACCGCCGTCTAGTGGTTCACCGTTTGCTCTCTGTCTATGGTGAAAACTGCTTTTTATATGTTTTCCCCTTAAATGTTTGGCCATACGTTTCGAAACACTCTGCATAGAAATAATATATTAGAAAAGCTATGAAGATCAGTATTGATACAGAATACTTCAAAATGCGGAAAAAGTGCGAAATATTTATTAAAAAACTTTCTCTTGTGGATTTTAGATTATGTATTTTTTAAATAAATTTCGGAGCGTGTTGTTTGATTTACATATGAGATGGTATTAATTTTCTTCATATACAATAAATCCAATAAATTAAATGATGTCTAACATTTTTGAAAACTTACGATTTTCATTGGAAGTATTTAACTTTTTTAAGACCAAGGCATGCAGGACGAGCGAAATTAAGATCATAATTAAAAAAACATTATAAAATTCTAATAATCATCCAAACAACAGCTCTCTAATTAGAAGGAAAGGAGTAATTCTGAATGCCACTCTAAAAACACGCAAGATCAATTAGCATTTTATTTCTTTTTATACATTGAATACAGTAATAACAATTTTGTCAATTTTTGACAGTTATGAAGCTGGAAAGCGACTTAAGTAATATTATTTAAAGGTTTCTAAATTCGACTCTATTGTAAATGGGTATGAACATTCATTACTCCACATGATAAATCAGAAGCTGGTGGTCATCGGGTTTTAGATAGGAAAATACTTTCTGTCATATGTCGTCAATTCTGCTGAAAGTTTCTTCCAAATTTAGGGTACAGACATCTCCTTTCCGATTGGGCAACCAATTCCAGTCCCCATCTATCTACCACTACTTTAATCCAGACAGCTGCCTCCGTAAATTCTATCACGATGTAACCGTAAGCTTTTGTCATGTTATAAACTTAACTTTACATTTTTAAATAACAAACTCATTAAATTTTAATAAAATGAATTCTTGTCTTAGTTTCCATAAAAAACAACATTGCTCATGCTTAGTACAAAGCAAATAAAGCATTGAGTGAAAAGCACAATTTTTTATGATAATGAATTCCATATATGAAACTTCATCTATTTATTAATTCGTAACTTCTTTCCATATATTTTTTTCTATCTAGAATGCAATTAAATGAAAATGTATGATATTGCTTTGTTTTAATTTCGAAGTATTCTTAAATAACGCCTTTTAAGATCTTAATTTCTTTGGAGCAAGTGTAGATTCCAATGTTCAATTTCACAATAATTTTCGTTCCGGGAAACGGGGAGAAAGGAGGATTAGGTATCCCAAGAAGCCAGAACCCCCCCGACTACCGCGGCGAGAGGTACGATGGGAAAAATAACATTTCATTCAAATGACTCTTTTACTATTCATGTGATATGATTTGAAGGTTAATTGAATGGTCCAGACAGTTACTTGATTTTGTATAAATTTATGAGATGTGTCGTTAGAAGACCGTTACGTTTTTTAAGAAAGGATGGATTTCAAATGAAACCTTCCGATATTTCGGCTGAGGAAAAAATACTTTTTTTTAACAAAGAGTTAGTTTAATAATAAATTTTAAGATATTCGATTGCATTTAAAACATATTTTTAAGTATTTGAATTTTAAGCTTTCTAAAACTAATTTAGTTTTCCCGTTATGATTCGTTGAAAGTAAATTATGAGCATTCTTTTCTAAGAAATACATATAAATAATATTGGTACGTTTTAATTTTAGACGCGTTTACAGCAAACTTAAATTTTATAAAATAATTAGTTAGCTTGAAAAAAGTCTCAAATATGTGTGAATTTTATAAACCTTTGTACAAATGTTTCGCGATATTGTTTAAGAGTGAGGAAACTAGTAATTGTAGAAAAATTTTCATTACTATCACAAGTGACCCTCAAATGTGTAATATATCTCTTTAAGTATGACATAATAACGTAATTTTTAGTGACTCTGTATATTTATAGAAAGCCTTCGGAGAATATTCTGTATCAGTATTTTATTACATTCATAACAATGTCATTGACGATTATTCTTTATTGTCACTAATAGAGTTATAAGCGAAATTAAGAATGCCTGATAAATTGAAAGCGTACATTTTGAAGTCCAGTACAATTTGTACCTGTTGAACCAAGGACTTACAAATATTTTTACCCAAGAGCCACACACATATTGACTCCTCCACTACATTAGAAAGGACAAGTACTATCTATATTCTCATGCCAGCATACTGCAGTTTCTATTTACAAACAAATTTTCGCTTCAGGACAAGTCAGTGAGGGAGGTATCTATGGCAAGGAGGTGGATTTTGCAACGTTTCAGTTTCGTTAGTCCTTACGGTCAAGTGTCAAGAGCATGTCATTACGTCAGAGGTAACCGATGATTAAAATGTGTGTTATTTACTATTATTAAGACCATGGTATATATATATATAACCAAGCCATCTTGCGAAGTATAGAGAAGTGTAGGACGAGTCGTCAAAATAGTTCCTTATTGTAATTTTAGGATAAATCTCGAACCATTAATTACAATAAAAATATCCAATTTTGCTATGCATGTTAGGTATTGTGTTTCTTAACTGATTTGTAAGATTTACATATATTGTAAATTTTGTAATGTAATTAAAACATTCTGTAACGGGATATATTGGTATTTCAAAATTTATATCGCTAATAGATAATAAAAAAAATGTAAACTATTTAAAACCTTTAAAGTTTAAACTCTATATTCAGCCAAAAAATGTCTTTGGAATTTTTTTTCACTTTTAAACAATTTTTATTGATTTTTGAAAAGTATTGATTGTGTGACTTGCGTGATTTTCGAAATAACTAATTCAATATTAACTGGCAGTTATTTGAAATCAATTTTAGTATAAGAGATTAGAGGTGCCTTTCAGTAAAACCGACGCGAGGTAAAAAAGCTAAATATTTCCCCCTAATATGAAAGAAAAATACCATTTAATTAAAAGTTCAATAGTTCGAAATGTTCTTATATCGATATTTTTTTCTTTAATAAAAGTAATTTAAAGATGTAATCGTAAAAAATGCGTTTGTGATTGATTATGAAGTTCAAACAGACAATAATTTTTATACGAATAAACAATTTTTTTACCCAATTGTAAAAAAAAATGTTGGTCTATGAATAGTAAAAAATATTTGTACTCCTTGATTAAAAATCATGTGCTCATGGTTTCTCATTGAATTTTGATATACTCATTTGAAATAAAAAATGTTGTACTACCTTCAAAATTTAAAAAAGAAATATCTTTAAAATACTGTAATAAATAATAAAAAATACACAAATGAATCTAACCTCCCTATTTGTTTAAGAAAATATGTATTTTTTATTATTAGCGTGATGCTTAAGTAATTAGGTTCTTTGATTTTTCATTTTAAATGTGAAGCATAAATAATTAATCAAGTGAGAACTTGAAATGAAAGATCTAAGAGCAAAATGTTAGGTTTTCAACATGATCGAATTTGAAAATGTTGAGTTTTCATCGTAATTGAAATTAAACTTTTTTTTGCTGAAGTTTATATTACAAATGGCAACTATCAGTGTTTTGTTTACGTTCGATTCCATGATGTAAGGATATATAGAGCTGGTCGTTGGAAGAACGCTGTTGTAAAGCTTAGCGAAAGCTATTTATTCAAATAATAAAATCCTCACATTTATTCTCAATTTTTTCTACATCTTTTGAATAAAACGTGTAGGTCGTTAATGAACTATTTTTACTCATTTAAGTAAAAACCATGTTTTAATTTGAAATGACAAATCGAACTCATCGCACAAAAAAGTTGAAAACCTTTTCAGATGTACAATATTTTAATTTACATAATATATTCAGGAATATGAAAATTTCTTCAGCAGGAATTATTTTATATTACATATACCAAAGAAATTGAATACAAATTTCAGTAATTAAACTCTAAATTAAAATGTATTTTATCACTTCCGCAGAAAGTGCTTTTGGAATATTGTTGATGGCCGCAGTCCCATTGAAGGAAAAGTTCTTTAACATATAATTGTTATCTCCGATGCTTAAAGCCCATTTGTAAAGGGAGTTTTTTTTTTTTTTTTTTTTTTTGTGAAGGGGGTGAGTATGGGATGTCATATGATCCCCTCAGAGCAGAAGTAGATCAGACTATTTTTCGATCGGTGTGGACGTACGTGAGTTGATACTCGAGAAAGTTATGAATCGGGGGTGATTGAATGCTAACTGTAAGCTGCACTGATCAACAAGGTAACGTGAAAGGAACTATAATTAAATGTATTTCGGGGTGATGGATTGCTAACTGTAAACTGTACTTATCACCAAGATAACGCAGCAGGAAAAAGTGAAAGAATAAACATTGTTATTGTTATTAAAAGGAGTGTCTGATCTCATATGAAGTTAAGTAAAAGGAAATAGCTAAGTAAGGCATAGTAAGTTAGTAATAAGTTAAGGCTAGGTAATCTACTGTAAGGAATGAAATCAAATAGCTAAGTAAGCTGCCTTAAGGAAGAAACAAAGTGATATGATTTATGAGTTCTAAAGTAATAAGAAGAAGTTGTGATTTGGAGAGTGAGAAAGAAAAATTATCTCGCTAAAAAGTGAACAATAAGGAGAACCTTAAGTAAATGGAAAAGGAATAGAGAAACAGTAAAAAAGTTAGTTAATGTTCTAACAGTTTAGTTTTTGTTTGTGCGTGTGTGAATTGAAAAAATTTTTAGTATAAATTTTAAAAACTTTTCATAAAAGGAAGTAAAAACACATGCAGTTATAAGGGATAGTTCAATTAATAGCATATAGCAAAAATATTGTCTTCTACTTTCCGACTGAAATACTATGAAAATTCTCGAATGAAATGGAATTCTGGTGACAATAATAAACTTGAATTAAAAACTCATAAATCTTTTTACACTCTTTTTTCCACAACAGATAATTCCCTAAAATGAATTTGTTAACGTCAACATAGTCAATTTATCGGGAAATTACATATGATGAAATTTCGAAGGAGGATAAATATATTTTTTCACACATATGAAACGTTTCTTCTACACACATGACATGCTATAAAACGATAAAATATTGTAAAGTGTAGTAATGTTTCATATTTCATAACAACAATACTAATAATATCGTTACGATGCATTTGAAAATTTCCTAATTATTTAGATTATTTTCCACAAGCCTAAATAATGGAGGTTTATGTGGCAAATCGATATTATTGAGCTGAGTGAAACAACTTCTACTTGTCTACCATAATGCTTCTAACAAATGTTAATCAACATCTCTTGTTTTATTTTGAAATAATAGATCATTTGCTAAAATTATTAATAACTTTATTTGAACATAGTAGCAACTATGTTTCTGCTAGTACATACTGGGAGAAATGCAAAACAATCCGAACCGCTCAGAAGTTACAATTGTTAAGTATACAACATGCTGAAACTTCTTCCAAATACCTCTGTTTTCTTCCTCAGACAGGCATACTCAAGCAGGTTCTATATAATCAAATTCATTATTTCTTGTACAAAAATCTTTAAAGGTATAAAAGTTGCATGCAGGTCTTACGGAAAAATTACACCAGTAAATATTTATATGGCTTTAACAATTCAAAAATTTAAACACGACATAGCTACGCATACAACATACTGAAGCCTCTTTCCTACTACCTGTGGTGTCTAACTATTTCAAAGCACATCTGTCAGACACAACTACCCTCTCCTCACAGTTTAAGAAAACAGTTTGTATTTTTCCAATTCAGACAATGCCTCTTAGAATAATATTGGCTTCCAATAACTATGGCTTCTAGTAGTCAAATAGTATTGAGAGGAAGTCCAGGTACATCATGCAACACTTGATCGTCCCAATTACGAGTAAAAGAGCACCTATAAGATTTTTAACCAGAGTTTGTATGAAACAAATCTATTTATTGTTGATGTTGGCAATCTACGGGTGCCTGGAACAAAATCTATTTAACTATCTAGTGTAAGAGTCATTGAAGGTATTTCAGTTTCACGCAGAACTACTGGTAGAATTACACCCATAAATCAGCACTCAAATTTAACATCTCAAACATTTGGAGACAACATCCTGGATCCATATCTCTTATTATAGATCCTGGTCTTCATACCCTACCGCTTAATTTTTTTTTTTAATAATTCTGAATTTCTTTAGTAGAATAACTCTTCTTCGTCCAGCAAGCAATCCTTTGTCAATTGAATATATTTGGGATGTGATTGTTTCAGATTTCGTCTTTATTAAATATTGAATGTTTGGAATAATTATTGAGAAATGCTTAAAAAATAAACTTTCGAATTTGAAATAAATTTGTTCTTATATATATTTCATACAAATTTAATTTTGATGAATACAAACATGTTATTCGTGAAATGTTCTATATTATTTCAAGAGATGGTATTATTACAAAATTTTATTTTTAATTCTTGATTTACTGATAAGAACCTTTATTTTTAACAGCACGGTATTAAATTTATGCTATCCTAGAGATTATTTGTATTAGGCAATATTTAAAAATGGTGTAATATTCTCAATTGTTTCTATGTTAATTTTTTATTAACGGGTTTTTAAATTGTATTAATGAGTTTAACCTTAGAATACTATTTTAATAAAAATATATCACGAATAATATCAATGAATGAACCGAGAAACTCATAAAATAAATGCAGATAAATAAAAGGTTGCTTATATTCCAATATTTGATTACTAACACGTATTTGTATACACTCATTATCATAAAAATGTGCGCACCAAGAAGTAAAAGTAAGAAGTAAGAGTGGGACTGTTAGGAAGCTTGGCATGATGGTACGTGTTAGGCAGATATGTAAATGATGAAAAGAGAGAGAGAGAGAGAGAGAGAGAGAGAGAGAGAGAGAAAGAGAAATGCAGCGTGATTGCGCATTGCTTAATGCCACCAGAGGAATGCTTTTTAACTAGAGATACCATTACGCCGAAATAGGAGACAATATGAGCAGCTTCCAGAGTTCGAGAAGGAAAGAATCAAAGGGATGATGAAAACTGGGTGGTCAGCTCGGCGAGTAGGTTACCACCTACGCCGCTGTGACTTTACTATGAAGAGGTGTTCGGACCAGTGGACAAAAAAGAGTTCTGTTATGCGGCGACTAGACTTAAGACAACTTCAGGAAGTCCGTCATGTCATATGACACACACGCATAGAACTAACTGTCTTATTGCAATCATTCATACACAGGCAACACCTTCACTTCGGCCCTTTGTATCAGTCCGTACCATCGCAAGGGGCTTGACTGAATGACAGTTGATATCACGGCGCCCATTACGCATACTGTCATTGACACCCACTCATCGTCGCTCCGTTAAAAGTGGTGTCTCGCTCGAAGGGGTTTGACTGGAAGCGAATGGCGTCAAGTCGTCTTTAGCGATGTTTCGAGATACAATTTAGGCAATGATGACAATCGAGTATGCTACTTAAAGGCCCCGTGTGAAGGTCACAACCATGCCTTCGCTGTAAAGTGACACACCGTTCCCACAAATAGTGTGATGATATGAGGTACAATGGTATTCGACACATGGTCACCCCTAATAATGATTTTTTGTTTTGATTTTGTACTAACTTACATCAACGTTGTACTTGCGTATGTAAAATTTCGTTTTATTCTGACATTTCTTTCTTGGTAAGCAAATTTTTATGGTAATGAACGTATATATATATATATATATAGATCAATAGATCGAGAGAAAGAAAGAAATATATAACTATATATATATGTGTGTGTGTGTGTGTGTGTGTGTAAGTATGCATATGTATTTTAAAACTTGTTTTAATGTAAAAATATTTTGTACACATTAACACTTCAAAAATAAAGAATTTCCCCATTCGTTATTTTACAACCAAAATATCAAAAGAAATTTTACAATTTTTTTATGAAGCATGAATAAAATAAACTAGAGTTCTATAAATGGTAGAAGGTTTTGCTTAAATAAATAATGTTTTTTTCTTGATTTCCAGAATCCACAATGGTGGCTGTTTCATAGTTGAATTTTTATTTGAGAAAATGAAAGGAGTTATTCTTGCATCCCCCCACACAAACCCCCCAATTTATTTGAAATGGAATTGCCAGCTCGACACAGAAACTAAATTCGATAGTGCATGTTTGGAACTACCACGACATTTATGTGGCTGCATTAAATCTCTTTCAAAAACACTAAACGAGTTGCAACAAGGTTTGCTCAATGTATGAGCAACACATCCAATTTCTGTGTAATTATCTCTCCTTTGACACAATATAATTGAGGGAATAGAAAATGGATCTGACTATTGCGTTAAAAGTATAAATTGATACATTCCTTTCTTAAACCTTTTGATTTGATTTTTTTCACAAAAATGCGTCATTTACCTTTTTTACTAAACAGTGGACTTTATCAAAAATATATATATAAAATATTATTGCGTAAAACTTACTTTAAATTAAATAATATGTAAAATTCAATAAATAACTTTTTAAGCTTTCTCTTTAATTTTTATTCTAAATTTCACGTTGAATGTTCATTTGATTTTAAATTATACACAAAAATTGGTTTGGGAAGCCAATTGTTTTTTTTAAATGTAGTAATTTAAGTTACTTATAAAAATTAACAAACTAATAGAACGCAAGAAATTTATTTGAATAAATCAAATAAATGAAATTATTTTGTTTCAAATAATAAGAAATAAACTAGAAAAAAAATAGTTTGATTTTTTCTTATTTAATTCTAACCATTTCAAGCAAATTGCAATGATGATCTTGAGATACGCACCAGGTTCTTATATGCCGGCAATCGTGGGACGAAAAAAAGTGCGCTTGGAATTATACCGATGAAAAATCTGTAAAGTTTAACTAGAACAATAATTACCTTTGCAGACACTTTGTAAATGCAATTGGAAGGCACCATTTACATATATTCAGCATTTTTTCTCAGTAAGGCATTATAATTACTGATTTTGCAAAGTAGGAACTTTATGTAGGTTTCCATTTATATTATTTATTTAACCAGAAATTTCTTTATCGAAGAACTTGATAAATAATGACCGGATGACTTAACTATTAAAGGAAATGTAGTATGAGAAATCACAGCTTGGAAAAGGTGTACTTTTCCGTTGCATAATTAGTTTTGTCCTAGTGTTACATAAGAATGCATCGTCGAATTATACCTTAAAGTTATGTATTTTGCTTTAGAAACTGAAGAAGAAACATAACCTGAAAATTTTATTTTCTGTGATATTTTACGGAACAAAAGTTAGAATCGAAGAATTACTAGAAAAGTCAAAGCGCAACAATTCAATCATGTTGGGAAAGCAAATTGTAGTTTTTCACATTTGCTTTTTTAGAAGGATATGAGTCTGATCCGTAGTACTGACTTTATTTTATTTATGCATACTTTTATATTCTAACTTCGTATTTTCTCAAATTATATATATTTGTCAAGCACTCCGGCCACTTGTAGAAACGACCGAAAACCTTCAGTTCAGAGTTAATTATTATGTAATAATTCTTAAAAATTCTAAAATTTATCATGAGAAATTCGATTGTGTTTTAAGTTTTCCAGCCTCTCTCTTTATGACATTAATCTATACCAGTCAATCAATCACTCATCATTCATCAGTAATAGGATGAGACGAGTGAGCCATCAGAAAACTATGAAAAATGCATTTTAAGAATTCACCCAGCATTTTAATTAATGATCACCAATTTTATGCTTAGTGTTAAAAATCAAAACTGATAATAACCTAAATCGGTGATATTTTGTTTTAAACCTCTCTTGTGGCTAAATATTCTAAACAGCTACTAAAATGTGTCAAAATGAAATGTGGGGTTGGTGGGATAAAACGTAGCGAAAAAATCTACCAAGCCCAGTGCATAGTAGCTGGAAATTACGTTTAGGATTTTTTCTTCAGGTGAACAGATGAATAGACACATCGTAGAATATTTCCCCCCTTGGATCACAATTCCTAATCGGCTCCTCCCCTTCACTCGTAAAACCGAATCATTCACTTATGCAGTTTCCTTTGAAAGTCTCCCTTCACTCTTCTCACCTTTTTATACCGGAAATAAATTCTTTTTCTGTTTTTTTTTTCTTCGTTTTTCTTTTTTTTCGATCTATTTTTTTCTCACTCTTTCTTAAGTAGACTCTACAACAGCTGATGTATCGTATTTCCGCAGTTCCGGAAAATCTAAATTAAGTTACAGTCGTTTTTGTGAAGGACTAGCCCCTTCACAATAAAGTTTCTCAGTAAAAGAGTGGTTTTGATATTTAACATGGGAATAAAAGTAAATTTGCTAAAGTTAAATAGGAATATATGTCCCAATTAACAGCCATATTGAAAGCGAAAACACATTTTTTACAAGAATTTTCTCTTGCTTGGATAGATTTTTTTTTTTTTTTTTGCAGCTTGGATTTTTAAAAAAGTGTTCATTTGAGGCAAAATATGGAAGGGAATTTCTTTTTGAAAATAATATATTTCACGTATGGGGGAAAACACATAGTTTTAAAGAATTTTAATTCTTTTTCCGAGTAATTTGGATATTTTCGAAATTTTTATCTTTATCTATTTGTAAAAATCAGAATATCTTAAATAAAAAAAATATTAACAATTTGCGTGAAAATTTCAGAAGATAAATTTGATGTAATTTTACTATCTACTTGTTTATCCCTTAAATGTAAAATAGATGATCTTTGCTTTTAATAAATCTTTATAAGTAAACGCAAAAATAGAGAAAAAATAAAAATTTCATTCTTTCTGTGCAACGGAATTTAATGTAACATCACTTAGTTATTTAATAACAATTAGAGTATAGTAAAAAAAATACTATTTGAAAAAACAATCACAATCATATTAATGAATATAACATTTACTTGCTGTCAAATTCAGAATCACATAATTTACAAAAATGAGTTATATAGAGGATTAAATATAATTGATGTTTTATTATTTCTGCTCTTAAAATTACACGATTCACTCTGAGATCAAGATTTACAGAAGTAATGATATAAGCATTAATTTTCAAGAATTTCATGTATATATATATATATATATATATATATAGAATACTACTCACCTTTTAAAAATTCAATTTTGGAGCTGTTTTGAAACTGTTGTAAGTCGTTTCGAGGTAATGTAAGATTTCAATGGAATCAGAAAAATAGAAAAACATTATTCTCTAGAAATAAAACACTTACAAAAGTACTACATTTAGAATGTAATTTTAAGATTTGCGGAGAAATTGGGGTTTTATAATTTTTTATGTTTTACATCATAAGGAATTAAAAAACAAATTTATTCAAACGGAAGTTGAGAGAAAGAGAGTATTTGTTAAAAATAATTGACCTGTAAAAATGCCTTTCTACATTGAGTGGCATTTTCCAGATTCTGCTGATAGATTTGCATATGGGTACTTAATTTTAAAAATTGTTTGATTATGAGAAGTTTATCTATAACTGTAAAGGCTTTATTTCAACTGCCCATTACTAGAAAAAAGTGATTATGGAAGTATTTGCGACGCACCATTAAAAAAAACATTAATTCTCTTTTCTTAAACATTTAAAAATAGTTATTTTTATTTTATAAAAAATACTTCCTTGATCTGCTGTTTAACTGCTCATTTTTAAAACCTTTAATTTATTTCACATTATTATAGTTTTATTTAGATGAGGATATTTACTGGTCCATTAAATAACAATAACTTCTGTATTTTAAATTAGATGTAATTGGATGTAAGATATTTGTTTTCTTCACGATCTCCTGATCATTCCATAATCGGTTTTGGATCTCAATTTAGAGGATTGCTCTGATGTTTTGACAGAAATCACCACGAGATCCGTGTGATGTTAAATGAAACAATCCCGTCTGGACCTTTTTAGTATAGTATGACTTCCTTAGGAATAATGTTTTATTCTGTTGATTCAATTTTATTTTTATATGTACAATTACCAAAATAAAATTTCAATAATTATTATAAAGAAGTAATTGACGAAAAGGTATTGAAATCTCGAAAGAAATACTTCTACGAGAAGTAACTATTTCAACTCTTTATCGTAAGAGTTTAAAAAGTAAGAATAAAATAAGGGCAAAAATCCCTAGATTTAAGCAGCAGAATTAACAATTGTAAAATAGAATAATTACATCGAATGATCGTATGATTAAAAATTGTTAAGATTCTTTTGCCTATTATTTATTACAAAATACTTTAAAAGCCAAATTCAATTATAAAAATATTTACAAATTTAAATATTTTTAACCTTATACAATTACAGTTTTAATTTATGTCGGTTTATTATTCGTTCTCTATTAATTATTAAAAATGCAACAAAAGTAATAATTTATTTCTTATGTTCTCATCCTTCAGCTGTTACAGTTTTTGTAAAACTGTAACGGTTGATTGGTCAAAAAGAAATATCAGAAAAAAAGGGACTGGTAAAAAGTAATAGGATTATAAGAAAGATATGACGCTTTCTCAAACGAGATTACATTTCTAAATTATTCATCATACAGCGTTTGGCATTAAGTACACAGATTAGAATTAACTTTATGTTTCTTTTGAGGAATTAACTATAACTTTTTCTTATCATTACTGAAAAATATTTCTGTCTCAATCATATGGACTTCCTTCATTGAAGCACAATTCATTAATATCCGTCTCAGAAGGGTATATTTCTACCAATTCACTTTTAATACCAGAATTACTTGTGTGTGATTATCCTAAAATCTATCATGATTAGACCGCAGTCCATAGGCGTTTTTACTTTCGGACATTTGAAACATATGCTAAGAAAATTTTCACAACAAATATTACTTGTATTATCATGAGTCATATTAATTACCTGTCTTAATAATCCAAGAACTTTTCCTGACCTGTAATACTACTGTTGACCAACGAGGTCAACATTTCAATTCACTCACTTCGGTATATGTGGAAAATGCTATATTTCCATTTCAGATAGAAGCTGAAAATGATGTCTAACATACAGAATGTGTTTTGTTGCAATTAAAATTGAAAAAAAAATCAGAAAATTACTGTACAAATGTGTATTGATTAATGTAACGCTCTCTGGTGGCTATAATTGTAGCTTTTTTTTCTTTTCTGAAAGAAATTTTCCTCCTTTCATAAAATACACTTCATAATGTCACAAATTTCTAATATATATATTCCCATTCTTTAACTCAAAAGTAGAGAGTTCATTCCTATATTCTGATACAATAATTTATTATACTTTTGTTTATTATATAACGCATTTGTAAAATCTTTTGAATTAAATTCTCCATAGTCATAAATCTATGAAAAATTATCCCAAAAAGACTGATAGGCGTCAGAGAAATTTCCCGGAATCCTTTCATCTAATACCACGTGATCGATAAAAATCCCTTCAATAAATTCAGTTGCAAAGTAAAATTCTCTCCCTTCTGTTGTATGCGAGAAGGTGGAGCTGCGTCTTTTGTCTTCTCTAGTTAATTATGTTTCTTTGTAGCCTCTGTCTCTCATTAATAAATGATCTTAATTTCACGATGAATGTGAAATTCGCCTAATTAACGTGATCAATATTCCTTAAAGTCCTTTTAATTTTTAAATACTTAACACACATACACACTGTGTAATGATTTGACTTTAATTCATGTTAGTTTCTCATAATAATAATTTAAGTTCATAATTTTTCCTATTCTCTCCTTTAAAAGTAAAGTGTTGAATCTTATTTCCTGATATCATTCCTTTTTAATTTAATTTATGCAATCACGCCTTCTTGAAAATTTACAGAATACGCAGATATCACAAATGCAGACCTGTAGGGATGGTCCCTAACAGCCTTTTTGTTTGCACTTAAATTCCCTAAGAATCTCTTCAGTCATGACGTTTATTGTGAAAAATCCTTGCTATATAACCCATTACACAACAAAAAATTCACTCTTGCTCTTACACCCCTCTCTGATAATCATCTGAAATATTTATGGTGTTTTGCTTCGGCCTTGATAATCGAAGGCCAATTTAAGTCTGTTAGAATAAATAAAAAATCTTTTCTGCCATATATTCAGACTGTTTCACTAACGTTGAGCTAACGCTTAATATCATTCATAATAATAGTCAACAGAATGTTTAATTGTATTTAGTAAGTGATAATATACATACATATATATATGTGTGTGTGTGTGTGTATCTATATACATAATATATATATTTGTAATATATAATTTATATAATATATATATATGTAATATATAATTTATATATAATATATATATGTGTGTATATATATATATATATATATTTATTTATATTTATTTATATGTATATATTATTATTATTATTATAAAGAAAACAGCAAAAGAAATAAAAATAAAGATATGTTCTTATATGAATTAGTTAAAAATCATAAGAAAATGAATACTAAATTCGAAATATAAAATAATCAATATAGTTACAAAAACATAGAAAAACTTAAATAAAAAATAAAAAATTAAAAACTTAAATAAAAAATTTCAATGTAGAAATAAAATTAATAAGAAAATGGAAACAATTTAATTTATTTTTATATACCTGTTTACTTTATAACAAACTTATATGAAAAACATTACGAAACTTATAAAAAGTTGAATGACATATAAATTTACTAAAACGACTATTATATTTAAAAAATGGCAAGAACTTAAAATAAATACAACAAAAAGATGCACAAGCCAGGCATTAAAAAAACGAAGATTAATAAAAAGAAAAACCAAAAAGAAAACGAAATAAAACGTATTTAAATTATTTAACTTGTTTAAGACTGTTTAGTTGGTTTTAAACTCGCTTTGCTGGTCACAATTTTCCTCAAACAGAAGAGTCATATATAAAATGACATAAAAACAAAATTTTAAGGCATCAAAGATACAGAATTATGAAAAAGTTTTAGGAAAATGTGCATGGAAATACAGAGAAATATACAAGATATAACTTATAAACAAAGGGTAAAATAAAAATAAATTATTAATAAGAAGATTAAGCAAAATAAAAATGTAAAAAAAGATACTCAAGGCGAAAAATAAACCCGGATATTACAAGCATTAAGTGAAGAAACCAGCTACGGATATTAAAATGCGGATGTGGAAAGCAGTGCCATAATCAATGTGATTTGTTTGCTTTACGTGCATACTTTTTTGATATTATCCTCAATTATTTCGGAAATCACTTAAAAGAGATAGAGAGTCCTTAGAGTTCCTAAAATTTGACTAATAAAAATGTGCGCACTTTTGTGGCTCGCTTACACGGGTATGTACTTTCGCCCTTGATAGACACCTCACTTAATTTTGTAAAATTATCTGTGTTGTGAATCCTTACCTATACAAAGCGTTTTGAATAACACAGGTTTCGTTTCGAGTAGTTTACCATCGGTACAATTTAATATGACTTCACTTGATTCCCCCCCCCCCCTGCCTGTCGACTTTTTATATGTTAAAGGAAAGGGGAGGGTCCGGAAAAGGGTTAGTTGTTTGTTGTGAAAGCTATTTTTTAACTGGAAAACTGACAAGAAAATGAGTAACTATATAATTTTTACATCTGGTCACATATATGTCTGGAATACCACCAGGTATATACTTTGCGAACTATTGTTCTAGAGACTTGGAATATTTCAATTTCAAAATCAAATCAGCAAAATTGAGGGTACATAACTTATTTTTACTTTTCGATGTAAGTTAAACTTTTTCAAGAAGTCAGTTGCTTAAAATGACATACATTCTATATCCTTATAATCAAAATGATATCAATTTGAGCAATACATTTCTTTCTTCTTTTTTATTTGAGCGACATTTTTTTATTTTATAAGAACCACATGGTTGGAAATTCCGACAAAAAGTACGCGATATTAGTTCTTTCACGTCTGAGGTAAATATTGTAGAAAGAAAAGAAGAAAAAAATATCTTTCAGTTAATTTTGATTTCAGTGTCAAATCTGATGCATGTGGAAATAACATATAATACCAATCTAATGATGGATTCTATTTTCGGTATACTAGCTGGCATTTATTCTTTCAAAGTCAGCTAAAGAGAATAGTGACTGAGAAATCGAAAGCGATATTAACATTCAGTTGCTTGAGGTAAAACCCACTCTTAACAACAACTGACGCGGTGTATTAATTTCGCACAATTTCCAGTGAGATCAAATAAATTTTCCATCGGAACGTAACAGTAATATATATTTATTCATCGCGGTAGGAAGTAAAATATCGTCGCCCACGCAAGTTTAAACTCATAATTCAGCAATGAATCAAAATACTTTCCCTTTCTCGTTTAGACATGTGTTTGAAGAAATAAATTGCTTGGATGGGAAGTTACTTATCAAAATAGATTCTTTCATTAAATTCGTAGAAAATGTTGCTTTTTAAATGTTTAAATGACAGTAAAAAATAGCTGTAGCAAAGAAATATTTACGTGGCCCATGAAAATCCTTTTCAGTTATTATTTGGCGTTCACAAACACAACGACATTTGAATAGAGATGGAAATTGTTCGGACTATTTATAGGAAATACGAAAAATAAGCAAAAAAGCAAATATTGATGTAGTTTCCAATTTGTCAACATGTAAAAGATAGATCACCCAATTCTCTAAATCAACTGTTACTTAATGAATAAATTACTTTTAAATAATTAAAATTAATAATATTCTAAGACCCTTGACAGAAAAACATTTTATCTGTTTCAAATATGGTGATAATAACTTATTGTTTCTGTATACAATAACATATAATTTTGTTGGTTTCAGTGCAAAGATGCAGGTCATAAAATTTCAGATTGTCCTAAAAATGCTAATAAAGATAATCAACCCTTCCCCAAAACTTAGATGCCTATAACAGTCACATGGTTTCACATTCTTCTATTCCAAGCACAATGTGCAGCTAAGTATTTATTACTTCATTGTTAATATTTCTGCTTTAATGGATACAGGATCTCAAAGAATGATTTTTAGAGAATCAACTTGCAAGGGAATTTGATCTTAACACCTTCACACATCTAAAATACAACTCACCGAAATAGGAACTTAACTTATGCACCACACTGGATATTTTCAGAACGCTTTCAAAATCCCTAATACTGTGTTAGAAACCGATGTTTATGTTGTTAAATACATTTTTCTTCCTCTCGATGCAATAGTTAGCCCAGATTATTTGTCACAAGAGTAATTTATAATAAGTACGTGGTGTATTTTTCTAGATTTTTATCTCAGAATTTCAGATAATTTAAATAGTTTCTTCGTAACTAAATTGGATGTCAAAAAACATGATAGTTTACTTGAATTTCCTCATTAACATTTTTAATGATGATACCAGATACCAAATCTGTGAACTGTTTAATTCTTATAAACCAGTTAACATCAAGACAACTAATTTAAAATGAGTTTATCGTTTTGTATGATGACATACCATTGAGTCAAATACTTAGCAGCCTTTTTCAAAATGTATAAAACATTAGATCTTAAAACTGGTTTTCATGTTACAATAAACATTTATTTAACAAACTTAATGCTTTTGTCTTTCCGAATAGACAGTATGAATTTCTCTTATCGATATCCTTTTTCTTTAAATTTTCGCAATTATTTTTCAGCTAAATTTTTTGAAAACTCTTGACTGACAAAACTCATTGCATTTATATGGATGATGTTTGAATCCCCACCACAGATGAATCCAAAAACTTCCAAAAATTGTGTGTGTGTTAAATGTGTTTTTCAAGTTACCTTTGAACTTGGAATAAACTTGAAAAGGTATCTCTTTTTGACACTAAAAATAAAATAATAATGATGTGTAATACAAGTTAATACAAAAACTTTATTTTCACAAACATCAGCTGTTCAAAATTTTAAATCCTAAAAATCTAAAAAAAATTACAAAACCACCTCGAACTATTGGGATATTATTTTGAAAATCTTTTCAATAAAATTTACTCATCACAAATCGCTTGAGTGATCTGCTTAGCAGTATAAAATTCTTTTTCATTATAGTGAAGCACCATTACAAGCTTTGTAACAACTTGTTGATATTTTATCCCAATGTAATCTGTCACCTAGTTTTTCACAATGCTCAAAACAAAACAAAACAACTATTTACAAATGTGAATTTCTTAAATTTGGATCCGCTCTTCTCCACGAAATCTCTGGTGGAAAGTTTTATCCTATCTGTTTTACATCGAAAAAAACCCTGCCCTGTAACAAGAAAAGTTTCGAGTTACACACATACAACTAGCGATTTTAGCCACAATTGAAGGAATCAAAAATGTTGAACTTACCTTTTGACAGTTCCAAGTTCAAAAATTATCACAGACTGTTTCAAGAATTTCAGAAAATCATAACAAAAAATACTTAACACCTAAATTTGCACTTTGTTTTCTCATTTCAGATGAATTCAAGCTCCAAATTGTTTATCATCCTGGTAAAAAAATGTCTCATGCAGATACTCTTGATGTAATTTTAACCATATTGTAAGTGAACATTCTAAAATCACAGCAAAACTTACTGCTGCCTAAGCTTCAAATAAACTTATTCAAAGCTTCAAAATCTTTTGCTAACATAATTGACAATCTACTTTTATTAATATGAATTTGTTTATATAAGTACCAGAAAGGCACTGAAATGTTAGTTGTTCATCACTGCATGAAAACACAAATTGTCAATCTGGATATAAAAAGAGTCAATTTTCAGCAAATAAAACAAAAGCAATTGCTAAAAAAGAGATTTGCCCCTTCAGTTATTGAAAGTAAGTTCATAATGACGTCCGAAACTGTATTCAGTGTATTCTTGTTAGTTAATAGAAAACATGGAAAATGCTAAGATCTCCCCACCTCTATTCTACACCCTATTCCTGCAGAAAATGTTACTTTTGGTACCTATAACATTGAAATTTTAGGTCCCGCTCCATTTAAAAACGTTCTTTGCCCATAACGTATCCTTTTTGGCATTTTCCAATTCAGAATAATGAATATATCCATTATTAATAAATAAGTCCCGATTCTTCTGCGAGATGTGCTTACAAATCCGCCACAACTATAGCGAAAAATATTACTTGAATTAATACACGAAACATTTTAAATGCTCTCGTGTATCAGTTTATTAAATACTGCAAATATCAAATATTTAATTCAAATGAGCGATACAATTCTCATCGCTTCAAAGTATTTTAAAATAATAATAAAATAACGTCGTGTGATATGTTTAAAGACATATATTCAAAAATGAAGATAAAATTCATAATTTCTTATGGTTATTTTCTAAATTCACAAATATATGATAACTTAATTTTATTAAAATTTCTTCATCAGTGGTGTTCGTGCTAAAATTTCTCATTGAATTAGTGGCAGCAGCTGCCAAAGGATATTCATTGATGACCAATTAACAGTATTTTAGAATTGCTCGAGGTAGGCTTATTCGTATAAGATCAAATAAACAATAGGAACTGTGCCTTATTTTAATTGGTACTCAATATTTGGAGAAGTATATTAAGCACAATAAGCAATTTTTATTAACTACAATCCAGGGATTAATGATCCTTCAATTAAGAGAGATTACGGTGAGAAAATTAAATATGGGAAAAGAAGATTGTTTTCCATTTTGAAAAACTTTTGATTGCAAAAATAATTTTTCACCTTCCTAAGCTGGCTAGATTAAGAGAATTTTTCTGGAATAATACTTATTTTGATCTGATGAATAGAAAATCTTCTTTAGGAAATTGTATCTTTTGTATCAAATTGGATATTCAAATTGACCTATTCTACTTTTCCCAATCAGTCAATCAAAATTTTGTATCTACTTGATCACTATGTAATTTAGTTGAAGCAAATGGTAATTGAGCTGTTTTTAGTTATAACAGATTATTTTGAAGGAATTGAAACAGTTTAACAATACCATAAATTAAATTATATTTATTCCTTTGAAATGTAGTTTACATTTATAGTAAATTAATCTATAACTGTAATTAAGACTAATTTACATAGAAGTAATAATTGAATCTTATTACACTATTCCTCTTGTTAGAATAAGTAATCAATCAGTAATTTTTTTAAAAAATGTTTGCTAATTTCAAAGACAGTTAGATTATAGAGTTACAGTAAATACCAAAAAAAAGAAGTTTTTTGAACTTTCAATCACCCTGCATATCACAAAATACTCGTACAACATTTAACGTATGATAAAGTACATTGAATTCAAATAAATTTTCTGCTTAAAATACTTTCACTGAATTCAGGGATCTCTCAAAAACATCATTTCTTCCGAACATAATTTTTCTCCGCTTAATAGATGAATGATAATAGATAGATATGAATGTTATATTGCAATTATTAAAGAGCTATCGTAAGGAGAAAATTATTTTTTTAAAAAAAATTGGTTCCCTTTTTTTCTGATTTATCTGAGCCTGAACTTTACTGTTTATCAAAGTTAGCATTTGTCAAATTCAATATCATACGTCAGTAATTATTTCATCATATTTTATTCGGTCATACGAATTACAAGAATACTATACGAGTAGATAATATACAGAAAAATAACAGCTAATCCAAAAAAAATTAGTTAATTGATTATCCACACAGTAGCGTCACTAACCACACAAGAAATGAGATTTTCTCACTCCTATTTAGCAGGTCTTATTTTACGTGATTTTAAACAACGCTTCAAATAAAAATTAAGACTGAATGAACAGCAATATATCAGAAAGTATTCTTTAATAATTTATACGATTACGGCCAATTTATTGGTCGTTAATGAACTTTTGGCGACGGACTTTGTAATTTTGAACCGTGATCAAGTAACGAGGATGACGCCTTCCCTGGCTTCTCCTTCTTCAAACTTCCGAACCACTCAATTCGGAGAACTTAGAGCCTCAACTTATTTAACATACATCAGCTCCTAAATATAGCGAGCCTTTATTGGCATCAGGACTCGAACCCATGATTCGACGAAAACATAGTCGGTCGTGAAATGGCGACCATAGTCACTAGGTTACCGCGGCCACGATAATGGCATAATTGTTATTAAAATTACTTCAAATCTATATCTTAAGGAATGGTAATATCGGTTAAGAAAAGTTATCACCATGCTATCATTACAAAATAATGGTTTTGCTGCGACTGTTCACTAATTTCTATTTTGCGAAAAATTTGGACCACATTTTCTCAAACATGAGTGTAAGTCAACAAAGCTTGAAATGGCTTTATTACCGTATCAATGATTAGGTGCTTTTATTCTGATTATTATTTCGCTTATTTCTAAGTGATTAATTCTAAATATTTACTTTTACAACAAGAATGAAGTATCGCAATTGTATAATTAAATATAACGAATTATTTAGTCCTTTTAAATTTCTAAGATTCAATAAAAATTTAAATAAAAAATTTATCAAATTTTTTTTTCAAATCTTATTGTTTTGTTCATTTTAATAGTTCGTACAAATACTCTGTTCATTCATAGCTCTGCTTAAAAGTGAAATAAAATCATTAGTTCCATGGAGATTTCGTAAGAAATATTCGTTTTAATTAATGCATGTTCATCTCAAGAAACATGTCTTAGCCGTTGATTTAAGTCACGGGAATTGATTTATGCAGATATTTTAGACACGAATTTAAAATAAAATTTCTTTTTATGAATCTTTGAGTAATATTGTTAAAACAGTTGGGAACAAAAGTAAGTTATGTTTGTATATGATGCCCATTGTAATAAAAAAAATTAAAAATAAGCAATGCAAAAACTTCAGTCATTCTTTTTTGTTTTTATACGGAATAAATAAAGAAATTAGTATCAAACATTACTTCAGACTAAATTATTTCAAGATGAAAGGTTTTGAAATGAAATTATGTTAAATGTTTTTAATTGGTTTTCCATTTGGATTAACTACACTTTTATTTCATAAAATATTAAGGTAATTTAACAGCTGTTACTAAAAATGCAGATTTAATATATTGGAACCGCTAGTAATTATTATAATTCGTATTTTTGCCTGTTTCCATTTCAAGCTTAATATAGTTACAACTTTTTAAAACTGTCAAAAATGAGCTCTGTCGAATATATAACTTTCGGATATATTTCAGCATGAAAAAAACTCAATTCGTAATCAAGATTAAATCTAAGCCCAATTGTAAAACATAATAACTTATAAGATTTTTTCCCTACAGAGCTGTATTTTTAAATTTGATTTTCGCTTAATGCCTAAAAATTGTTTTTCATATATCTTATCGATTAAATGTGATTTTGAATTTGTGTTAAAATGTTATTGAATCTATTTGCCTTTGCTTGTAACGAAAAAATAAATATAAACTGAAAAAAAAATATTTAAGAGTATCGTATTTTCAATTTTCGATTTGTCATTAACATTACTCTTGTGTCAATTTTTATTTTGAAAAAAAGAAAAAAAAAATAACAATAAATATCTTATTTGATGAAAAGAAAAACATAAGGAATTTTTATTTTGTTGTTTTCCATATAAATGACAGTAAAAATATTATAATGAATTCTTACTGTTCCTTCTTTAGAAATCGTGAGGCATTATAACAGGATACGCCTAAAAACAGATTAAATTAGATTTTAAATATCCATTCTACTTAATAATTCCTATTTTTTATCCGAGAATATGCAGTTTAAAAACTTATTAAGAAATACTCTAACATTAAGCTTCACTGCGAAAGAGAGCGATTTATTTTGATTATTTAAATTAACATATTAGTCACACGAGGGATTTTTGAATAAAAAGGATGTCAGATAAATAAAGATTTATTTCCATAATTACTCAACTACTTTGCGATAGATTCTGAAAAACATTTTTATGGCCTACTATTTTTATTTAATATTCCTTAGATGTAATACCAATTGTTTACCAATCATTGTACAGTATTAAATTGTTTCTGTAATTTTTATAAAAATGTTTATATCCTTTTCTATTTATTTAGTTCAAAATTATTTCTAACCCCCATTTCTGTTTATTTCTCTTAAAATCTTGAGCGTTATAAAGTTTGGGGTTCGGAATTTTTTTTTATTATCTTTGAAACTCTAAGATTCCAAATTATTTATCTCTAAGGTTTTCCTTTTGGAAAAACTTAAATCAATAAATAAATTAGTTTATACGCTTCAAAATAATTTATTAATAAATGAATCTGATAGCAATCTTGAATTACCCAAAATCATTAAGTTATTATTGATTGTAAACGAGATTCAGATTTGAAATATAATATTGTATGATAATTATACAAACGAATTTAAAGAACTAAATGATTGAAGAATGATCTAATTTTCAGACATGTCCTTCGGTGGATCCTTTTAGTTTTCCCCAAAAATACTTCATTTATGAAAACTAATTTGCACAATAGAATCATGCTAAAGAACGAGAAATTGCACAAATATTTGAATACACAGAGAAAAAAATGTCATTATAGAAAGAATTTGAAATTTCCTTTGATTTCAATTTGTATTCTAAGTCAGTCATGCAAAAGAAGCTAAATACGCAATTGAAAAGTGACTTTCTTTGATAGGCAGCGTATTTCATGAAAGTTTGGAACCGTCAAAAATGTCTGCAGGGTACTTAAATGGGTGAATTGAATTTTTACGTCAACCGTCTACTTGAATAGCTTGCTATTTTTTTTTTAATACTACCGTATGTTTAAAAAATGTGTGCAAATACATCTTATTATGCTTTAAATAAAATTATGCTTTCCTGTCTTGCCTTAAAATAATTATCTCGGCTTTCTATTTCGTCAGAATGACATATTTTATTTCTACTTGCCGCTGGACTAAGAAAGTAAAAAAAAAATTAATAACTTTCACATTATTCATGATTTGTTTTTCTTAACGATTAATTTGTATTAAACTCACAAAATATTTACGTATATGGGAATAATAAGAGAAAGCTCTTTCCTGATAGGATTTGAAAGCTTCCTTTGAACCGAGTTCATATTTCAAGGTTATCGAGAAAAAAGAAAAACATTCGCGTGAGGAAAATGTTTTTATTCATTAAGTAGCACTTTTCATGAGCAAAATTTTGAAACGTCAAAAATATCTTCTGTGCAGTTGATGGGTGGATCAAATTATGCAGCAAAACTATATAGCTGAATTGAACATTTTTTTCAGTTACACTATATAACAGAAAATCTGACTCATTACATAAAATAAAATACAATACTACTTCTCTATCTGCCTATGAAAATTTAGCTTCATTTTTAGTTTTATCATTATGACGTAATTAAAATTGTGATCATTCGTGTCGTTAGAAGAAAAAGATCTAAATATTAAATTAACTTCCATAGTCTTCACTATCGCACCTTTTACCGATTAGTTTCAATTTAACCTTGCAAATTATTTCAGCATCTGGCAATTATTAAATATGAAAAGTAATACATACAAATATTTTTGATGATGTATTCAAATAACTTATTGATATATGCAACTTATAAAACAAATTTCAAGGAAGAAACAAAATGAGAATGGTAAAAATGAGAGTTTATACGGTATCATCCCTCTTTCATGGTAAGGAATAATGACTACTAATTTTAAAAGAAAACATTTTATTTGTCTTATCGATTAAAACATTTTTGAAATATAATGGTTTCCGAAAGGAAAGTTAGAAATCAAATAGAAAATATGATATATAACTAAATTTATTTGGGATGTTTTATGTTATTTTAATTTTCCGAAAAATATAAATGACGAGAACGTCTTCCATTATATATATTTTTTTTCAAAATTCTATTGTTATTATTCATTTAAATAATATTTAAAAATTCAGAAATTTATATTTAACCAAACCATGATTTTTAAGGTTTTGTTTTGTTCAGAGAATTTAATGAAGCATGAAAACATATAAGCTACCAATGATTGAAAAGGTATTATTTCATGTAGAAATTAGACAATGTTGTTCCCACACATAATAAGTCTTAAAGAAGAAATTTATTAGAGACAAGCACTATTTTTAGAGGGATCTGAAGGGAAATACGAGGCATGTTTTTTAAGTAAGTACCGTTTTGCGATTCCGCCGCCGCAGCGCTCCGTTCGGCGTTCCGCGCATGCTCTCTGGTTACCTACATCTCTTGTCCACGCACTGACGCCATTACAGTCTGATTCTTCATTGTATACGTTGTTTACTGAGTGTTTAAGATGCCTCTGACAATCGTGAGTCCCGCTGATTGTGAAGTACGGGCTGTTATACGATTTCTTAGTGCTAAAGGCGTAAAACCGATCGATATTCATCGTGAGATCTATGAAGTTTACGGACAAAATATTATGAGTATGAATAATATGATGGAATGGTAAGGAAATGGGTGAGAGCATTTAAAGATGGCCGCACAAATGTGCATGATGAAGAACGGAGTGGGCGTCCTTCGGTCGTTAATGAAGATTTGGTGCAGAAAGTGGACAAAAAGGTGAGAGAAAACAGACGCTTTACAATTTCATCATTGTCCGACTGCTTTCCTCAATGTTCTCGTAGTGTTTTATATCGCATTGTGACCGAGAACTTGAATTACCGGAAATTGTGTTCACGTTGGGTTCCAAAAATGTTGACGGATTGGCACAAAACCCAACGTTTAGGCAGTGCATTGACTTTCCTTGGGCGGTACCGCAATGAAGGTGAAGATTTTTTAGACCAAATTGTTACTGGTGACGAAACATGGGTGGCCTACGTCACACCAGAATCGAAACAACAATCCATGGAATGGCGACATTCATCATCACCCAAAAGAGTGAAGTTTAAGCAAACAATTTCTGCCCGGAAAATCATGTGCACAGTTTTTTGGGACAGAAAAGGAGTATTGCTAGTGGAGTTTCTGCCTCGTAATGAGACAATCAATGCAGCGTCTTATTGTGAGACATTGAACAATCTGCGTCGTGCAATCCAGAACAAAAGACGTGGCAAGTTGAGTAAGGGTATCGTTTTGCTGCATGACAATGCCCGTCCACATGTGGCTAATCGGACCAAAGATCTCATCAAATATTTTAAATGGGAAACTCTAGATCATCCTCCATACAGCCCTGATCTGGCGCCCATCTACTACCATTTGTTCCTGCACTTGAAGAAACACCTGGGCGGTCAGCGTCTTCAAGACGTTAACGAAGTCAAAACATTTGTGATACAGTGGTTAACAAGTCAGGCGGCAGAATTTTATGAGGAGGGTATTCAAAAACTGGTGCCACGTTATGACAAGTGCCTCAATATTCACGGAAATTATGTAGAAAAGTAGATTAAGGTACATGCTTTATTGTAAAAATAAAATTATTGCGATATCTTTGCACCTCTTTTTTTAATTTCAAAACGGTACTTACTTAAAAAACATGCCTCGTATATGTTTTAAAATAACATTATGAAAATTACTCACTTTTGGTGATACATCATTGAAAAACCATTGTGTGATTTTTGCACAGTACTTTTTAATTTTAATATTATTTTATATATTAATTATAACACTGCATTTTTCTTATATTTCTACAACATTTTCTTTCTTCATTTCAGATTGAACGATAAATGGAACACGATGATTGGAAAAATGACATTTTTTATATCCATAAAAACTTAAGACTGCTGAGAATCGCTGGGTATGAAAGATATTTACTTTAAATATTTTTTTTTGAAAAGTGTGATTAGTGCCAAAACAGCAACCTAATTCTACAAAGAATTATGACGCACGAACATCCTACGTGTCTTTATTTAATAAGTAGCAGACCAGAAATCTTATTCCTTATATTTATCGGTAACATTATTTTAGCAATATATCTAAGAGCTGTTGTTTTTCTATTCGACGACTAGTTTTTATTCATAGATATAAAATAGGATGTGTCATAATACACTGGGATCCAAAAGATAAATATAGTTAGTAATTACAACAAAAATGAAAGAATTATCAAACGGAATGGCGGGAGCAATGATATACGAGAATAAAACGATTATACACCAAGAAAACAATGCGAAAGAATGAGAGTAATCACTTTTATTATGGAAAGAAAAGGTTTGAAAGGAAACTGGGAGAAAGAAGAATTTCAACTTTACTGAAAAACTTATAATATAATAAGGTAACGCAGCCGAGTTTAATAATGAGTGTGATCACATCTGATAGTCAGGTTCGCTCCTCAATGAAACATTGCCAAACATTTTACGGCATTGTGGATGAGTTGTAGACTCAACGAGTTCTAAAAGTCTCTAAGATCTCTTTTCAGTTATGGAATGGAGATTGGTGGTTGTGGAAGGATTGTAAATTGTCTCCCCAGTGTATCTCACCCATAGTCAGTCAAGTGAATGAGAAGGTCACAGCATGCATAAGATATTTTCATTTCCTAGGAAATCGGCGATCAGGGTCGCACGATGACAAAGTGCGTTATCCTACATAAATAAAAACTGAGGACGGACATCACTTTGAAACAAACAATCATACGGCTCAATAACTTCCTCTCTGTAACTTTTAGCAGTTGCAGATCTCGTCTGAAAGATATGGAGATCTGTTCGGCAGTCCAGCATGATGCCTGTCCATACCGCGACTCCTATTGACTAAAAATAATGTCTTTCAGGGATGTTTCCCTATGTCCTATAGTACCATTACCTCTATGTCGATAGCCAATGAGAATCAGTTTTCAGACAAAAGCGAGATACGTCACTGAGCATCACATTGATCTATTATTCCGAAATTCAGTTCTGATGTTTAAAACTCCAGTTTAAGACATCGCGTTTATGGATAGTTTAGTTTAGCTTTTATTAACGTCGCACTAGAAGCAACACGAGGGCTATTGGCGATGGACCTCGTAATTTTGAACCCCGGTCAAGTGACGAGGACGACACCTGAGCTGGCACCTCCCTCTCTTAACATCCACACCACGCCAGTGGGAGGACTTTGGGCCTCGAACAGATTTAACGTGCATCAGTCCCAGCTACACGGCGGGTCTTTAGCGGAGAAGGATCGAACCCGCGAATGAACGAAAACCGCCGGCCACTAGTCCACGACCTTGACCACTAGGATACCGCGGCCCCGCGTTTATGGATAGATATGAAGCGATATTGACTACTACTGACGTAGAGACCAACATTATTGAGTCTCCTCTAAACAGTTTGTCTGGTAACCCGTATTCCATTGCCGGCTGAGATCGCTGAATCCAGTTCTCTCGAATGACTGCCCCTCTGACATCATGCAGTGGTTTCCAGATATTAGTCTTTCCGAATGATTCTGATTTTTTGGTCGACAGGGTACTGATAGTCGGTTGACATTTCTAGCATTTTGAAACCTCTGCCACAGTCTTGAGATCAAACACCGAGATACATTCAGAATTGGAGGCACGTCCGTTTGTGGTCATCCAGATTCGAGCATACCAATGAAACTACCTTTCGCAAACATGTCCAATCGACTCCTTTGGGTCATAATTCGTTCAGTTTCATCAAAAATAACGTTCTTTCATTCTTGAAATTTATTATTATCTGAATTGCTGTACCGAGTCAGACGGTTTGTCCGCGTTTCGAGGTACGCAGGTGTTTGCGCATGAGGAAACCGACTTAAATGTCTTACTTAAAGACACAGTTCATCTTCAAAAGTGAAGAATCATCTTCAACAGATGATTCTTCATAAGTATATATGAACTAAATTTACTTATATTTATTTATAAATATATATTTTCTCATTTTACGCTTGGACGCCACTGTATTGATTTTTTGCTAGTTTTAAGATGCGATTTACTGTATAGATACATAATAAAACAATATTGAGAGATTTTACATGCATATTATATAAAAAAAATACTTCAGTATATCATCTTTTGTAATAAATAAATGTAACTTTGATTTCTTAGTTTTAATTTATTCATTTTACTTTTTGAGGATAGTTGATGAAATTGGCACATAACGTGTAGTTTCTAAAAGTATTTGTGGAGAATTTTCGGTCTGTACCCTGTAAATATTAGATACGCAGCTGTCTAATGCGAAAAATATTAAAACAGGTACGATTATCTTATGACCAAATTCTTACTAAAAATTCGAATAAATCTGAGAATTCCCATTTAATTTCAAAGTTACAATCTTAAAGTTTTTTTGCTTAGTCAAATATTATCTATACAGAAATAATGTATTAAAAAGACGATAAAATTTTAAATCTTATTATGATATCAAAATGTTCAAAATGTGCATAAATATAGGAAGGATTTTTCACCATTTTCTTGTGGGCTCTA
>BMAW01008232.1:0-13632 GCA_019974015.1 Nephila pilipes | reverse complement strand
AGCAAAAGAATTACGTTTTGAAAAATCTTCATGATCACACAAAAAACGTTTCATTTTTATTTTATTTCTTAAGAAGTTTTTATGAAGATTCTGTAATTAATTGTCTTCCGATTTATATTTAATATTTTATATTATTGCTTGAGTTAGCAGTTTTAAAAGGAACGCATGTTGTATAAAAATGTTATCGCAAAAAATTGTATGAATTTAAGAGAGAGTTTTAACATATAGCTATTTCTTTGAATTTGATTGCATAAAATACGATAATTTCATATTTTCATGATACAAAAGAAAGCAGATAAAAACCATACTTATACCATACTTAAAAATAGTTCAGCTTAATATTTCTATTATCAATTAAGACTGTAAAATTACTTAAAAATTTATTTGTGATCTATAATGCAATTTGCGGATAATTTACACATAAGTAAGTATCCACAATTTGTTTAAACATTACAGAAACTTACTGAAATTATTAACTGGTATTAGAATTATTGAATTACATTTTTTGTGATTTCATATAAACATATTATGTTCAAATAATGTTCCATTATATTACGTAAATTTAGGAGCTTTAATTATTACATTGACTATTGGTGTCTTTTTACAAAATTGAGTTGAGTAGTTTTGTAAAAATATAAGAAAAAAATTTGTTCGCTATATTCGAATACACATAATGCATTCGAATGCATTCCTGAAAGAAAGAAAAAACTTCATCTTTAAATAAATAATTATAATTTTTATTATTTTCAAGATATTTTAATGTTTTAAAATTTTCACTACGGTAAATTTTAATATTTTTAAGTAATCTTTTTTTAAAATTCTTAGAATTATTTTACACAATTCTATGCATGTATTTGGTTCTAATACTATCATTTATAGTTTTGCAAATTTTTTTTATCAGATGCTACGGAAAACAGTAAAAAGCATTGCTACATCTAATTTTGAGGGTTGTTTTTAAAAGAGAGGGGTTTTTTTTTATCAAAATTCTTTTTGCATGAGTAGAATAAATTCGATATTTTACATTTTTCATAAAAAAAAAGACTTTGAATTGTAAATGCATGACGTCGTGAAAAAGAAAAAAAGAATTAAAAAGTTTTAAAGGTCAATGAAATAATATAGCGCATTCTATGAAAGAAAATTAAAATAATACAGCTGGAACAATAAAAGCTTGTACATATATTTTAAAAGTTTTAAAATTAAAATAAAGGTACATAATTTTTTTTACGTGCTGTCATTTTAGGGAACTGTTTTTCCATAAGTTTGCATGAAAAAGTCATTCAAAAATGGTAGAAATATATTTTGAAAATAGCATTCAACTCATCCTTGTTCGATAATTTCTTTCCATAATAGTGGTGGAAAATTAAATTTTTATCAAAAGTTTTAATTGCAAACATAACACACTATAAGCACACACATCAGGAGAAAAAAGAATATTTTTCACTCATACTCTAATAACATTATTTGTAAAAGGAAAATAATTTTTTTTGTAAAAAAATTAAAACATATACTGAATGAAGTGAGTATCAGAAAATATAATACATACTACCCTAAGTTGAATGAGTGATGAATTTATTCGAATTGTTAAGAATTAATTTAAAAAACATTTTTTTTTTCTCTCTTTCTAACATTAGATTTTTGAGACTCATACGACAGATAAAACATCAATAAATATTTTGTTTTCAACCATTCTAAGCCTATCTAACTGGATCTTTAAATCTTTGAATGCACAATGAAGTGCTTAAAGTTAGCTTTCCGAAAGTGCCAAGGGCTATCTTAAACTTAATACATCAAAGAGAAAAGAGATGATTTCTTTCAGGAGTAATATTCTTTCGCAAATGTCGCATTCATTCTCGACTTAACCTTAATTTCACACTAAACATTTCAGTATATGATACATGGATGACTCTGATACAAGTAAAATAAATTTATATTGTTTGCAAATTTTTTAGTGTATTTACTAAAGATTATAAAATTGAAATATGTTATCATACTACATACTTTCAAACATGTATTGGAATATTTGATCTTTGAATAAAACCAAACAAACACTTATTTTTTAATGTAGTATTTTATAATAAGCTCAGAGTAAAAGTTTCAAGCAAAAGAAATATTGCTGAAATAATTAAAATTGATTCCCTCATGATTACACCTATAAATATTAATACAATAAACGCATTTCATTGTATATCATTGTCTCATTGTTTATCATAAACATTATATACAGAAATTATTAAACTCGATAAAAATTGAAACAATACAATTTTTTTTTCTTTGCTGATTTATTTATGTTATTATTTCAAAATACGTATATATATATATATAGCTGGAAATATTAAATAATAATGTACTGCATAAAAATTCTAATTGTGATACTAAGAATGATGCAAGGAGATTGTTAGCAAAAAACATTCCTTCAGTTTTCAGAAAATCTTTCCTAAAGTTTCTTGAATTGGAAACGGACAAATAATCACAAAGCGGTTTTCAGATCGAATTTCCCCTAAGAACCTGAGACTCATTGGTTGTTAGGAGCTTCATGGAACTCAAACATCCCTAGTGCCCAGCAGGTGACCAACACTCAAATTGGTCCTTTTGTCAGACGACACTTAGAAATGTCAATCATTGACGAGAAAGGGGATGAGCAATGTAGTAGAAACTCCCGTCCTTGTCAGGGCTTCCTTCTCGAAAGTGCCCTTCCTCAAAAGGTTAATGTCAAAAAATGTATAACATTGCCAGACTGTGTTTCATATCAATGAGTCGATTTTTCCAAAAGTAAATAAGTTAATTTGTGCTTCAGTTGCAACTATTTCCATCATGACTCCCAAAACTGCCACATAACACCTTGTTGTCTTGAATGCAGAACCTACTTTAATAGAGACTAACATCACTGACAAGTTTAATCCCATCACATGTAACAACTGCAAAAAAAAAAAAACACACATCTTTTACGGAAGCTACGAACTTTATCCACAGCCAACTAAAGTTTCCAAAATTAGAAACAGAAAAAAAGTATGTAAATAACAGCAGCAGAGTATGGAAAAAAGTATCTTGCTCAAAAAAAGGTATCCAATGCTTAACAGATATAGACCCTTAACAAGAATTCTGATAATTCTTAAGTGTTGTTTTATTTGGTTTCATTTACGTCGCAACGCGAGGGCTATTGGCGACAGACCTGGTAAGTTTGAATCTTGGTCAAGTGAAGAGGATGACACCTGAGTTTTTACCCCTTCTCTTAACTTCCCCACCACGCCAACGGGAGGATTTTGGACCCCGATAGATTTATTGTGCATCAGCCACAGCTACAGAGCGGGTCTTTAGCGGCCAAGGTTCTTACCCGCGACTGAACAACCGATGGCCCCAAATCCGAAGCCATGACCATTAGGCTATAACGGCTACCAGCCCGGCTACACTGCGGGGGCATCAAGGCTCGAACCCGCAACTCGAGGAAAACTACCAGAGGTGAGTCTGCTACCTTAACAACTAGTCTAAACAAAGCCATCTGAGGCTTCGGAAACCTCAGGAAAAACAGTTGTTAGAAGGCCAGTTTTTTACACTAAATCCCATAGAAAACAGCCGGACGAAAGTGAATGACTTTCTTAAAGCCATAAACAACTCAAATTATAAAAAAATCATCTTTTTCACGGAATTTTCCCTCACCACCTAAACCCTCATGCCGCTAAAGGCCGTATTAACAATTATTAAGACTTAGTAAACGATCTAATATACTTAAATAATACCACTGATTTCCAATACATACTTAAATTATAAACAACTTAGGACTCTGCATTAGATCGCAACTACAAATGTTGTTTACCGTGTTGCTGAGCCATGGGAATTCGTAAATAAGCGTTCCTCTGATTTTATTTTCATTCAAGAAACGCATGAGACCACGATTTCTTATGTTCGGAATCCCACTTTTTATGTAAATCATAGAATCTCGCATGAAATTACTTTTGGACAAACATAATTCTCGTTAAAAGCTTTCTCATACATCAAAGCCTGCTGACCTCACCACTCCAATGGATTGAAGCAACCTTATTATCCCCCGTCCCAAAATAAAACCCGGTCCGTTATATTTCTGTATGGTCCACCTATCATGCGACTCACACTTCTTTATAACAGACATTCGAGACAAACCAGTACTAACCACATTATTTTTGGTGTTTTCAAATGGAACTGCACTAATAATTCATTACTGCACTATAGCACTAATTAAGGCATCTCAGGAGTGTTAGGCTGATTTCGACAGCTGAACAAATACACAAATTTCGATTCACTATAATTCATTCTAATTAAAATCAATTTCAAACTTGTACACATTCTTCATAAAAAAATTTTACAAAATATGTAAAATAATTAAAATATTTTTCTTATGTTATAAATATATAACAAAATTGAAAATAACAAAATTTTGTTTCACGAAATTTGAGTAAGTTTCACTATTCGCAGAATAATTTGTATACAAATGGATCTAATGACTTGTAGTAAGTTCATTTATCAATTAAATCATACCCTCTTTAATGTGAACTTCTTAAGAATTAAATTAAAGTTTAAAGATATAATATTTTAAAAAACAAACATTTTCAAAATTTTAAAATTTTTTATATTTTCATACTTTTGTTATATATATAGTATATACATATATATATAAGTATTTATACAAGTGTGTATATATATGTGTGTATGTATATATATGTATATATACATGTGTGTGTACGTATATATATATATATATATATACACACACACATAACATATATATATATATATATAGAGAGAGAGAGAGAGAGAGACAGAAAGAGACTGTATTGTACTTACTAAACCAGCAAAATTTTAAGTGTCTGAGTGTTTGAAATATCCTCCGCGTAAGTGGAAAATAAATCAAACTTAGAAAAAAAAGCATTTAAAATTTCAATCATTATTTATAAAATTAAGTTTTGAAACTTGCGCATTAAGATGCTCTTGGGTGATGTAATTCCCCTTCCGTTTCTCCGAAAACTCCCTTTTTTTCCAGTAGCTTTGCTGTGAGAGCTTAAGAATGATTCCGTTTTTGTTTTTTATAATGTTTGAATTTGAAGGTTATATCACCTGTCAGTGAAAACCCTACATATTCGTATTTTTATGCCAGATTTCTCTAAGCCTACAGAGGTGCCGGATGTTTGGCGGTACTACCGAACACAGAGGGTCTCCATAGTTTAAGAGGGTCTGTCAAGGACTTGCATTTTTAGTTAGGTACTGGCATAATGACCTCAAGGCACCCTAATGATCTCTTTTGCATGATATTTGGTCTCTTTGGTAAACACGGATGACGCACCCCCGGGATAACCTAGCGATCCTTATCCATTTTCAATCCTCCATGTCAAAATTTTTATCTTTCTATCAATTTTTTCTTACATTTGGGTCACAGTTAAATTTGTTTGGTGCAGCACAGCCATATGTAGCTCTTACGCCGTTAAATTTCCCTTTCACTCACAATTACACATTCTGATTCTAATCCCAATTTCTTTCATCTGAATTATTTTTAAATTCATTTATTTAATTTGTTTTTCTCGTTATAAATTATTTTCTATTTTACATTATATTTGCCAAATAAAATTTAATTTTAAGGCTAATGGAACAATAAAACTCTTGAGTTCAGAAAATTTTCTTTCCCACATACTTTCACCATGTCTCCATCACGAAAATTAGATCCTTACTGGACCAAGGACTTAAGAAACACATGTTCATTCAAGATATTCTCCATATAGATACAGGCAAGTTTATTCTATCCATTAGAAAATGAATAGAATCTATCATCATATCCAGATTACATTCTTTTATTGAAAATATAATTTCCATTATTACTAATAAGTATCGTTTTACCAGAGAAAACCTTCTATTTTTTATTCCTTACTTACACTTATTAAAATCATTAACTTAGGTTGTGAAAGTAAACTTTCTGCAGGTGCAATTTGTCTACACATATCAAAAGCTTTTCATAGGTTCTGACAGAATAGGCTTATACATAAATTAATAACAATTAAATTCCCCTCATTCAGGTCATTTCAGGTGAAAATAATTGATTCCCTATTCACTCCACGTAACTCTAAGACAAGTGTGGACTAAGGAAATTTGATCGACTTATTAATAACTACGTAAATGATATTCTAAAACGATTCTCTCACCAGTTTAATATAAATGCAGATGAAAGGGCCACCCAATTTAATTGCCTTCAGCAAACACCAATAAACTCTGGAAACCTACTATAAAAATGGAGAATTAAATATATTGTTAAATCAGTTGTCATTCTTTTCAAAGAAAAAAAAAAGATCTCCTTCCCCCAATTTACGTTTACATCGAAATTCAGTGGTCTCAGTACACGAGATTTCACATGAAAATTATCTCTCTTTTATACACGTATTAACACACATTATTCATACGATGAAGTGTTATAGAAATTATCGTATAAATTATACAGCCTTATAAAATGGAACTGTGTAATGAATTCTAGTAACAAAATTATTTACAGTTCCATTATGCTACCTGTTATCCCTTATGTACAAAGATGCTGCTAAAAATAATATTTAAATTTTAGAAAAAGCTCCAAGTTCAATTTTAAGAACGATAGTCAGAGATACTAGACAGATGTGAAACAATAAATTCCTGAGAGCCATTAAAAATGAGAGTTAGGGCCACTGAACACATGAGATACAATACATTTCTCAAAGCCATTTAACTCGCACCTTCTAGAAAACTCGTCCAAATAATCTCTATCAGCAGAATTCTTTAGAAAATAGTAACAATATTTATATTAAAAACCTGAAAATTCTCCAATTACTCACAACATTAAAAGACCTAAACAAATCCTCTCCGGATTGCTATGAACATCATAATTTCCATTTTTTCTGTTTTTTATTTAAAAATTCTTTCTACTTTATATGACTTTACATAACTTTAATTCATTTTTCATATTCTTCATCCTCGTGAAGCTATGGCGGAGAGATTCTAGCCAATTTTCTTATACCTTTAAAACTCTATTTCGACATTGAAAAGATTTTCTAAACACGTGAATAAGTAATGTGGTTTTACATAAAATAAATTTCCAAAAGGAAGAAATTCATCTCCATTAATCATCATATTTAAGATAATTGTACCCTGTCCTTACCATTATTAAAAGTAATATTTCCAAATAAATTTAAATATAAAAATAAGAATTACTTGCTTCTTTCCAGTTTCCCGAGAATATTTAAATTTGTTTGCCATAAGCAAAAACAGTATATTTCAGGTTATAATATCTATACGTCAACGGATTTACAAAAGCCGAAATATCTGCTGGTTACAGAATATATATCTATATTTCAAAAACTTTTCTTATCTTACAAGCAATCAATATCAATTGTGCAAAGTATACTGTCACGCAGATACTGAAGCAGATTGAATTAAACTCACGTCAAATAAGGTTATAACATGTTTAATTAACTGACTAAGAGCAGTGACGCTTGGCTGAGAACTTTCTCAGACTTAGAGCATATAAGCTCATATAATGCAAGAGAATATTTCAGAACACTGCTCTGGAAACGTAAAGAATATTCTGGAAAGTTATAGAATTTGTAGGGTTGAGAAAGAAAAGGGAGAATAATTAAACACAATTTTAACGTGCAACTTATGTTTTAAGGCTTGGATTTTGAACCCGGGAAATCTTGTTCTTTAGACGAGCACTTTATCTATACACCATCGGTGTTTGTAAGCTTCGTGGCAATATTACAATTATTATCTATTGTGTTAACTTAAACAATTATCTTTTCGCTAGGATATTTATGTTAACCCAATAGAAGAATTTTTAGCAAACAAGGGAACTACTGTTATCCGAAAGTCTAGTAGATATCTGCCCTTACATTCTGCTAAATTAAGGTTGAAAAGAAATTTTAAGCAATCATTTCACTATGCGTCTTCTCTTGCTGCTGCTGATCAGCCTGAAGTGTGCTCTGTGGATTCCACTGTGTCCCGGATTCACTCCATGCTGCTGTTTTGGCTATGCTTAGACTTTTGACCGAACACGATTGCGGTAGTGCCTACTTGTATCGTTTTAATATTATTAGCTCCCCTATATGTGTTTTATGTGCTTCCGGACAAGCCATGACTGATGCTCATCTGGGCTAGTGTTTTTCTTTAAATCATATAAATTGTATTGTAAAAAATATTGGAAAGCTCGTTGCCTGACATAATGTTCAATGACCTCGCATTTGTTTAATAATGGAAGATAATGTCCTGATAAAATGCAGGGTGTATACAAAAGAGTTTCCTAACTTTGAAGAGCTACAATTACAAAAGTTTTTATTATGTTTCCAGTGGAATTGCAAATACAGATTTAAAAATTAGAACTGATAAAAGCATTGACCAAAGTCATCCCCTCTTAACCTCTTTACCACAACAGTAAAGTGCCAATTCAAGGTATTCCCTTGAAATGATGCACATCGACGGATAGGTCTCTGTTCTCTGGATTAATGTGATAGAGACGCTCTCACAAATCAAGGCCGGTCAGGAGACAGAAGTAAGCCACAGTTTGCTTTGTGGGTTTCTGAGAATATTCAACAGATTCTTAGCTCTCCATTGCTCTAACTTAATCTTATCTTGAATTAATGAATCATAACTTATATTCATTAATTGATGGATGCTTATCCTGATAGGCAGAAAGTACCGAAAATCTCGTTTGAAGCAACTTCGTACTCCTTTTTGCAATAACGTCAGCTTTCTCGTTCTCAAAAATACCACATTGACCAGATATCACTTGCAGTACTACACGTTTCATCCTTAACATACTCCTACTTCGAACATTGACGAGACTGGATTTTCACTGATAAGGTCGAGCCGGTTGAACTGAAGGGCTGAATTGCGACCTTTTAGTCAAAAATAAGACCATTATAAAATGCATTCTTAAAAGCAATAAATACTTGATGCATTTAAATAGTATCCAAATCTCCATTGGAAGGTGTTCGGTTTTTCTCTGCAAGGACTTAGAAATAAAATAAGTTAGGAAAGACTCCTGGACCTGCAATAAGGAGATTTATCATAAAAGGAGCCATCCGTGTATATATGCAGCCTCAAAGATTCTAAGTAACTTGTGTATTCATCTTCAGCAGAATAATACCTTAAAACATCGGTAGAATAATTTCTCTTAAAATGTTTATCTAAAATACACAGATTTGTTTTAACTTGTACAATATGAATTTGATTAGATAGCTTTGCAACATCCAGAATATCAGCTGGATGTTCAAATTTCAGTCTGATATCTAGGATAAAGTGAATTAAATCTTTTGGAATTCTAATATGTAGGAAATAACTGTTGGATAAATTCAATCTGATAAGAATTACCAGATCTTATTAATTTCTCATAAAATATCAAAACCTTTTATTCAATGATAACATTAATGGCCTAACTGTTTATCAATAAAATCACTTCAAAAACAATTGTTGATTTGACGGCACTAGTAAATGCTTATGTACGAAATCCAGTTTCGTCAAAACTTTATCACCTGTCGTAATCAAAGGTTCACAGTAGTAAGTAATTATAGGTAGGTTAGAAGTTTTGTAGGTAATATGTACAGTTGATCTATCACATCCCCATGGGGATTCAACAAGTACTTTTAGAACAATCACTGTAAGACGATTTGGAATTAATGTATAATTTTATAGACAAAAAAAATTAAAAATAGCTTTTTAAAGAGAATACGTTTATAAATGGCTATTGTGATATCTACCAGAAACGCGAATGATATCCAGTGGTAGGATACAGTGGAATGTTTGGTGTACAGATAATGACGTTTCTGTTAGTTGGTCGCGTTTGGCGGGTTACTTACAGTCTTTTCTTCCAGAAATGACTTATATAGATGAAACGTATAAATATCAAAGCAATTCCATCTGTAACAACTAACAGGCGGGTCACGGTAGCCTATTGTACATAGTCAAGGACGTAGAATTTTTCGTTGATTCGAGGCCTGATGCAACTAAGTCCTGCCTTATCCTGGGCGGTTGCATGTTGAATCCACAGTCAAGATCCCAAGCCAATGAGGTTCAAAATTTTGGAGATGAATGTGCCAACCCATTTGTTGCCACTGGAAAGGGGCAAAAATTGCGAAATCCATAGATTATAGGCCTCATGTTGCTTCTGAGTGCAATGTTCGCAATTGATCCCACAATCACATTACATTAAACATACACAAATTAAAGGATTGGGTGTGAAATTCATTATTCATTGGATATCGTTAGCGTCTCAAGTGGTGGTCACAATAAAAAATTAAATAAACTTAGAAGGTGTTTTTTTTTTATTTCAATTTGCCTTAAAAGATTACAGCTTCTTTCGATTTGTAAAAAATATCTCTTCAATTTGAGCACATTCTTTCGAAAATACCCAGCTGGGTGCTATTATTGAATTACAAACAACTTAACAGGAATTTAAAACAATAATATAAAAAGATTAGATGAAAAAAAAAATCATTTTTTGCTTTATCTTTAATTCTGGTGCAAAATTTGTACAGTAATTTCAAATATGTTTCTCTTTTTTTAAAATATTTTTTTTATCATTTAGAATAGATTTACGTAATTAAACGTTGGTTTCAAATATCTCCTTTAATAAATTTGATCTCCTTTAAGTACTATGTTGTTGTTTGTTAATGTCACACAGAGGAGCAACACAAAGGCTGTTACCGACGGATATCGTCATCTGTCAAATGACGTCACATGAGCCGATTTCCTCAAACTTCTACTCATTCTCGACTGATTTTTCGAGTTTCAACCCCGCATTACAGAGGGTCTTTGGTGGCATCAGAGCTCGAACCAAAGATTCAGTGGCAGCAATGCCTTCCACAGGTTAGTGACCATGACCACAAATGCAAGTGTTATATTTATAGTCAGTATTATATTGAAAATGCTTAGTCGTAAATGTCAAAAACATTTTTAATCTTCCCTTCCAAAACTTTTTTTCACGTTATATATATGAATGCATATGAACTATTAGATTAATAAAGTCCCTAGCATTGTTTATCCTTCACAGTAAAATGGCAAAAAAAATTCTATTTTTTATAATTGGAAACAATTATTAAAATTATTCTCTAATTAATTCTACTTCAGTAATTATTTTAGTTGCATGAGCATTAAATACCTTCCGCATATAAAATTCTCATTAATATATATAGAATATTTTATCTGCTTACAATAAATTATCTGGTAGTAGATATGGTAAAGTGACTCTTTTTCCTTTGGATAAGAGACTCGCAAATATTTCTGCGACCCTATGTCGTTTACAGAACTTGACATATGATTGTGACTGCAACGAACAGATTTTCAAACATCCATCTATATATGAATATTTAAAATGAAGCCGAACTATATGCAATTCAAAACATTCAACACGAACGAATGATGAAATTTTAGCTTTAGTTTCTGAATAAATTAAACTACCTGTTAAGCCAAAGACGGTTAATAGCACATCCCATTCCAACTGTACATATATGTATTTAATAAGTAAAAGTTTGAATATCTTCCACTTAGTATGCAGAAGGATCGACGAGTATCCAATTATAAAAATTACCAACAAAATCAAAGAATTAAATATAGAAATAGCTCTTTGCATTATACATATAGAGTACAATTAGAACATTAATCCCTATGAGGTAAAAATAAATTCAATATTACCAAGAAATGAATAGTTCAATTACATTTATTTAAAAACAAACTAACACAAAAAAAAAACTCAAGTATCAATTCCTATTTAAATAGGTGTAACTCACGTTTATTAAAAATAATTTCAAGTCTATAATATTATTTCATTAAATAATAGTACTATTTTTAATTTACACATCATGAAAACGAGTATTTGAATATAGGTAGCCACAATGCGTATCAAACGTATTTAATGTACGCAAACTTTGGCACTTCATTATTTTCTTTACTTGACACATTTATTGTATATTCAAATAAACAGGTAAATCACTAACTCTTAGATGTCTGGTTTCCTCTCTCAGACTGAAGTACGATATCATTAAAATTTGATTTAAAGTGCCTTGATTGGTTAACAAAAAGCTTTCTTCTATATAGGATTTTCTCAGGAAAAGAAAACAATGAAATGTTAAGTAAGCGTTAGATTTAAAATTTCGTCTTTATTGATTATATAAACCTTTTTAAGCAGACAGTTTTAGTTTCATTTGTATTAACCTCACACTAGAAGCAACGCGAGGGCTATTGGTGACGGACCTCGTAATTTTAAACCTCAGTCAAGGGACAAGGACGACACGTGAGTTGGCACCTCCCTCTCTTAGCTTCCACACTACGTAACGGGAGGATTTTGGCCCAGACAGATTAAACGAGCATCAACCCCGGTCACACAGCGGATCTTTAGCGGCCAAGGCTCGAACCCGCGACTGAATGAAAACCGCCGTCACGAATCCAAAATTATGACCACTAGGCTACCGTGGCCACATTTTTTTAAACAGATAAATTTAGTTAGATTTGTGTATTCGTCAAAACATTTTATTATCATGCATAGAATTTTTAGCCCCTTGTTATCTCAAAGATTTATACCTAATTTTCCCTCATTTAAGAAAGTAATAGATTGAATTTGAAAATGTTTTACGATTAAACCCTTCTTACATAAGTAAACGGATTAATATTTAAATACATATGTAAAATAAAATTTATAACTCACTTAAGAATTCACAATTAAAAACTAAGAAGAAGGATTTAGTTTTTATATATAAATACAAGAGTTTAATTAAACCACCTGTAAAATAGATTAAATTTCCCTGTTTTAGCCCATTGATACTTCCTTTCACTTCAGTACTATCGATCTGTAGCACTAATTGCGGAGCTTAGAAAACCCAAGTGATCCGATTCTAAAGCTGTACATTGCAACTGTAGTTAGCTTTCAATGGAAAAATACAAACAAATAAATTGTTATATAAATATATTTTTTGATTAAAATTTTTAAATGTTAAATATTTTTTTATTACGGCCGCAGAAGAAGAATATTCAAGGTCACAAGCTCACGGATGGTATTCTTTCTTCTCTAGATTCGAGTCCCAATCTACAAATGACCCACCGTGTTCAGTGCCTGATCCATGTTTAATTTGTTGAGGCTAGAAATCTTATTTTATAATGGTGTGGAATTTGGAAAAGTTAGATTCCACTTTTAGTGCCTTCCTCGTCACTCAATCTTGACTCAAAATTATGTGGTCCATCTACATTAGCCCTCGTGTTGCTTCTAAGGACGACACAAAGAGAAAATCAGTCAATCAATAAAGGCCGTTTTTATATTAATGTACGGTGTTTTTTTTTTTTATCGTAGTGTGTCCACATCGGCTTAAATGTCATGGTCGCGGACTTGCGGCTGGTGGCTTAGGTCGAATCGAGGGTTCCAATCTTGAGGCCATTAAAGACTTATCGTGTAGCCGGAGCTTATGTATGAAGTCTGCAGGCTTTGTGTAGAGTTATGGAGAGGGTGTGCCACCTCATGTGTCGTCCTCATCCCTTCACTGAGATTTAAAATTAGCAGATTCGTCACCAATCGCCCTCGTGTTGCTTCTAGTGCAACGTTAATAAATCGAAACCAAACGAAAATTTTGAGATGTAATTTATTAAGAATATTTGATGCCGTGTGATGTA
>BMAW01008231.1:875628-916818 GCA_019974015.1 Nephila pilipes | reverse complement strand
TATATATGTGTGTGTGTGTGTGTGTGTGTGTGTGTGTGTGTGTGTGTGTGTGTGTGTGGTGTGTGAGAGAGAGAGTAAGGTTAAAATGTGCAACAACATACTGATTAGATGGCGCGCTGTATAGAAAGAAACAGTGCTTGGAGAGACGCGACTTGGGAGCCAATGAGGTAGGACTATAGGAGTCCAGGTGCGGGTCGCAGCTTGGAATGCATTGAGGAAACTGCGGAGGTGTCTTAAGCACAAGAGTACTGGCAAATTATAGGAGAAAATTGGTCTCTCACGGGAATTACATATATTGAGAGAGCAAGGGCACTATTATCCCATTGCAGTAGTTACTATTGTACTTGTCATTTTTCCAATTATATTCATTAAATTAGTCTTTGTAAATAATCAAGTCTCATCATTCATACCCCTAGATCTCACCTTTCCTCATTCACAACCCCACATATATATACTACTCAAACTAAATACAGAGTTCTCGACCCCATTGTTTATTTAACGAAGTATGGTGTTCCCGGCACCAGAAAGCGTTAAAGATACAGATCGTCGCGTAAACAAGCCACTACCGTATAGCCTCCTGACCATGGTAAAACGTGATATCAGTCGTCCAATCGTCTCTGCCTTGCGTATAGCGATTTCTTCCACTGTCGGCCGTCTGTTCTTTCTAGCCTACAGTCCACTACACCGGTAGTCCGCTGTCATGATTGCTCGTGGACGACCATTGCTGAACCAGCGGATAGCTGTTCCTGTTTTTTGATTTTCTCTCCAAAGTCGTGAAACGATGCTGTGAGTAATCCCAAACTCTACCGCCGCACTTGTCCCACTTCGACCTTCCTCTACATTTCCAATGATTTGACCTCGAGTTAAATCATCCAGATGTCGTCTAACAGATTTATTGTTCCATTTTCCACACTGAGGCAGTTACTCGACGTCGTTTAAACAAATATAAGCCGTACAATCACCTTCCCAGAAAAATTGAGCTTACACGGCCAACGTGCTTTATCCTGTTCCGACACTCCCACATTAAATCTAACAGCATATCTGCGCACAAGTGCAACCGTACTTTATCCTAGTTAATCTCCTGATCATTCTTTCACTCCGCTCTGCCTCTTCATTCCACTGATATGCTAATTTTTCGACTTCGTCCTTAATTTTTGCACACACACACACACATATATATATATATGAATTTTTTAAAAAAACCAAGAAAAAAAATTATGAATAGACATATCATGGACACGCGACGGGCAGTTTTTGTCGAGCCATGTGCTTGAAATTTGATGTCACTAAAACCCAACGTGTAGCCAGGGCTGATGCACGTTTGATCTGTTGAGGCACGAAATCCTCCCTATGGCATGGTGTGGAAATTAGATGGGGGTGCCAGTGGAGGTGTGGTCCTCGTCATTTTACTGAGGCTCAAAATTATGAGGTCTAATAACCCTCCGGTTGCTTCTGTGTGATGTTAATAAAAGCCTATCAATCTATTAAACCTATTGAACAAACATAAAAATGAAAAATATATTGAATTATTTAACAGGCTTTAGACTGTTAATCTGAGTTATTCTGGAATTATAAGCCTCAATCACCACCCACAAAATGTATTTTTAAAAAATAGTTTTTAACCAAAAATATAGATTGAAAAAATTCTGAAAACAAAATTCCAAAAAATTAAATTTAAGGGATAAAGACACGAACAACTCTACAGAAATATGAAGTAAAACTAAATAGAATTTCTTAAAATTACACTGATTTCTTAATTTTAGTGGCACTTAATTTTAACTTTGAGTGGCACGATTTTAGCTGGAAAGATTTTATCTGCTAAGGCCGAAATGAGATCGACAATTAATTTATATTGCAAAGAGAAAATTAAATTCTTTCGGAGTATTTCCATACCAACTCATGCCAACGTTTAGAACTCATATTTTGCTGGTCAGGAACATATCTGCTTTTATTTGAACATATTTTCTTAGTAAAACTTTCAGCCTTTTGAAGGAAACTTATAGGATGAAGTAATCATTCAAACTTTTGTTATTTTGCAAAATTAATATCATCGTGTTTTTTGTTTGGGATTTTTTTGATATATTAAAAAATTTTAAGTGTATTTCGATTAAATTCTTCTGTAGTTTCATGCAAAAAAAGATGACAATGAAAATTATCCTTTTTAAAAATGAACGTTATATTTGTATTTTTTCATTGTACGTAATAATACATATTAGTTATGAATAACTTTTAGGTATTTAGAATTTAATAAAAAATGTATTGTTCCACACACAGTTCTATAAAAGAAATTATAGCAAGAATAAGCATATAATTTATATTGATTGCATCACATCTTTTATTTCTATTTATTCATACTTCTCCCATTTTTTTAAAAATAAATTTTAAATGTTTATCATCATCCTGACTCTATTTCATCTTGTTGCACATTTAGCCGAGAAATTCAATGCAATGTAATTTTTTTTTTCTGAAATTCGGTGTTGTATTATTTATAATTCTAACAAGGCTTGAGTTAACAATTGCTTCTTTTCCTGAATGGTTCATAATTTCATCAAATGTTTGAAGTACAAAATATTTAAAAACCTTGTAGCTATACACACACACACACACACACATACACACACATTCCACGCTCATAAAATTTTTGGTCTTTGCTGGCAAAAAACTGATCGAGGTGGTTTTTGACCTCCTCATTTGAGGTGAAGGTTTTACCGTCTAAAAAATTTTGGAGTGACCGGAATAAATAATAATCCGATGGTGCCAGGTCTGGAGAATATGGTGGGTGTGGCATTGTATCCCATTCAAGCTGTAAAAGCTTTTGGCGAGTGACCAAACTTGTGTGAGGTCTCGCGTTGTCTTGGTGAAACACTACACCTTTCCTGTTGATTAGTTCTGACCTTTTCTGTTGAAGTGCATCATTCAGTTTGTCCAGCTGATGATAGTAGACTTCCGAATTAATCGTTGTGTTATCCGGTAAAAGCTAAAAAAAAACGATTCTTATAAAATCCCACCAAACAGATAGCATCACCTTTTTTTGGTGAATATCGGCTTTGGAAATGGTTTGAGCCGGTTTATCTTTTTTGCTTCATGACCTCTTGCGTTTGACATTGTTGTATACTACCCATTTTTCATCCCCAGTGATGATGAGCTTCAAAAACGGATCATTTTCGTGACGTTTGAGAAGCGAATCGCAGACGTCAATGCGGCGACACAGATTTCTCTCTGTGAGAACATGGGGAACCCATACATCGAGCTTCGAGGATAATTCCAAGCCTTTCAAGTGGTCATAAACTGTTGAATTTGATAAATTTAACCTCAATCCGATCTCACGTGTTATTCGCCGGTTCGCATCAACTAATGCCTTTATCGCGTCTTTATCAGCTTCAACCGGCCTTCCCGAACGTGGTGCATCTTCGACATCAAAATTGCCGGATCGAAATTTAGCGAACCAGTTCTGGCACTCGCGTACTGTCAACACACCTTCTCCATACACATCCGTCAATTTCTTTCTGGCTTGAACAGCATTTTTACCTTTTCTGTAGTAAAACAGTAAGATCTGTCGAAAATGTTGATTATCGCTCTCCATATTTAAAAGGGCACCAACCAAAAACTACTGCGTAGAATTAATTGGAATTTTTCACACACAAGCCTTGCTATATGAGCTCTCAAAGCATATAAAAATTATACGGCTTAAATGTGAAGTTGGGTGCAAAAAAATACAATTAAATCCTCTGTCGGGAAAAAACGAAATTACTTTCCGAACAACCCTATATATATATATAGTGTTAACGGTTAATGCGATTATGGTTACAGTACGAAAACAGTTATATGTTTATAACTTACCAAAGTGTAAAAATACATAATACACCTACTTTTTAGATTTTAAAGATTACAATGCATTCTTTGTTGTTATATAATTTAGTAAAAGAGCTCTAAATCAATACGAAAAGACAATTAATTACTCCTATGAACCACTGGTCACATTGCTTCTCGATAGTGAAGTTGTTTTTCTGAAAGTTGTCATCTTCAAAATCTCTGAATAAAAAAAATCATAAACATTTAGTATAGAAAAATAATTTTAACTCTACTTTCGGTAAAATTATAATGAGATAATGACAAAATATAAAGTATGTATATGTATGTATATGTAAAGTATGTATGGGTATGAATACATTTTTTTTATCTTTCAGTGTTAAGGAAAATTGCATTATAGAACTTCAGTTACCGATCATTGTTTTTGTCTAGCTGATTTTCGTGTACACAATATTTGACGACTCTTTACATATTTCAAAATAAATATCTTCCCTCCCCTTCCACTTGGGAAAAGTGCGGAATACTATATTAAGTATTTACTCTTTTTTAATCATACGCCATAAAATAATATTATATTAAAAGAAACTGGTCAAAAATGGTCTATCAGTCATTAAGTTTTATAACATTTCGACCTCTTTAGCATTGATTTAATAATTTAATGAATTATTCGTGATAAAATGTTTTCCGTAACGGAAACAAGAAAAAAAAATTGTAATGTATGCATTGGATAGTAAGTAATTATCTTTACCGAAGAAACTGGTAAGGCAGGCAAGTAATAGGACTATTTAAAATCAATTAAAAGTTTATGAATAAGATAACATAAATTTTGGCATTTGCATACACCTGATTAAATTTGATTCTTAAAAGAATAACAAATTTGATAAGACGGATTCCTTGTATGTGGATTTCGGAAGTATTCCTTACACCGAAAATAAATCAAGGTCATGATATTGGCCTTGTTACAATTCGGAGCAAATTTTCTTCAAAAAGGAACGGTTTTGAAATCTGTCTGCACCTGCAATTAAACGTTGCATCACTTGACAAACACATTTATATCTTTCTTCCAGAAATAAAACGTCACGAATTAATTATTTGAAAGTTGCTGTGGAGTTTCGAATAACCTTTATTTAAGATTATTAGTTGAATGTGCAATGAAAAATTACTAGAAACTTAGAATTCCTTTATCATAAAAAATAGCACCCTTTTCATGGAAACATTGAGAGTAGATGGAAACATTTAATATGATTTATGTATAATTAAACCAGTTGAACGAATGAACAGAAAGGAGTAAATTCGAAACTCGTGGACAAAAATTTAAGTCCTGATAGAAAACATCTAAACAAGCAATTTTCACCATTCAATGTACAGCTGGAAAGCAAACGGTGAACCGTTAGATGGCGTTGTAATGGATAGAATAAACTGCGAGGTATTTTACACATCGTTATTTCTTCAGTGAATTTCCGGCGGCATAGCCTTTTGCTGATTACTGTAAGTCGGCATGCCTCCTGATATCCACGGTAGAAATAATGATGAGTAAAAAAAAACTCGCGCTTTATGATTTCCTTTACAGCGCCGTCTAGCGGTTCACAGCTTACTCTCCACCTGTACATTGTATGGTGAAAATTGCTTGTTTAGTTGTTTTCTATTATCCCTTAAATTTTTGCCCATGGGTTTTAAAGCAGCCTGTAGACATAATTATTAACATGTATATAAATTCATAATAAATAATAGCTAATAAAAAATCAAAATTAAAATTAACATTAAAACTAGTCAATTGCAATTTTTAAAAAAATTAATTTAAACGTATAGTAAAATAACATTTATAAGACAATAAAGTTAAAAATAGACTATCAAACATTTTAAACAAAGTATTAAAATATTTAAAAAAATCATTAAATTGATGAAAATGCATTACAGAATACTCAAGATTACGCATCAGACATGTGAATAATTAAAAAAAAAAAAAAAAAGAAAAAAGAAATTTAAAAAATTACAAGAAAATTCTACAAGTCGAAACTTTGCTAAGACCTAAAAAGCACATCTCAAGACAAAAGAATTAAGAAAATAAAAAATGGAGGTAAAGGAATTCTAATACTTTTTCAGGCTTTGAACTAAGAACAATATGTTTATAGTAATAGTATTGCTAATCCAAGCATAATATTTCAGTGAATCACTTCATAACAAAAAGGTATACAACCAAAAATAAACAGAAATCCCAATACAAAACAGTAATTAAACCAAAGAAAAAAAAATAAATATAAACAATATATATATATATATATATATATATATAACTTGGCGATGGATTTGGTGAACATTTTCGTGATTTAGCGAAAACATTTGCGACTTTAGCGACAAATGGAAGACTCCAGAAAGTGCTGAAATCTATTCGATATCTCCACGGGAAAGAAAGTTACAGATTTTTCCTGAATTTTCGATAGTGACGTCATACCTTCCCGGAACAAATATAAATACGTGGAGAGACAGAGTAGATCAGTCTGTCTGTTTTTGGAGTGTACTTTTGAGGTTTGAACGGAAACTCGACTGGGAAGTGGTAGGCATTTGAACGAGATGATCTGAAGAGAAATTGACGGTCGTGTGGCCGGGTGAATTTGCAGAGTGGCTGGAGTCAGCTTTGGAAGTGCAAAGAATTATGGCGGAGATTGGCCCGTTGAGCGAACTAGTAGGCTGGTAAGCTGAACGTTGCTGATACAGTTGTGAATGTCATTGCAAGTGCTGTTTGTGTTCCTGTATCTGTGTCACTAATCTGTGCGAGTGCTATGTATCCTAATTATGCTGTTATCATCCAAGCTCTGCAAAATGTGCCGTCTTGTCCAGAAATTGTGAATAAAGAGCCATTTGTCGTTTTCCTCCATGTTGGACTGATTTTCTCTCGCGCATACACCCAGAAACTCTCGTAACACACACACACACACACACACACACACATATATATATATATGGTTTGGATATGCAAATGATTAGTATTTCAGCGCATTTAGACGACGCAGGAGGGAGAAACGATATCTGAAGCACTGCAAAAAAGAAAAGTTGTGTAGTGGATTTCTCATTCGGAAAACACTTTGTAAGGTAGGAGTTTGCTCAGAATATCGTGTTATGCCTCGAATAAGAAGAAATGCTTATCAGCAAGTGTCGGAATTCGATAGAGGTAAGATCGTTGTCTATCCAGAGTGTGGATTATCGTTCCGTGAAATTTCCCGTCGCACTGGTCGAAATCCAACCACTGTCATAAGAATATGAAATCAATGGGTTGCTGAGCGTCATACTGAATGGCTTTCAGGATCTTCACGCCGTCCCATGATTGACGCTCGAGAGGACAGGCATATTGTGAGGTTGACCCTGTAAAACCGTACAACCACATCAAAGACCATTAGTCAGGAAATAGACCTATTTTGCAGCACACCCAATAACCACTCGTACGGTGCGACGACGTTTGCAGCAGTGTGGACTTTTTTCAGCACGGTGACCATTATTTCAGCTTTCCATTGCAGTGCAGCATAAAGAGAGACGCAGATTCTGGTGCGCTGAACGACAAAGCTGGATACGGGAGTGACACAGTGTCGCCTTTTCAGACGTGTCCCGGTTCTACGTGCAGTATTCTGATGGCCGAATACGTTTCTCGGAGGCTCAGAGGAGACCACTCGTCGCCTGCTTGCGTTCGATATCGGCATAGGGGTCCTGCACATGGTGTGATGGCTTGGGCATTCATTGGGTACACGACAGTACATCTCTAGTTCGGATCGACGGTAATTTGAACACAGATCGGTACATTTTAGACATCTTACGTACAGGGCTTGTGTCCTATCTTCGAAGCGTACCAAACGCCATATTCCAACAAGATAATGCAAGGTCATATGTTGCACTTCATGTTCTAACCTTCCTCGATACAGAGGGTATTCGATTATTTCCCTGGCTTGCACGGTCTCCAGATGTGTCACCCATTGAAAACATCTGGTCATGGGTTATTAAAAGACTGGCCCGCCACCCCTCTCCAGCTAATATGGATGATGAAGTGTGGCATAGACTTGAATCAGCATTGAATGAATTGCCTGTTTCTGTCATCCAAGCCCAGTTCGACTCCATGCCTAACCGGGTAAAGGCCAATTTAACTGTCAGAGGTAGCAGCTATTTCTACTAATTTCGCACCCCTGCAAACCCCCAAACTGCTTGCAAATTGTGTCATTTTTTTTTTTTTTCTTCATTCCGTACTGTTCATTTGGCTTAAATATCTTTTTGTGTTTGCTTTCCTTCATGGTGTTGCAATTTTTAAAAAATATTATATATATATATATATATATATATATATATATCTATATATCTCATATGTATATCTATAATATATATATATATCTATCATTATCTTGTATTTCTCACTATATATATATATATATATATCTTCCGCATATATATATATAATATATATATATTCCCTAATATATGACTCAGATTTATAATTAGAGCAGATTGCTACTTCTTTTGAGTTGTCGTCATTTTGCGACTATTTGTCTCCGTCGATGAGACCTGTTTTTCTCATTATACATCGGAAAGCAACCAAAAATAAAAACAATCGGTTACTTCTAATACATCTCCTCCAAAGAAGGCGAAGAGGGTCTCACCGAAAAGTAATGAACCCGATTTTCAGGATGTGAAGGGTGTCACACTAACGGATTTCTTAGGAATGATATAAATATCAATAAGCATTACTGCAATCGTTTGTCCGATTCCTTATATCCCATTTCTCATTTTTAATTTTTGAGCTGTACTTGTAGTCGGAATCTCTCGAATGTTTACACCCAATAAAATTCCCAAAATCTAATCATTTTCATTTTCAATATTCAAGGGTATCAAGAGTAGTTTAGTAGAAACCTCATCATTATTACACATTTTTGAAGTAAAGCATTTTTTTTTTATTATAAATTAAATAAAAGTTGCATTATGGAAAACTTTCAAAATAACTCCTAAGTACACTGTATACAAGGATATGTATGCAAATGTGGGATCCAAAAGGCTAATAATTAATCTTCTTGAACTTCAATTCTAACATTTAGTTTTGTACGATTCGTGATTATGAAACGTTAAAAAGAAATGTACTCGTGATGCTAACTACCAACAAACTTTCTCGTAAGAAAGTTCGTGCTTCAGCCGTGGGTGCATCGAAGTTCAACACTTCACTTTTATTAACTAGCACGCATGTAATCGACCTATGTGCATAATTTTATTTTATTTTTTATGTAACATGAAGAAAGCGCAATGTTTTATGAGAAATTATTAAAAAAGAAAAAAGAAAAAACATTTCAGTTATGTCGGTAGGTAGACTGATCTTGCTTATAAGAAGATAATTTCATATTACAGATAAATATGAATATTTTCTACATACGAATATTCTCTCCTAATGGCAAACTTTCAAAATAACTCCTAAGTATGAACGTTATTCCAAGCTACTCGTATATACCTAAAATTTGTTTTATTTTCACATATTTGAAATATCAGATAAGACCTAATATTTTTGTTACGATTATTTTAGTCAGAATTCTATACATAACTATGGAGGGTAAAAATGGAAGGGTTAGTTTCATTTTAGCTTATATATTCGTATAATCTTAGGAACGCAAAAAAGAAGTAATTGGAAGGATTTTTTATTCCTACCTTCTAACAAAAAAAAAAAAAAAAAAAAAAAAAAAAGAAAGAAAGAAAAGAGAGAGAAAAACATTATTTTCCTATATATAAAACAATTATTTTTATATATGTATTATTTTTAAATCTTTTCTGGTTCCTACAATGCATTTATAAAAAAAGAATATTTATTTTCCGATTAGAATTAAAATTTAGCTTTACCATTTTATACTACTTCCTTGACATGTACGAGTGCGTTCAGTTTCTAACATCAAACAATTATTCTAAGGTGAAACCCCTAAGTGCTCTTCAAGTAATTATTCTATTCGCGAGAAATGAAACAAAAAATAAATGAAACTGTCAGGTACATCTTTTAAAATAAATCATTCTTGATGAACCAGTGATTATTCATAAAGTGACTGGTCATTAAAGAGAGGACAGAGAGTATTATACAATTCGTTTTTACACTCATACAATTTAATAAAACATATAAGGCTGTTACGATTCCACATAAAACAAGTTAAATTTGTAGTGTTTTATTCCACTTAAGTCCAACCGCTAAGCAATACTCTGGACTAAAAGGTGACAACATCGTGGAGTAATATCGCGCTACACATGACTCAAAAATTATTGTTATCAATTCAATGTTATAGATTCAACTTTAGATAGTTCTAAATAATTATTTAACCCATCTTCTTAAATAACAGTGATATTACTTCAATAGCAATCGGAATGCTTTAGGGTCATTAGCTACAAGTATCATTTGAAAACCCCATTCGCTGTTCGGATAAGCATGATTCAGAATTAGAAACTCATAATGTAAGAATACAGAGAGTATCTGACAATATGCATTGAGAACAATTCTCACATTGTGTCCCATTAATTCGCTTAATGACCTATCAAAATAAGTCGCATTTCAATAAAGGGCGATTTTTTTTGAAATTATATATAATTTTGTATTTCTAATAAGCTTCCTATGAAAATAATAACATTTTCTGTTTGTTAATGTAAGAATTCTAATCCTTTAATACATAGTTAATAAATTAATTTCTATCATATTTTAAAACTAATATAGAATTGCAGAAGGAAGCAATGTTTATATACGATAATAATAATTCATCAATCAATTGTACCCGGGTGAATAAAAATTGCATGATATTCATAAGTTTAGGTAAAAATATTTCAATTTCGATGTATAAACTTATTGTAACTAAATAGTCGGTCCTAACACTTCCACACATTTAACATTCGCCCCTTAATCCAATGATTTGTACTTCAAATCATCAGTACCTGATAAGGAAAATATAAGCGCGTTTTTCACTGATTATCCCTTTTGCGTATACATATTGTGAGTTAATGCCTACTTCGTTCGTTTTATTCAGATATATATCAGATTATGAGTAATATCTATTTAGTATTTTTATATGTTAATTTTAAAAAAAATCTTACTAATATGCAAATAAAAAATTTATACAGATAGAATTTAATTAAATAATTATTGTATATATAAATAATAAATTACTAATAGCAGCTGCCCTCATTTGCTTTATATGAAACTGAAAAACAAATTAAGAGAAAGAGCTCCAATATTAGAATTTCACCTTTTGTTCACTTATAGTTCCCTTTTATAATCCCTCCCCTTTTCCCTTAAAATCGTTCACTAGAAGGAATTGTATAAAATGTCTGGTGAGAGCTAGTTAGCTATGTTTGAGTGAAAAAATACTTTCTTTTTCTAACTATGGCAACAAAAAACTTTATTTATTAGGTATTTGTTAGCGAGAACATTCTTATTAAAGTATTATTTCTAAATTAATATTTTTTACAACTTTCTTACAAAATATTTTTTTTACTTTATTCTAAAAGTATTCTCTTTACTATAACTTTGTGGTCGTGGTAGTCTAGTGGTTATGACAGCGGACTCATGGCCGGCGGTTTCCGTCGAGTCGTAGCCTCAAGCCTTGATGCCACTAAAGACCTGTCGTGTAGCCGAGGTTGATGTCTGGTAACTCTGCCGTGGTGTGAAAGCTAGGAGAGGGAGATGCCATCTCGAATGTTATTCTCGACCGAGTTTCAAAATTGCGAGGTCCGCCGCGAAAAAGCCCTCGAGTTGCTTCCAGTGCGACGTTAATAAAACCAACTAACTTTTACGATAATTTTCTCAGAAAAGCATTCTCTTTACAATAAAACTACCTAAAAAAATATCCTTTTTACATTTCCTGAAAAACATATTCTCTTTTCGCCAGAAAAATTCTTACTTTTTCGCATTATAAAAATATTCTCTTTTTGTATAGCTTTCTTTTTCAATGAGATTATCTATGAACTGTGTAAAATATATGCAGTCTCACAACTTGCCCTAAAAATATAACGAAACTGCATGTACCTTTATGATAAATAATAAATACAATTATAATCCACAATTTTATTATTTAAAAAGTTATCAATGTATTCTGTAAAAAATATACTGTGTATTTAAAAGTGCGCGTGTAATCATTTTTTTATTCGTTTATTAAATTGGCGTGGGTAAGAGAAAGATTTTCCCAAGTTCACAAAGCTTACAGTACTTTTAGGTAAAATCTGCAATTTTGTTTTTTCAAATAAGTAATCCCTCCTGTTTATTTCCTTTAAATTCAGCAAGAATGACCTAATTTCGTTTTAAAATCAAACTAGTTTATTAAAATTCTCATTCCTATTTTAATTTTACTTTTCATATTTTTCGCAATCCCTGTCTCTTATACAAAGGACGAAAGAACAGTTTGCGAAATAAATATGAAGGATCACAAGGGTAAAAAGTTTCATCAATTTTTACCCGCATGTGCTTTTTGTCAGTACTTCCTTTCAACAATTACCTATATCACCCAAACATCTAGCGCTTCTTTCTGATCAGAAATAAGAACAATAACGAGAAAATTATACTTCCGTCAGAATTATTTTTGTGATCAAAATTTCCATTCTCTGAAAACCCAACTATCCCGCATTCGCAACCATATTGATGGTTTCTTTAAAAACAAATACCAGAATAAATATTCCTTATAATATTTCATTGTGCTTACTGCTCGCCATTTCTACATGACCTTCCTCCACATCAATATGTTAGGTCAATGAGGATTCTGCGAGTGTTTTGATAATCAGCAAGAAGATGAAGTGATAATGGGTCGAAGAAGTCATTCCTCAGTTGTATTTCTGTGATTCATGATCATTCTCACCGTTCTGCTCGCTCGCTGTGGCCTTCTTCTATTTCCATGTGAAAGCAAGGCCAAAGCGTAATTAGAAAAATACTGGAAAGCACGGAAATTGGATGCTAATAGAGCCGAGGTGTCTGCACATGCAACTGCATTTCTCAAAAGTTACTCACGAAAGTGCATTTGTTTTCAAGGGAATTTGCTACTTAAAATTAATAATTATCCTATTCAATTATTTGCTGGCAGTTGTATTACTCCAGAGAGATTGAAATGCGTATCGTCAGGGAATGGCTCTGTGACATATGATTTGAGTTATGACTTTTCCCTACAATAATAATAGGTCGAAAAAGAAGTTTTGCAACTTTTTGAAGATTACTTTTTGTTAGGTCTTTTTAATAATTGATATTATTGAATGTCGTGTGAAAACTGAATATATAATTAGTTTTTATCCGAATTTTAATTTATAGTTATTAAAAGGAGTAATTATATCATCATTCGTCCAATATAAAAGGTCTATTGAGAAAGATAATCACCTTGATTTGGCGAAAAGTCTCTTTCATGACGGGATTCATGTCTTAATTAGTGGTTTTAAATCAAATTTGCATAGTAGATTCGAATTTCTCATGATTACCCAATACATAAATAGTCGATCGCATAAGAAATCATTCAGTGATTGAAATATACTTAATAAATTTGATTCCGATATTAACTTCTTTACTTTTAAAATATACTGAACATTATAGTACATCATTAAATACGGTTGTGAAATATACGAAAATTTTTTTTTTTAACTTTAATTTAAGAAAAATAAGATCATGTAATATCAGTAGCAGAATCCCCCGAAATAAAACGCTACATAATACTCAAAATAACAGCCATCTATTTCCGACTGTAATTTATATATCTGCAGTTAAATTCTTGAGGATCATTGGTTTTTAAAAATTAACTAATCATTTTACATACTAAATTAATTTCTTAAAACCAGCAATATGATTGATCATGGAGGCAATGTGTCGTGCCCGCCACTTGACCGACGTTCAAAATTACGAGGTCTGTTGCCAATAGCCTTCATGTCACTTCTCAGTGATGATAAAATTATCAAATTATGATTATTTATGTTTTTAACTTAAAAGACAGTTGCTTTCTAGTAAAGTTTCGCAGATATTAAGATATAGTTTTCAATTTCACATTCAAAAGTCTATAATTGAACTTTAAGCTTATCAAGAATGCTAAATTGTATGTCTTTCAAATCTTAAGCGAAATATACTAAATATATATATAATGTAATAAAAAATAAATTATTTAATTCCAGTTTTAGAGACTAAAATTGATTTGATTGGTTTTATTAATGTTGCACTAGAAGCAACACGACGGCTATTGGTGATGTACCTCGTAATTTTAAACCTCAGTCAAGTGACGAAGACAAAATCTCAGCCGGCAACCCCTTCTCTTAACTTCCAAGCCACGCTAACGGGATGACTTTGGATCTCGACAGATTGATCAAGCATCAGCCTCGGCTACAATGCGGGTCTTTAATGACATCAAGGCTCGAACTCACGACTCAACGAAAACCACAGGTAGCGAGTCCGCGACCATGACCACTAGGTTACCGCGCCCTCAAGAGACTAAAATTGAATGGCTAAGATATAATTTTTGGTTCATTTCACACACATATAACTTTCCCGACAATAAATGAGTAATTTACGAAATAACGAAAATTGTTATTTTTCTGTTTTAAAATTATTTCACAGCATTCTATTGCTTTCCGATAATAATAATCGTTATCTGCTGATCAGAATGAAATTACAATGAATTACAAATCAGAATGAAATTACAATGTGATTACCTAGCGGGTCCCACTTCCCCCCCCCTAGATAATCACGTTCTCCTCTTTATATATAAACAACATTTTCTTCGTAAGAACTGAATGTATGCTGAAATATATATTTCACAAATTCGTGTAATTCGAAGTTTCATGTATACTGTAATTTAATTATTTCTTAAAAATGTGTCTTATATTTACTTTTTAAGAATATGTAAATATTTTTCTATTGTTAATTTTCAAATAAACATTATGCATCTCAAGATATTACTGATATTAAATAAGATAAGGAATTAAAAACCTAGCTAGAAAAAATTATGAATACATCCTTAAACTTTTATAAGTAAAAATGCATACAATTAAGCATTAAGCATTTTAAGCAATTTTTCCTTTTCGATTTCATTGTGCGGTGAGTCCAATACAGGAAAAAACTGAAACTATAATTTAAACATAAATTTACCTGAAACTGTAACACGGTCGTAATGTATAAAAATTGTATGCAAATTGTAATCACGTGTTTTCCCTTATTACTCTCACACACGTCCTACGCTTTCATCAAACGTTTATGAAAGTGAAGGCCACTTGGTCAATAAATAATATTTCTTCCTTATAGCCTCGTATCAAAAATTCCGTTAGTGTTCTTAATCTCTAACAGACAACCGAATCAATGTTTCCCTCCCCCACCCCTTCGTTTGTGTTCAGCACCTTTGTATTAATCTATTGTAAAGAGCTTAACCTGTATTAAATCACGATAACTAAGTACTCGTACATTTAAAGTTAAAATAATAAGCACACTTGTCAGTAATCTCCAAAAATATTTTATTTAAATATCTATATAATTTTACAATAGAAATCGAGCATTTCTTTCATTAAATAAGCTAATTGTTGGAAATTACTCGTGGAAGGAGAGAAGTGGCAAAATAGTTTGAAAAATATTGGTTTTAATAATCTGTTATTTCTATTTCTAGTACTAATTATAAGATCAACAGAATTTGATTTGTACTTTAACCCTAAGATCCGTAAATGTTTCAAAGGCGAAATAAAATTATGAAATCATTGTTAAATAAAAGTTAAGGTTATTTTCAGTAGATCTCGGTTGAATGTATTCCAAGTGGGGGTTTTAATTATTAATTTATTAAATTATTTTAAACATTACCCATAAAAACTTATTGCGCTTTTAATGCAATAGTTGCTGCCGCAATAGCCTAATGGTCATGGTCGTAGAATTGAGGCCGGTGTTATTTTCGTCGAGTCATGATTCTTAGTACTGAGGCCACTTAAGGACCAGAGAGGTTGCGAGATTGATTCTCGTTAAATCTGTTGAGGCTCCAAGTCCTCCCGTGGTGTGGTGAGGAAGTTTGGAGATGGAGGTGCCAGCTCAGGTATCAGCCTCGTCATTTGACTGAGGCTCGAAATTACGCGATTCGTCGTTAATTGACCTTGTAAGGCTTCTCATTGCGGTGTTAATATACAATCATATAATACCCCGAGATCATTTGAGCATGGACGTTTGATACAGAAAATTCAATGGCGAATTTCAATTGTGTGAATATATATATATATGTGTGTGTGTGTGTATCGACATTCATTGAATATGGGAATAGTTCGAATATTTACTTTGTCTGATGTATAAAAATTCTACTAAAACAATATATATTATGTTTTAATTTGGAAAAAGTATTGGAGCAAATTCTGATCCTTCTAACATTATGAAAAATATCTATTACAGTAAATCCTAATGTGATGTATCATCACGTTAGACGGTTGTAAATAACTCCAAATAAATTTTACCTTTACTTTTGTTGGATCTTGGAAAATTTTAAAACATTGTGTTGTATGTAATCCTTGCCATTGATCTGTTCATTTATTTATAGATAAACTAATCTTGCTAATTGGCACAATATGATTTAAAATATGTCAAAAATGTTTCTAAAAAATGTCTTTTCCACTTATTAAACTCTCCATGTACTAAAATGTGCTAATAAGGAAATTTGAAATTTAATGTTTCAAAATTTCCTTGTCATTATTCTGAACAGCAAAAGAATTTTTAGCAAGAATTGCATGAGTGTAAATGTAATTCTAATTTCAATCCCTTTAATATTCACAAATCTAAGACATATTTTTGGTTTATTTAGAGTAAATTTAAATTCATCACGAATCCTAATGTATGTATATATTATGAATCCTATTGTTTGTATTATTGCATGTAAGCACATAATCATTATTGTAATGTATGTATTTTTTAACAAAGAGGTTAGTTGATATTATTTTTCATCTTAATCCTTGGAATAATTTTAGAAATAGTTCTATTTAATTTTTTACCTGAGGCGTATTTTATTTTTATTACCATAATATTCGTCAATGTGTGTTTCTACAAATATTTAGCACATGACAACAGCAGTAAGATTGTGGTATTATGCAGTAAGATTGTGGTCTTTGTTGTCAGTCTTATAACACTTTTCAACTTACAGACTAGTCCAAATGACCATTTAGATATTTTTATGGGTTTGTCCAGTCAATAAATCTTAAATAATTTCTCGAAACCTGGAAAAAGATAGCTCTTCGATATCCGAGTAGAATAGCTACTCTTAAGAATTTTATTCATTTAACAACTAAGTTAAAATATGCATATGAATTCTTTCAAGACTTCAGACATAGAAGCATTATACACTATTGGGAACATGAAAATTGTCGATGCCTACGTACGTAACCAGGGTCAAAAGGTTAAGCAGGATAATCATAAAAATGGATCATCGTAGACACAAAGAGGTGAATGCAACCAGCACGTGACCAAAATATCACCTTAAACAATCAAAAGATAATGTGATTTGTATATTCATTGCGCTTTCTATGTCTGTATTTATAGAACTCCAATTTTGAAATGTTTTTCGAAATATATTCGTTAAATTCTTTTCAAATATTTTATTTAACCAAACATAATCGACCATGATATACCCGGCATAAATACTTAGTAATATTACTGATATTTTAATTTGCAATTACTGGTCAAATAAATTCCATACGTAAAGTTCTACATATAATTTAGGATTTTGTTACTCATTAGCCTCCAAGAATTAAGGTACAACCCGGATTTTGATGCTCGCCAATAAGAGAAAGAAAATAGTGGTAAAAATTATGGTAAGGATAATTAAAAACATTAGCAAAATCTTATGAAACAATTATACCCATCACTATTGTTTTAATGAATTTAATATCAAAATAGAAATTCAAAGAAACTGCAAACAAATTTTTCCTACTTTTGTAATTTGTATGGAAATTTGTTGATCTTCAGTTGTTGGTAATAATATATTATTGGCCATGTCTAAGAGATGTCGTTTATCTGATTCATTAAGATGGCAGGCAATCGGATGAATGGAAATGATGTTATTACAAACTGATGCTGGTAGACGTTTTAATATGTTTCGTAATGAGGCACAAATACCCTGGGATCAATATGAATCCAAAAATTCTATATGAAGAAGACTTGTTCTAAGACGCACACGAGTTTCAATCCCAATGAAAGATCGTTTTGAATTTGAAGGAGGAGAAATGCTTTTATGCTTTTTTCAGCTCATTTTAGATAATTGTCTCTACAGGGACGACAATATATGCTACTATTGTTCCACGCGTCTTCACAATCAAAGAGTCGGCACAAAACAATCCCCTGTATGCGTTTCTCTCAATCGATAGCCCAGAAATATCCATTTACATTGGTCAAAAGAGCATATTACCTAGACCATACTGCAAATTGAGATTCTGTATTCCTTATAGACGAGTCATACTTTACTTTGATAAGTGATTCAAGTCTTGTGATGATCCGTAGAAACCCAGGTACCACATACTACCAATATAATACTGTTTAAAGACACAGTTACAGAAGAGGTTGAATTATGTTTTGGAGTGGATTATTTCTGAATAGACACACTAACTTGCATTTGCTCCTTAGAGAAACTCTGACTGCTGTGAAATATCGGAACGATATCCTTGCTCCACATGTCACCCCTTATGATTTTGCTATTGGCGATGAATTCATCCTAATGGATGACAATGTTCGACTTCACTCGGCTTGTCATATTGATGAATACCTAAAAGATAAAATTTTGAAGCGAATGAAATGAGACCAGAGCTTCATCTCCGTACCTTAACCTGGTAGAAAATATTTGACGTTGATTCTACAAATAGGAGGCCGCCTTTAGTCCATCTTCGAGATTTTTAAATGAGCTAGAAAAAGGGCTACTCCGGATATGGGCTTTGATTTTCTTTTCAGTTTCCAACAAACTAATAGACAATATGGGAAGTCGATGCCGTCAATGCATTTCAAGTGGAAGGCAGACATATTACTTATTAAAACACATTTATTTATTTTTTAGACTATTGTGTGATTTATATTTCTATAGATCATTCGATTTTTGCAAAAAATATAATTATTTATTTTAAATCATTATCGATGTCAAGTGAATGAGTGAGTGAGTGACTGTGAGGTTTTATGGCGCATGAGCCAAGGTAGGCTATGCTGCGCCAAACATTTCTTAAAATGAATTAAAATTTATAATTCTAAAACAGAAATTCACAGAAAGTAAAAATACAGGTTAAAAATTCAAATTTGGTGTAAAAGGCCAATATGTCTTAAAAAAGCAAATAAGTTATGGTGGGGGGGGGTTTAAACCTATCTGCCCCCACCAAGGCAGATAGGTTTAAAACAGATGATTGAAAAAAAAAATTACCGATGTCAAAACTCAATAAATAACTGCTTAAAGACCAAATTTTCCGAATTTTATATATTTGTGTTCTATCGTTTTAAATTAAACTCAAAAGTCTGGTTATATGTTAACTATAACGTGCTAGTATGTTTACCATTAATAATTAATCAAATTTTATTGAATAACGCAAAAAATACACACACATACAAAATTTTAATCGATGGTTTATTTGGGGGGGATTAAGAAAAGAAATCTTTTGTTTCAAATTTTTAAATTTTTTTATTGTTTTACAGAATCTTGATGAAATACTCTTGGATGTTCATTCCCCTATTTTAAGCCCCTTTATATAATGATACTAGGGCTAATGTTTTTGTTTTTCCATTTCAACAAAAAGTAAACACATTTCAAAATCCTTTAATTTCGATTTTCTTAACTTATTTGCAATAATTTATTTCATAGTTTTCAAATAATACATTTCACATTTTTTTTTCCAAATAATCGATCAAATATTTGCTGTATTTTTTTAATATTGCTTTCGGGGGAAAAAATCGAAGTTTGATGTACTTATAATTTCCAGGTCAAGGTTCAAAATATTTGAGTGACATTTTTTTGTTTTGTTTCAAAAACGGGTTATACAGTCAAACTTAACGAGGCTCGGAAAATACCGGCGATCAAAATATCATTTGCACTTAAAAAATTGAAAGAGAATGCGTTCATAATTTGAAATAGACGTTAGAATAAGGCTTACAAATACGACATGATAGAGCCGTTGAACAACAAAATTAGTCGAATTCAGTAACTTCCCGCCAATAACAATCAAAAAATCATTTTACTCCTTAAGCGGTCTAGATAAGCTGTAATTAATATAAAAACCCTCGGTTTACTGAGGGGAAAAAAGTATATCCCGAAAATAAATAACAAAAATCAAGGTCGCTAAGAGTAGGTAGCAAGTAATAACACTATATATATATACATACATAACAACCAAGAGCAAATGGAGGGTTGAATTCTCATTAGATATAAGAAGGGAGATTTTGTTCAAGAGTGAGCATGGAAAATAAATGCCCTTGTTACTTCGGTTTACGTAATTGGACTTAAAGCAGTGAAAAAAAAAACCGTCATATTGGAGTATTAAGCAGCAAACAATACGGTTCTCCACAAGGTCAAAACAAAGAAAAGGTGAAAGTCAATGTTGCTGTTAGATATCTGTAAAGAAATCAAATGGCTGGATTTATAAAAGAGACTGGTTGCTACTAGATAGTAAAGCGATGATACATAGACCCAAGAACATTGATTTTTCAATGTCCTTGGCCAAAGAATGGATGTTGCGAACAAGTGGTTCTTCTTTGAACACCTATAAGCCTATAGATCTAAATGGCGCAAATGGGAATTTCCGCGTAGGCTTCAAGGAAAAGAATTCGTGGTTAAATGAAGTTCGCTTTTTATTGGTGCAAATTAAATAATAGTTTGTTTTTTTCTAATTTGTATAGAGTGTTCTCCAAATTTATTTTGATTTAAATTCTTTAAAGCAGGATGTTTCAAAAAGATGTTTTTCTAAGTCATTTACCGTGTGTACAAAAATAACGCGATTAAAATGTCTAAGCAAGCACTATAGATAGCTGCTTTTGATTTAGAGATTGCAATTAAATGTGAATGTGAATAAATATATTTATATATAAAACCTTTATAATTCAGAGGTAACCGTATATCATACGATTTGAAATACGGTTGTTATCAGTTAATAATTTTTAATATGAAACGTATAAAATTAAATTTCTTATTTTTCAACTCTGAATTGTACGAAATCATAATAGATTTTCTACCATTTCAAAATACGCTTTAAGTAAATCCCATTACATAGATTTCTTAGAAACAATGCGCTTTTATTTTTTTAGTAAATTGAGTTAACTTCGCTTTTTCTTTTTTAATTCAATGATATGAATCAACTTTTCATTTTTTTCTCTCTTTTTTTTTTGATTGAATTATTTTCATTCTTTTTCACTTTAATTGAGTTCGCTTTGATTCAATTAAAATGCAGAGCCGTTGTAAAGTATTTTTCTTAAAAAGCTATGCTATTTTTATTATTAAGAAATTGTTATTATTACTGCTTGTTCATCAACTTATTTCACAACACTAAAACAAATTCAAAAGCTTTCAAAAGAGCTATATGCTGCAATATCTCTTTAAGCGGGCTTTTTCATCTTTATGAATTTATATTAAACATCCTCAGTTTGGCAATGGATGATATTTATAGCACACTTATATTTCTATTATTCTTCTTTAATCTTTATGAATTTATATTAAACATCCTCAGTTTGGCAATGGATGATATTTATAGCACACTTATATTTCTATTATTCTTCTTATAAAAATTTAATTTAGATTTGTGTTGCACCACTCAAAGGACTCTTAAAGTTGATCATTAAACGTAATTACGTGTTAGATTATATTTTCAATAACAAATGCACATATTTTTGTTGCACACACATTTCATTGATTAATTTTACAGAGCTTACATTTAATCAATAATTACAGCTGTTATTGCTCAAAACAAATCAAAATATTTTTGCTGTTACTTGACATACAACAGATTAGTTTTTATATACATTACGGTAAATATAAGAAGTACGTTATAAAATGAGTCATGGTGAAATGATTGAAAAAATTAAAAAAAAAAAATACAAATGATGTTTTTGCGACTGTTTATATTATTGTTGTTGGTAAAATAATTATTTTTAAGCTACATATATATTTTAGAGTTTAAAGAATTTTGATCAAAAACTAGTAATAATCTTCAGGCTATAGCAATAATTTGGTCGTAGTAATAAAATAGAATTATAATATATTATTTCCAATAAGTCTCAGCATGATATTTTTCAGAATGTTAATCAATATACATCAAATGCTCCTCTGAGCTAGAATAATAGAAGACTTAAATTTGGAATTTACTTTGATTTAATTTGTTTGATAAAAATTTCAAGCAAGCATCGCTTTATGGGACCCTAATTATCTTTTTCCTTACTGTCTTTAGTAAACACAGGTGACGCACCCCCGAGTTACCCTTGCGATCCTTCCCTATTTTCGACCCTCCTTATTGACGACCAATTTTTGTCTTTTTTTTTCAATTTTTTCACGTCCAGATCACAGTTGGATCTTGTTTGGCGTGGCATGGACACATCTGGCTCTTGCGCCAATAAACTTCACATTCATTCACTCACTCACTGCTCTATGGGAAACTCTTAATTTTGAGCTATGATCTAGTGACAACGACAGTATTAAGTAATCATTTCATTCTCCAAAATTCCAAACCACATCAGATGAGGATTTATATCTCATTCATTCACCGAGTGATATTTATTATTATTATATACTGCTGTCTTCGGTAGCATCAAGTTTAAAAAAAAAAAAAAAAACTTTTTTATTGCTATGCGTCGTTTATTTCGACTGAATTGTCAAATTCCTATTAAGAGGAACAAGAGCTCTTTATAGGTATTGTCCATTAATGTATTTAACCATTACATTTACGCATCACGTTAAATTCCCCGAATCCAGATTCAAACGGAATGTTTTCGATATCTTTTTTGCTTATAATTTTACATGCACCTTAAAAGCTTCTTAATATTATTTTTATAAGTGTTCAATTTGAAATGTTTAAAATCCAAGTGTAAATAAGACGCGCGTTATTATATTGCAAAATGCGGTGTAAACTTTAGATTTATTAAGCACACACAGTTATCTCTAACAAATTATTACTCACTTTTGAAAGATAGAACAATTTTTTATTGAAAATAAAATGCATTAAAAGTAACAAACATTCTATGTAGAACAATCATTATTGATAAAATACGTATGGAATGAGAAATATTTTACGTCCTTGATTACTAAATTTTATAGAGTCTCGGCGAAATTGCGAACGAGGAAACAGCTACGAACAAAATGGATATTGGGAAACTTTTTTCCACTGGCCGGATATAAATTTTCCAACAACATAAATATTTTTCTTTGAATATCTCTCTCATTTGCCTAATGAAGCTAATCTTTTGCGTTTACGCAATAAAGGGTATTTCGAATAACTCTTTCGTAAACTTATCTGACTCAATGTTGAAGTAGAAGGACTGTCTAAAATGACGGAAGAAGTTTCTGTATTTCTGTCGTTCGAAATGTAAAATGAGTTAAATGAAAGTTTCATAATTCGAACGGCTATATACAATCTTGTACAATGATAATTCTGTTTCTAAACTTTATTGATTATTATTTCAAATTCTATTTTGTTAAAAATTATTCACCAACGTTCTCATTCTGCTATTATACGTTTCGGAATAATTCAGTAATGAAAAAGATTCTGATCATTATATAGTGTTAACTATTAATGACATTCGTAATCAAAGGTGAAACTGGCATTTTTAATTTTCGACTCTTCATTCGTTTTCATAACATTCGCGAACTGTGAGTAAAGGATATTAGAGAGAGAGATTTTATTTATTAGAATTCGCTTGTAAATAAAATGTCTGGATCCCTGAAAATATTTTAAAGTAATCTCACCTAAATTTTTAAAATGCTCTTTCAAGTGATAAAGATAAACTCTTAGTTTTCCATTTTCCTTTAAGAGTTTTAAATAGTGTTACAAATGTGCTTCTAAGCTAAAGCTCTGAATTGTACTGTACTGAATTTTTGAAGTGATGTGTTTGATTCTTGAAAAAAGACGAGATAATTATTATTGATAAGAATTAAGAATAGTGTTAAATTTACTTAAGAGAAAGAGTTAAAACACTTTTGATGAAATCTTGGCAATACTTTCTACATTCTAAACACAATTAGTATCGAAGTTTGTTAATTTTCAAAAATTATATAATCTGGGTTTCACTTCTACATTTATAATGAATTTAAAGCTAATGAAATACACTCAGGACCATGGATAATAGCGCACGAGAGAAGGGAGGTTCGGATTGACATGAAATTTAATACACGTAAATGATACAAATGAGAGATTCACTTGATTCCCAAGACAATTAAATACAGTGTGTACAATTAGAAAAATACAGTGCAAGTTCAATAGCGCTTCGGACCGCCTCCCGCTGTAATATATACTGCAACATGATCCGACATTGAGTTGATTAGACGTCGGATGTTATCTTGATGCAGATGGGATCACAAATCTTGACAGCCACTTTCAAATCATGTACAGTGACACGACGGCATCTGGCGTTTCAGCTGGCCCCACGAATGCTGTATAGGGGACAAGTCCGGAGAGCGGGTCGGCCAGGGAAGAGTCTGAACATGACGTAGAAAGTTCCCCGAAATGTATGCGGACGAACATTAACTTGCCGAAAAATTGTCCTAAGAAGACCATTTATTAAAAATCTTAAGTGGGGTCGAAGAATGTCATGAACAAAACGCTGGCCCATTGAGACTTCGCGTTGCATAATTAGAGTTGACAGGCTATCAAAATTCTATACCCCCCTCAGACCATTACGGACTGTGCGTCGTACGACATTGTGAGAGGAATTGTACTGTTCACCAGGATGCCTCTACACCCGAAGGCGGTTATCATCTTTCCCCAGGGATTCATCACTGAGCACCATGTTTTGCCAATATGTGGCATTCCACATTGCTCTAGCCTGGTACTACTGTAAACGGAATCACCGATGTTTCGGTGTTAAAGGCAATACTTGAAAATTGCGCTTGAATTGCAGATTCGCTTCCACAAGGCTTCTAGAAATAGTTTGTGGTACAACTGGCAGCCATACATCTGATTGTATCGTGGAACGAGTCACTGTGGGATCCACGAGCGATTGCCGCACGATCTTTCATTCCTTTCGCCTCGTCTTCTTCTGAGACGCTCCAGACCATGTTCTCCGCTCGTGGGTATCATCTCGTGTTCAATACTCCCAACGTATTCTGATGGTACACTCCGAACGATTGACCTGATGAGCTGCACGGCGTGTCGACCAGCCTGTGGTTTTCATGCTAATGCTCAGGCCCCTCTCAAACTCGCTTAATTGTGCGAATGTCTTCTCACATGTCTACTTAGCATTCTTGGTTTACTAAAATCTTCCTGGAGTCGGAATGTGATTGTTACGTTTATGAATATTCCATTATGCGTCAAGACCCACTTCCTGACTGCTACGCCACTGCAGGGTGTGTGGTCGTGCGCATTTGGCACCAAACTTGGATCATTTTTATATCTGAAATAATTCAACTTTTTCGCAAAGTTTTGGGATTGTAGTTCGCTACCTTCTTGGTGTGTTATTTTCAATGTTTCTGAGTGTATGTTTTATTTATCTCATGAAATACACAAAACCAATAATAGCATTAGTTATAAAGAAATTCAGTATGCGTCTAAAATTCACATTATTCAAGAATAAAGAAATGACCCCCAAAATTTTTCGAACTGTAAAATTGATTATTCAAAATTAGAGGTATGTTATTACAAAAAGTCTATGAAATTCGTGGGGTCATGGTAGTTTAGTGGTCATGGTTGAGGACTCGAGGCCGGCGGAATTCATTGTGTCGTGGGTTCGAGCCCTGATGCCACTAAAGACCCGCCGTGTATCCCGGGCTGATGCACGTTAAATCTGTCGAGACTCGAAGCGTGGAATGGAAATTAGGAGAGGGATGTGCCAACTGAGGTGTCGTCCTTGTCACTTTACCAAGGTTTAAAATTATGAGGTCCGTCGTAGCAACCCTCGTTTTGCTTCTAGTGCGACGTTAATAAAGCCAATCAACCTATGAGATTCGTTTAACACAATTAGAGAGATTTCCATATTGATCGGAAAAAATCTTACTGAGGTTTCTGACCATATTTTTATTTTATATTACAAGACATTTAGGCCATGTTTTGCTAACAGAAGATTATTTGGTCTATTGTACGAAATTTTGCAAATATGGAATTCAGTAAGCTTTCTTTCATCGACATATTGGGCACCACAGTATACAGTGTCAATATAATGTGTTTGCACACTTTCTGAATCTGTGCATACGATACAATTATTCGATAAATTATTTCGTCTCATTCTTGCAACCACAAAATTAAATTCTAGAAATAAATAGTAATTCAATTGAATATTCTAAAACTTATTTAAAAGATAGCACAAAAGAAAAATAATTAACACAGTACTACAGTGAAAACAAATTGTGACAAATTACTCCAGTCAGATGATTATGCTTATTAGTTTTATAAGCACTGAAAGAATACATCCTGGTCTTCGAGAACATTTTACAATGCAGTATACTGTATGTATATAATTGTAATGTGTAAAATTGGGTATGTAAATTGTTAAAAAACAAGAAACACTATACTCAAATGAAAACTAGCGGTTACGATAAACACTGGACAAAAATTTGAGCAGTGCAGAGTCGCGACCCTGACGGTAAAGGACAATAAACTCCCGAATCCCATCGAAAAAATCGAAAAGAAAACCACTCAATCGATGCTGGATTATGGAAGGAGTCTAACCATCGAATGTCGAATTAAAGAGAGTCTACTATAACAAAAAATAACTCATTTTAGTGAAATACTTAAAGAATTTACTTAGTCATTGCAAACTTACGAATGTAAACTGATAAAAAAAATTTATTTTAAATCGTATTATATTAAAGGTATTATTCATTAAAAACGAGAAAAAAGTATTGAAAAAATAATTTTACATGCAGTTTAGTTATAACCGAGAAACTGAAACTGTAGAATAATTACATCCACATCACGTCCTTTCAGGACTTTCTAATTGAATTTTTAGTTTAGTTATTATTAACGCCGCACTAGAAGCAACACGAGGGCTGTTGTTGACGTACCTCGTAATTTTGAACCTCGGTCAAGTGATGAGGACGACACCTGAGCTGCCCCCCCCTCTCCTAAAACTTTTTAATTGAATGTTGATATACAGTAATTCCATCATTCCATACGGTAGTCTTTGGAGGAATATGGTTTTTAGCCTATGATCTTTATGCGACCACTATCCCAAATCTATTTTCAAACCAACATGAACTCCAAAGTCAAATGAAAAGAATTATAGATAGAGCTGGCTATTTACTTCTCCAACTCAACTGAGCGCACAGACGAAATATCGTAAAATCTAGTTCAAAACTAATTAAATGATCAAACTGCTAAAATAGTTTGTGAAAAATAAGGGGAGAGGGAATAAATCTGTAATTATTTTAGTGTTTTGTTAAATATATATAAAATCAGAAAATGAATTATTTATAATGTATTAATTAATTTTAATAAAATAATTTAAAGGAAATTAGATCATGTAATTAATTAAAACTAGCTCCAAAATTTAGCTAAGGAACACAATTTTATTTTTATATAAATAAATAAGGGAAATTTAAATTAATTTTTAACATTAATGTTTGATACTACTATTAATTTTTCATAATTTTTGTCTTGCTTTAATCAAGCTGAAATAAATATAGATGACAATTCTTCGTTGAAAAATTCATAAACTTCCAGATTTGGAATCCTTAATAAAAATTACTAGAACTACTTTTCAATCACAGCTCTTCTTTTTTAATGACAATAAAAACATGAATTTGTATAAAAGCAAAATTTATTTATTAGGAAATAGTCTTTATGATAGTGTCCGAAAAAATCAAATACTCATTTAAAATGAAAAACAGTCTGCCATTGGCTGCGGAAAACCAATCACATTCCGAAAATAACTTACTGACAGATTAATTGTTTTTATCAACGTCGCACTTAAAAGAAACACAAAGGGCTATTGACGATGGACTTCGTAATTTCGAACCTCAATCGAGTGACACGAACGACACCTTATCTGCAACTCCCCTCTACAAACTTCCACACCAAACTTTGACAACTCGACAGATTTAACGTGAATCAGCCTCGCTACTCAATGGTCTTTAAGTGGTACCAGGATTCGAACCTACGACTCGACGGAAACGACGCCGGTCACCAGCTTGCGACCATGATCACTGGGCTACCACGGCCGGTAAATAACACACGAGAATCCTTGCGGTTGACTTGAATAAGATTATTGAATAATGAATTGAATAAGATTTTTTTTTTAAATTGAGTTTAATTTCTCAAAGCTAATGCATGTATTTAAAAAATAAACTTGAAAATCCCATGAGGTAATTTTCTAAAACCTTCCTTTTATTTTATTGTTCTATGTTGCGATATTTGATTCACAATGCTGTAAGACGTTTTGCAAGGTATAACAGAACATGAAACAGAAAAACATTTTCTGTATATAAAACAAGTAAATTAATCACACGAGGATTAATTAATTAATCAGACCAATTGAAATATAAAAAAACATCTTGAAAACACGACGCCACTTTTCATAAATAACTATTGAATAACTATAATAGAACGGAAACGTTAATTCAATTTAAAACACTCTACTTCTATTAGCTTCTTTTCTCAATGCTAGACACAATTACGTACTTTTTAAGAGGCTAAATTAATTATACGAGTTACAATTATTCGTTGCGAAACGCTAAGTTGAATATTTTATATATATATGACTGCTTAAGCAGTGCTGAGTCATTCGTACTTGTCAGCGAATGAAATCGCGTGCAGGCCTATACAATCCTTTTTATGTAAATTTAAACATAAAAGTGGAATTTGTTAAAAGCTTACCTAATAGTGTCCCGAATAAAACAAATATTTTATTCAAGGTAAATTAATGCAATTCAAGTATTATATATAATACTATCCAATTACTCGTTTTTAATTAATGATGATTAATTTTCTTAAGGAGCACAACATTTTTTTGTTGCATATTTTCATATTGCAGAAAATGCTTATGAATAAAGATCATAGTTACATATGCACAAACACTTTCTGAGAAAACTTATAATAAAGCATATTATTTATTTTGGATCAACGAATTTAAATTACAAAGAATAACTCAATGTTAAATTCAGTTTTCCATTTCCCCCCTTCTGTGGAACATATGAATTACTGTTAACTTCGAGGGCAACGACGTCGTTTCATAGTATTTTTTGGTATTTTTTTTTATTCAGATTTCGTCTAATTTATTTTCTTGAAAAGTATCATTTATAAAATGCATGCTAAGAAATAAATTCTTTTCGAAACGATGCAAATAATCTAATTTTAATGGTAAATTTTATAAAATTAAATATTTTGAAAATATGTTAATTTCCAGAGTATGTGCTTTATAAAATTATTTCTATTTTCTGTTAAGGATGAAGTGTCATTTTCCTCGCCTTAAAAATACAAAAACATTTTTTTTCTAATTATGAGCAATTTGTCTTCAAAATTACCTTCGCTTTAAAAAAAAATTCCTTCCTTTAAATTTCTGTTTTGAACATTTGTATTATGTAAAATTAAGAGCAAATTACAGATTTCTCCCTTTTGACATTATCTGAAGACTTAAATATATTTTAACCGCCTGTTTTGGCAACTAGAAATGAATTTGAATGATATTTATACTGCCTCCCATCGTTACATTTACATTCATTCAAAAATATAAAACTATCTGAACATCTTTCAGTCATTGATAACGACAGCGATTAATTTTTATTAGATAAATTCTTTCTTCTAAAATAATTAATTTTCTTTAATCAACTAGTCAAATAATTAAAGCTAATTTTAAGTTTTTTAAAAACATCAAATTATAAAATTATGATGAGATAAAAATGAACCATTTTAATTATAAACTTAATATTGAAATACCAAAATAAGACCTTTTAATACAAAAGATTTAATATTTTCTACTCCTCATATAAATTTTAGTGAGTCAACTTAAACCAAATTTTATAATACTTATCGACATTTTCTCCAAATCTTCATATTTTATACACACACCTAATAACCGTTCAAAAATAAGAAATAATGATTGTTGTTAAGAATGTCATTTAAAAAGATGTAACTTTTCCTCTTACTACTACTACTACTACTATTATTTGCCCTTGAACTGGATCTATCAGAGCAAAAACGGAGACTGTTTCTCATATCAAAATTACACGACATGCTTTCCTTCTCGTTCATTATCCAAGTAAAAGTTCCAATTGCATACAAATGGCAGGCCCTCCCCCATTACAAACATATGGATCACTTTCTCTCTACCTTTTTTAAATAATCCTATGCAAACGAGCCATCTTACTCCGCATTTTCTATTCAGTGAAATACGCAATTGACTTTTTGGTTTACAGGTCTTATGTTAGCGATTGGAAAGTCACTGAGAACAAATCTCAACTTGCGTGCGGTTTCATAAACACAAGAAAAGGCACAAATTTATGAGAAATCTTTTCTGGACATTTACTGAGAGTTAAGCCATTAGGTCTGAATCGTCGATTCAGAAGTCAAATTATCATTCGCGTTGAGAAATGTCGCCCTAGTCTAATGGAGGTCTTGCTTGGCTGATCAAAAAAATGCCCTTACCGCTTGTTAGTCCACAGACAAATTGCCTTTAAAAGCTCTCTACGAATTGTTCTTGACCTAAAAAGGGGGGAAATCTACGACTATTTTTATTTTGTTTTGTCTTTATTTTCTGACTTTTATTGTGTTAGGAACAGGAAAACGCCAGCCCTATCGGATGCTTAGTTTCGAAAGTATAAGTAATATTTATCGGGTTGTTCTGTTTTGAAAAGGAATGGAATATTTATGGGTCAGATAGCGAGAGGGAGAGAGAAGAAATATATGTGATTGTGACTGTGAAGAAAATCGAACGGCTTCAGTGATTTTCGGTGATATAGAGATGGTGATTTTTTATGCTCTTCGGGCATGAAATGCATTTAACCCGTTTCAGAAATTTATTGTCCATTTTAGCATTCATTTTGCTACGACGATGGTGTTTCGCACCAGAGACGTAGACATTTTGAGGTGCATTCCTTTACTAATAGTGAAAATATGTGGCAACTTATAGTTTGTTGTCTGGTTTAATCTATGTGTTCTAATCCATGAGTTTTCAGAGTTCCCAAAGATAGCTTTAATATACTATACAAGCAAATAAATCTAGCAGGTCGTATGCTGCCTTATCAATATAAGGACACATTTGAATGAATATTTCGTATCTAATTTATTTTTTTTTCTTTTTTCAATTTCAAGCTATACGTAAGCGTTAATAACGAATGATAACATTCGCCTATGATCGATACAGATTTAAATACATTTATTCAGGAACATTAACTGGTCTGAATTTTACAAATATTAGCCAATCTGGTTTCCATATACTAAAATTTTGCGTATAAAACTAATTCAGTGCTTTAAGTAGGTATCGTTGCAAGCAGTTATTTACTTTTATATAAAGAAATACATCTATTGTCATATCCAAAAAAAATTATTGACACTTATCTTGGGTTTATTTTTAAAGTAATAACTATACAAAAAAGATTTTCTCAGAAGGAAAAAATAGTAGAAAAGCATTGTCCTTATATACGAAAATATTAATTTTATCGTTTTTCTTATGCTTTGTTATATTGAAATAAAATTTAAATATATTTTCTATAAATAAGCATTCGATAAAAAAAAAACTGCATTCTTTATAACTCTGATGAAATTAAGCCATGTTTATTTGGGCATGTTAACTTTTGAATTTCGTATATGTAATAAAAATATAAATCATGAAAAATAGAAATACTTTATTCTGTTATTATACCAATCGTTCATCTGGACATCATCAGAATATGAGTGCAAATCAAAAGGCCCATTATCAGGACTTAAAAAAATTTATATATCTTAGAATGACGAAGTAATTGAAAATAATGACTTTTTTTTTAATGAAGCGAAACTGATAATAAGAGGAAGATTTCTAAAATAAAAGAAACTAAAAATATCTTTGTACGCTTGTACTTCCATTTCACTTAATTTTATAAAACAATTTAAACCTAACATTCTAAAATATATTACCGATTTTAATATTGTAAAAGAAGTTTAGTTGCAAATTAATGTGAGATAAAAATTTTAAGATAAAAATTTTCATACACACACACGCACACACACACAAAACCTTGTTTTCATAAAAAATTATTTCATCTTATAGACTGAATAAAACAACCATTCAATTTTTCCCATGATCAAAAATAAAATGTACTTTCAACAATATGCGCGGTCCAAGAAATCGTGACTGTCGCGAGATATCTCCTTGGAATAAAATTGGAAAACTGACCAATTTATTACGCGTTCAAATCCATGCAATCAAAATTACGATGCAAAATGAAAAGAATTCAAAAAATGATTTGGATTCCCGTGATTTCAGATTTTCAGATACATCGATAAGTTACTAAAAACTAAACGTGATTTGTATATTTTTACTGTAAATACTAACAAATTTATTAAAATTATTTTTTCAATATATTTAATCATACCAAGAATTACCTAGTTCCGTTATACTTTTTTTTCTCTAAAGCTACAGTTTGAAATTATAAGGAACATCGTTTAAAAGCTTATTTTTATGAGAAAAATTTATTCTTCTTGGTTTTTAATAACTTTATTATGTTGAATTATTTCACATCCTTCATCGAAAATTTTAATAAGTAGGTTTTTCAAAAATTTTATATAGAATTAATCAAAAAATCAGAATCAAAAGTTAGATTATTGTCAATGAATATTATAAAAGAGGAATAACGCATTTAATGAAAATCAATTGTTCATTCTAAAGCACGACGTTTAAAATTCCTTACTGTAATTTAGCATAACACAGCTTGTCTCTCGATAGAGCGACAAAAACTTAATTTTCAACTTCGTTTTATGTCTCCTACACACAAAACTAGTTCTATAAAATTAAAAATTCTAATTTCTAGTTAATTATTCAAAAATAATAATAAGTAAAACCACAATGCTAACCAGATGTGGCTAAATCATATTACAAAGTAATCTAAAAAGAAAAGTCTCTTCAAATAAACCGCAACTCTCTGTTGAGTTATGTGAAAAAGTGAATGATGAAAGGAAAGGGAAAGTAAATAAAAAATAAAAGATATCTTTTTCAAATTTACTTTCTCTTTCTGAAGTGGCCGCGGTATCCTAGTGGTTAAGGCATCGGACTCAGCCGGCGTTTTCGTTGAGGCGTGAGTTCGAGCCTTGATGCCACAAAAGACCCACCGAGTATCTGGGCCTGATGCACGTTAAATCTGTCGGGGCCCAAAGTCCTCCCTATGGCGTGGAGTGGAAATTAGGAGAGGGGAGTGCAAGCTCAGGTGTTGTTCTCGTCACTTGATCGAGGCTCAAAATTACTAGGTCCGTCGCCAATAGCCCTTGTGTTGCTTCTAGTGCGACGTTAATAAAACCAAGCCAAACCTTTTCCTTCTGAGAGAGATTTATTCGCACCTTTAGAATGTAAAGTTTGATTTTTTTAAAAATAATATATATGTATGTAAAAACATGTACAACTAAATTCATTTGTCATTGTTTATTTATTAAATTTATTGCGTGAGATTTAATAGAAAAACCGATTTCACATTTCACGATGTAATTATTTATTTTTGGCAATAATAAACAGATACATCGCAAAATGGCAATTTTTTTTTTTTTGCCTTTTTTTTATATTAAATAAAAACTCCAATTTTCGTTGATATTGAAAAACGCCCTCGTTTACTTCATGAAAGCTATCAAATCCAATATATGACTCAGATACATTTCCATTTCATCACTTTTTAATAAATCACCTTCCTTTTTTTTTATTCTTATCATCTCTGAATGCTCACCTTCGATTTATAAATAAATGATAGAATTGAACTTTTATTATATATATATATATATATATATATATATATATATATATATATATATATATATATATATATATATATATATATATATATATATATATATATATATATATATATATATATATATATATATATATATATATATACTCTATATATATATATATAAATTGTATTTTGTTATCCGAAAGTCATTTGCTACCAAATCAAAATCTGATTACTGCCGCGGCGAGTTGTCCCCATGCACCAGAAATCATCATTATGTACCGGAATTCAAGCAAAATTAAAAACGTTTGGTTGCTTCCGGTGAATGTTTTCCAAAAAAGGCGAAGATGGTCTCAACGACCGGAAATGTTATGAAGAAGAATTTTTGAGAAAGGTGTCATGATCAAGAATACGAGTAACTGAGATTTAGACAGCTGTCTAGTGAATCATGATGCTAACTTAAAAACAAACTATTTTCAATGCTACGAGCCTCATCTCCTGGAATTTCTAAGAACTTATTGAACGACCCTGTGTATATATATATATATATATATATATATATATATGTTATATGTGTAAAGTTCGTTGTATAAATAATACAATCCTAATAGATTGAATTTTAATAAATAAAGGAATTTTTTTTTTTCAAATCATCAGTCAAAATAAACAAATAAATAAATATACCGTTCTAGCTCAAGATTAATTTAATTTAGATAATATACTTTAGCAGGCTCCGTCTAGTACTCTTTCTTATACTAAGCTTTTTATCGATGCTCTGATTGGCATCCTTTTGTGTTTCAGTTTGATCTCGATTGAAACAGACTAGCTTAATTATTTCGTCTGATTTGTTTTTTAAGAGCAGTTTCTTGCCTATAATTTGAATGAGTGTTAGCACAACTCTGTGCAATACAAAACAGCATGTGATTTTTAGTATACGATCCTTTTATATGCATATTTCTAATTTTTTTTCCAGTCTACATACATTTTGAGAAAAATATATGTAGATTTCTTGTTAAAGCGAGGAAACAGATTCCTCGCATCCTCTGTATCTTAACATGAATTTATATTTCATTTGGATTGAGATTGCAATTAATATCGTGTTAAAGAAGCACGATTAGTTACAGTTCAGACTTGGCCTGAAATGAAAAATAGGGAAAATATTTTTTTTAAAAAAAATATTTAACTTACTTATAATGTTTAAAGGTTCATTTCAACGACTGAAACGAATTTTTAAAAATGAATTATTTACGAGCAATTAAAATTTTTAAAGTATATATTTAAACTAATGCGATTAACAAACACTTGAAATATTTTCATGCAGCTTCTTAATAAAAGGTAAAGAAATATCCTTCGGCAAAACATTTCGTTATGTTTAGTTGGATACTTCTGATTATATTTATAGTAGAATTGTAATTAGAGAAATAAACCGAAGGAAAGACTCGCGCGAATCCATTCAACGTATTTTGAATTATTTTGAGGTGCTGACAGAATCAAAACGGTATAGTTACATTATTATCCAAGATAAAATTAATTCCTCTTAGTAAGAAGGCTAAATCTGAGCCAACAAATTTGAAATTCATATATACTGCGTAATCATGTGACTCAAGAATATCGTAAGCAAATGTTTTACTTTTGAATAAAATCATTGTTCACCTCATCTTCTGTAAAATAAATAATTAATGAGATACTTTGAATTTAGCAATTGAGTCGTAAGAGGTCACGTGAAATGATTAACTTCCTTTGTTCTTAAAATAAACCTTTGGAGAGGAAAATTAAAATAATTTAAATTCGGTTTGGTGTGGCTTTATTTGTTTTATTTAATTAAATTTCTTAACGGCGAATTTTTAATTTTAAGCTTTCCACGTCGAATCTAATTAATTGCATATGCAAGCATATATGTGTTTGCTTGTTTATCGTGGCCAATCTTTGCATGAGATCATGTTCTTAAATATCAAACAGGTAATATTAGGAAACCAGAGAAGATTTACTAATTTTTATTTTAATTTAATTTTATTATTACCTTTTTAACTGTTTACTGGAAAAAGTAAAATTACTCTCCAAATGTGAAAAATAATGGATAAGTTTAAAAAAAAAACAAAAACGTTAAGATTATACTAATATCTACATTTCAAAACCCTTGAAAAGTTTCATATATCTTTTTAAAAAAAATTCAAGAGGAAATTTTTAAATCGATTCAGTCATGATCGCGTTGAAGCAAACATTTAATGATGTACAAAACACGATTTTCAGTTTAAAGTTTTTGGCTTTTTAAAACTATTTACTAGTTTAGAAAGTAAATTTGTATGCCAATAAAGTCAATAAAATATTTATAAGTTAGGAGCAGACTAAATAGATTCAAATTATCCGGTAATTCCCAATCTACTTTCAAAACTCGTTTCAAGGAAAGTCAAAGATTTTCTTTTTTACACCCGATCATTTCTCAAAATTACTTCCTCAATGTCATACCCAGATAACACATATTTTATTTAAATATATATCAATATGATAAAACTTCAAAAGAGATTGACTTAATCAATTAATATTTCTAATAATAATTGTGACGGAGTAATTTGTTATGAAAACCGCTAGAGCTAGCGACATTCTAAGATGAGTTATTCTCTTTATATATATATATATATAATTTTCATCCTTAAATGACTTCAAGAATATTATTCTGTTGTAAAGAATTTAATCTAAACTTGTATACATTATTTTATCAAGATTGCATCATCTTAGATCTTACGGAAGCAGAATGAATTATTCATTATTTTTTCTGCTTTACAAGAATTTTTAATAAACTATCTTATATATATGAATGAATTTATGTATAAAAGAGCTTCATAAAAAATTGAATGGAATATTTTTATGAAACCCTAAATTAACCCCCTTCACATTGTTGTTAAAAATGCATTAATTTTAAATTTATAAATTATTCAAATTCTTATCTTTTCCTCCATCTAACCTCAAGTTATTCCTTGATTGCATTTAAATTTGTGAACGATTGTTTGCCTTCTACATTCATTTTTGATTGTTTTCTTAAAATTTTGTAATTTTTAACAGCTTTCATTCCATGATGTTTAAAATAAACCCTAGACTTTTGTATTTATCAACCCTTACGTTTTCATAACGTTTTCAGAGATTTTTAATTTTTTATTTCCTTAATTCATTGTTTTTAAATGTTTTCCTTAATGTCTACAGCAGTTGTTTTTCTTCGTTCAGAAGTTATATCAGTTCAGTAGTTGTTTAATTTTTTTTTTTTTTTTTTTTTTTTTTTTGTGAATATCTGTTATACATTTTCTGCAGGAATTATTAAAAACAGCAAAAAAAAAAGGTAGTAATTTGCTATATATATGAGAAGAAGTAATTTCTTCCAATATGAAGAATTCCATATTTAAATAATACAAAGGGGAAATTCCAACTCAAACAGTCAGATGACAGGGTTAATTTGATATTATTCCAAAAAAAAAAAGGGGGGGTGAGCTAATGGTTACTTGAGCCTCTTCGCGAAGAATCTTTAGTCTTATCAAAGGTTGATTGATTGTTTATTAATTTTTCCTATAGAAGCAACACGAGAGTTATTGGAGACAGACCTCGTAATTTGGAACCAGGGACAAGTGGCGCTGTTGATAAATGAGATAGCCACCCTCTCCTTTCCCAAGCTTCTACTCCAAGCCATTGGGAGGACTTGGATCCTCAACAGATTTAGCGTGTATAAGCCTCTCAGCATGGTGAGTTTCTTGTGACATCAGGACTCGAGCCCATGACTCGACGGAAAGAGTACCGGCCGCGAGTTCGCTACCATGACCGAGACTCTGCTGCCACTGCCGGAATCTTACATGTATATGAGATATTTAATCTCATTTATGCGATACTATATGAACATTAAGAAAATTCCCATTTAGTCATCCAGAATTTTTCAAAATAAATTTGAAAAAGGAATTATTAGCGTTATTTAACTTTTCTTTTTCACTTAGAGTCGAACAATTCAAATTGCTGTTCAATTTTTAGTTGAGAAAACATAACAGCCCTTCCGAATGACTTAAATTTTATTCCTGATTTTGTAAATGACATAGGACAATAACAATATTTGCGTTTTGCCAATGGTGAACACTGATAACTATACAGAAGGTTCCGGCTTGAATCTTGAATTTTTTTTCATTCGTTTTCACACAAGCATTAGATTGTCAATTTTTAGGGAATGGTTATATTATCAATTGAAAGCCGTATAGTCAAAGATCTTTATTAATAGAAAAAAAAACATATATTTTATATTATTTTGGTGACAAATATCCTGTCTTCTATTTCCTTATTCATAAAATACCAAAACTTTCCAGGGACAAATATTTCTTTCGGTCTAAACTCCCGTTATTTTTATTTAAATTACATTTTATAATGGATACATATCAAGTAATTTTTATAACTTAACCAACTCGTTTCATTTAATAACCAATCAAAGATAGCGAAGATTCCATCCTTCCTGATTCTATCAAATCTGTAACAACTCTAATTATTACCTCAACACCATTCCACTGTTATTTCGAAAACTAAATTATCAGCATTCACCCATCTGCGATATAGTTCGAAACCTGTCATTCTCTAATAGTTTCGCCAAATGGCTCTACTGACCTTCAAATCTTCAACTCCTGAAGCTTCCGCAGGGAATCAGACCATAGAAAAGAGTTCAAGTTTGATTTCATTTTTATAAACAAATTACTTCCTTTTTATTTTCTCCTTTAAAAGTGAAAGTATCTGTTTAGGACGTTCTGCTCTGTTTGATAATTCGAAATGACGTTTCTCGTAACACTCGCCATTTGGGTCGGAACTGAAAGCAAGTGTTTAGGTACGCTTTCTACACTGGCGCGCTTGTTTTGAATTCGAAAGAATACCGCCTTTGTGGTTGGGAATTAGAAGCGCGGAGGCGCCTTTGTGTAAAATTTTATATGAAAGCGGAAATGACGCCCTTTTTTTCCTCCTTTTCACACTCTTTGAATAATTCGCCCATAACTGTCTGATGGAGAAGAACGTCTGAATTATTTGTGTTAATATATGCGGGTTTCAAAATATGATGAAAGATCACGAAAATTAATTTTTAATTAATGAACTTCCTGTAGGAAAAAAAAGTGGAGGACGATTTTATTCTTTCCCTTCGAAACAGAAACCTACTCTAATTTTGCATTACATATTATTTTAATACAATACTTTATATTATAAAATATTTAGTAACATTTTTTAAATAATTATATTATAAATAATAATAATTCATTATAAATAATTTTAGCACTCTTCATTGTCAATGATTTTAGAAACTCGTTTCATTATAAATGACTGCAACAATATTTTTATCGTTGTAAAAATATTTTACGAAATATAAAGAATCTCTGCCATTTTTAATTAAATTTTATTTTGGTCTACATTTTTACCAATGGGGTAAATATATATTGCGTTTATATCTGATTTTTAACTGCATATTTCTTAAAATCTGATAGTTACATTATCCGCAACTACGTATTTGGTAATAAAATCAAGGTAGCGTGCTAATTTCATGATTTTCTTATAATTTTCGTTGTTAGTGTGTTTAATTCATTACGCAAATATTTTTCAAGAATGAGATTATATTAATAGAAATTTCAGTCCAACATATCAACAAAATCTATATTTTTAGCAGAATTTATATAAAATTATTGCTACTCAAATGTGGCTCTATTTTTCTCTGACGTGAGACTTTTCTAAAACTGGTTCTGAAACGTGTCCAAAAATAAATTTCAGAACAGAAAACAACGAATTTAGAGACTTATAAAAGGATTTTCTTATTGTGTTTGTGTGCATGCTGAATATTCTCCCATCAAAGGTTCGAATAGTGGGGGTGCATATTAATCTGATTGTGTCACTTTTTTGTCCCTCATCGAAACACAAAATTACAGTCTGCTGATACTTATTCTTTCTGGAATTCTGATCGGCTATAAATCCTAATCCCTTATATGATAGAATTGAGGATTAAGGATATAGGATCCTTATCCCCAATTTTAAGTAATATCCAGATAAAGAATCTCTTCTTTTGAACACAAGATTTGTAGATCCTGGATCTATAATCATTGCCATTTATAATAAGTCTGTCAGAGCTTTATCATATCCATGTAAAAGCAAGCTCAGTTGAATTAGGATGAAAAAGAACAAAAACAGCATCGATTCAATTCTTTATTGTGCATTATTTGGATACATCATTTATTCAAAAAAAAAAAAAGGTAAGGAAAGAAAAATTACTGATTTTAAAATTCATCATATTAACAGTAAATATCTCTTTTTTCACATTTTATTTTCTCTTTTCAAACACAAATTTTTCTTGTTTAACGTTAATAAATGTCTTACATGACTATTAACCAAAAACAATTATTTTCTGAATTCCTTCTTCGAAACAATAAGCTTGTGAAAGGAGTTTTATAATTTTATCAATTTCATAACCACACACAGACATTGAAAAGATTGACTATTTAATTAAATAAACAATAGGTATTATCTAGAGAATTGAGTAAATATGTTGAAGTTTTTTTTTTAATTTACAAAATTGTGTATTTTACATTCTTCTCTGCGTTAGAAATTCTCTTAATTCTTTCCATTTCCGAAACAAAAAAGAAAACCGTTTTTAATCTATTGCACTTCTAAATCACCGAAGATCAGCAATTTTTTCCGCATTTTAGCTCGTGAGGCCTGTAATATGATCCTGGTTCAACGAACTTAAATCCTGAAATCTGATAGCTCATGCACCCTAAATGAATATACCTTCATTAATTTATGTAAGTAAGTCAAAAGTTGATCACGAACTTATTGAAGAAAAATGATCGAAAAAAAAAAACCCTCAAATGCTTACAAGATTAAATATTATTTTATACAGAGTTAATAATAATAAAAAAAAAATTTCACATGTGAATTGAACTTCAAAACTGAGAAAACAAGTTTTCATTTTCATAACAACTTCCTTAAATAATATTATCAAGAGTCTTTATCAACTCATGATACTACGTAATATACTCCCTTCCGGGTTGATCTCTTGGTACTATGGTTATTTTTTCAGCAGAGTCATGCCACTGAAACCGGCAGACTGTGAGCTCGAAGCTCGGTCCCAGTAAAGACCGCCATAGAGTCAAAAGGGTTCTTTTCATAGAATTCACTGAAGCATGTATGTCCTCACGTGGTGCGATATTAGAATGATCCCCGACATCTAATCGTTGTAAAGGGTTCTCACATACCTAACTTCATGCGATATTAGAATGATCCCCGACATCTAATCGTTGTAAAGGGTTCTCACATACCTAACTTCATGCGATATTAGAATGATCCCCGACATCTAATCGTTGTAAAGGGTTCTCACATACCTAACTTCATGCGATATTAGAATGATCCCCGACATCTAATC
>BMAW01008231.1:802557-867201 GCA_019974015.1 Nephila pilipes | reverse complement strand
ATTTTTAAAAAATAAAAAAAAAAAAAAAATCCCGAAAGCAGAATAAGGAAGCCATAATAAACAAGATTAAAATTCTTAGTTATCAATTTCATTTTAATTTATATGTACTTATTAACGAAATATTCTCAATTTCTATTAATACACAGTGAAATCCGCCATTAAATGAGTTTTTTTGTTTTGTTTGTAAGGAATTTTTGTTAAAATCTTATGTCATCCTTAACCATAAATAATTGCTAGACTGAGACAAACTTACTTTGCTCTTTTCACATATATATTTTTATTACTTAGCAACTTTTAAATGAATTCCTTATTTAAATTCATAAATATATTGTTGAATAATACCTCTCAATTCAATTTCAATTAATCCTACATCTTTCATCAAGTCTCGACGTATTTCTCTTAGAAACTATTTTTATACTTTTTCGAAGTGGATTTACTGTTGTAATTACTATGAAACTTCAGCAGAGAAAGGGGAAGGGGATTTATATGGAAAAAAAAAAAAAACAACTTATGAAGTAACAAACAAACAAACAAACAAACAAACACCTAGCTTTCAAACTTTTTTAAATTTCTCCCTTGAAAGCATTTCTTATTTACTGTAGCTTGTTATTCAAATAGCATTCCTGAATGACAGGACCAAAAAACAGTTTTTTCTCCAAACTTTTAAATATATTACTTAAAATTAATGCTTTTGAAATCTACTAATTTTACGAATTCTATCTTCACCAGTTTTTTTTGAAGGTCATAAGTAGTTATTTGTTTGTTAACTCTTAATCCTGATTTTTGAACAGAACAAAAAATTGTTTTAAAAAACTATCATGAAAATTTTTTCCCTTTGTAATACTTTTCTACTGCTTTATATTACTGTGACTTTTCACAAAAGAATTTTTTGTCGATAATAAAAACTATATTTATAAGAATTTAAATAATTTTGATTAATTTTTGAAAAAAAAATTCCTGTTTATACAAATGACAACTCATCGTCAAATACTGAAATTTTTCTTCTGAAACTGAAATAAATAAAAATTTTGTATATAAAAAACCTTTGATTTTTCTCACTATTTTGTTCTTTTAATTGGAATTGCATGAAAAATTCACAAAAAGTTCATGTGTAAGAGACTCTTTCTGTAATTACAAGTTCTTTTGAATAGATATGTAACAAAATCTTCTAAAACTTGTAAAATTCCTGAGTCATCCCAATTCCTCATAAATAATTTCTATGAACTGGATTGGTACAACTCTGAAGAAATACTGTTTATAACTTCCCCGTAATGACATACTGGCTGGATAAACCAGCCCATACCTTTCGCGATGCTTTGTAATTCTACTTACCATTTAAAAATCTTAAATTCCCTTAATGCGTCACTTATCCGCTATTATTCTTCGAAAACATAAAACGACATGCTGCTGAGAGAAAAACAATTGCTTTTAGAGGTCTTTCAAAGAATGGCTTTTGTACAGAGATCAGAAAGCGATTTCTCGCACATCTTAACAATACACAAGACAAAAGTCTTTTATACAACTTTCTCAATTTCAATAGCTCGTTTCCGGAAAAATATCGACCTTCAAGCCACACGACCTTCTAGTTACGGTATACTACATGATTTTCTCGGATGTGTTTGTGATACGCATCTTAGTAGATTTCCGCCATTTCTTTTACGTCTCACTAAATGCTCTTTTATTATTTAGTTTCTGGACTTCATTTTAGAGATAAAGTTCTTTTCTTTTTCTAAAATTAATATTATTATATTTATCGTCATTCATCATTAAGTTGCATGACTGGATATGCGATATTATCAATGTGGTATTTTTGTTCGATATTTTAATCGAACTAAATTCGAATTGGTAGACAAAAGTGTATGAACATTAATTCACTTTGATACGTTATTACATTCGAACATCGTTCTTAGAAACCATAATGTTCTATGATATTCTAATTATAACGATCTGCATCATTTTCTCAGATGTATGAAAAATGCATTTCGACAGATTTCTCATCAAACTTTTAGGATTCTTTTTCCAAGATAGTATATTTTGAGTTGGTATAAAACTTATCGCTGTTTTCTTTTCAGTTATGTACACATTGTCGAAATTTGAAATTTATTCATATATACTGCCCCATTTTCTAAGAGGTTCGTGATACGAATTTCAGTTTGCTATTTTCTTACATTTTATTGAATACCCGTACTTTTTATTTAATTTCGGGATATTTTTCAAGAAATAATGTTTTTAAGTTTGTTGTATTACATTTATAGTAGTTCTCATTTCAATCTTATAAGAAATTTCATTCCCTTCCGTTATATCACTTAAATATCCAGTGCTTTCCAAATGAAAAAAAAAAATCTCATGAATTTACCTTAAGTAATCCAGGTTAGAGAGGAAAAGATGTATGCTTATGAGGGTGCTTTGATTGTGTTCTGTATTCTCAGCGTTTCATGAAATAATGAAAATGTTACCAATATAATATGGAAAAAATTCTGTCTCGTGCTGTCAAGAAACTGATTAATTGTCTATATATCTAAGTCATATTTTTATCGCAACTTTGACATTCGATTCATTTTAATAGGTAACAAAATGAACCAAAATCGTTTATTGGTCTGATTTTGACTCACTAAGAACGAATAAAATATATATTTTGAGATTCTTAGATTAAATTGTCTCAGTAAAACTTGTTCTGCTTTATTAAGGTTGCTAATATAGTTTTTGGATTAAAAAAAAAACTGGATGTATTACTCTATTTTTCAACACTACTTTATTTTTTTTTTTTTAATTCTTGAGTTACTTTTTAGAGGTAAAAGTCTTTTGAATAGACTCAATTATATTTACTGACAAAACATGTCGCTGTAGATGTATTTATTAACACAGATCTGCTCTTATTTCAGTTTAATCAAAGAATTAAATGGCTAAAAATTACATACATACATACAGTGAAACATATACGGATATTTGAAAAAATTTATTTGTTTGAGGGTTTTTAATGAAAAATTTATGGCTTTGAAATATAAGGTATTATTACAATCGCATTTAAATTACGAGTTAAAAAATAAATCCTGTTGAGACAGAAAAGAGAATATAAAGGCTTTGGTCCTGTATTACACTTCTCTATATCTTTCTTTTGCCTAATTGCTCAAGAAATGAGGATGCAATATGTAAAAGTCAAGTGCACATTTTTAGCATTTCTTTCAAATGCAAAGATAAAAGAATAGTTGTGATAAAGAAAATATTTGATTTCCGACTCATTGTATAGTATGATTTCAGAGAGTGTTTAAGTGGATAAATCTCTAAAATTTTTGTAATCGTATCATAATGGATTAGATAGAGTAATTTGACACATTTTGGTTGATTTAAATGGGATACTTCTCTTAAAATAAGTCAATACATTAAAAAAAAAAAATTATTATTTCAGATTCGTTTAATAAAACTCCTTATTTTTTTAAAAAAAATTTCTCTAACTCATATTCTCTGAGTTAAAGTATCAATATCTTAAAACTTATTTAACATTTTAAGAAAATGTATTCAATCTCATTACATAGGTTCAGAAGAATATTGCAAAATGTTACTAGATAGCATTTCAAGAGGAATCTTTGGAAAGATGTTGCTTATACATAAATTCTCATTATAAATCATCTTAATAACTAAATTGCTGACGAGCAATCGGTTTTTTCATAAGATTTCAAGCGGCTACTGTAGCTAGGAGGGCAAGGCCGCTAACTCATAGCTGAGACTCTTTCTGTCGAGTTATAGGCTCAAATCTAGAAACCACGAGTGTCTCGTCGTATAGCGCGTTTCGTGCACGTCAAATCTATCTGGACTCATAGTCCTTACGTTGATGTGGTGAGGAAGTTTAAATATGGGGTTCCCGTTTGAGGTGTCGTCCTTGTCACACTTGACCATGACTCATAATCGCAAGGTCTGCGACCAATAGTCTTCGTGTTGCTTCTAAGAGGGAAGTTAAAAAGTAATGAATCAATCCAAGATTTCAATACTGAATAAATTTTTACTGAACTCGGGTTTTTATTTATTTATTTTTGCTTATATTATCGACTCATACAAAAATTGCAGAACTCCAGTAATAATATCAGAAGAAGCTATACTTTTCATATTTTTTATACATAATGACTAAATTAATAATGATATTGATAAAGAATTTTTTACTGAGGAAAAATATATAACTAATTTCTGTGAATTTGTGAAATCGGAATATATTTGTGAATAATTCTAAGAAGTCTTTTGGTTTCTCCCCCCCCACAAGTGTTGATATAAAACCTATATTAATCTATAGTAGGAGGAGCGTAGGAAATATGCAGTCATTAAATATTTAATATTGTCATTCTTTAAAATAGAGACTTATTTCTTTTTTAAAAAAAACAGCGTAATTATTGCTACATTATTTTATTATGAGCCTAATATCAGTGTCATGGATCAATTGTATCAAACATAAAGAACATCTGACAAGGGAAAGATATTCAAATTAAGAAACAATATTGACAACCCACAATAAATTATTTAAAAATTCACTATTCCGAAGGGGGATATCCGGTTAAGTCTTTTCTTTTAGATTCCGTGACTATCCTAAAATATTAAGCTTCATTAGCGATTTCATTGGCTTAAAAAGTCCTACAATAATTACAATTCTATCTTCTGTATTGTATATTTAGATAAGAAGACCTTTTCTTTTTTTAAAAAAAAATAATAATTCTTGGTTTTATTTTATTTTACAGTAAAAACACACAAAAGATGTATTATTCAAAACCATCATGTAGAAGAATTTATTTAATATGATATAAATATTTATCTAGAAGAATTACAGATACTATGTTTGTGCCCTACTTTATTTTAGCTTTTAATTACAAATTTTCATTTTTGCTCTTGTTTAAACTTTGAATATTTGAACAGTTGCATTGATTTTTATTCAGTTATAATCAATAAAACGAGCTAAACAATTTACAAACCTCAAAATGCAGATCGATGGTGAAAGTGACAAGGATGAAAATTAAGAAAATATAGCTCCGATCTTCCACATCACACGTCGGAAGAATTTTTGGAATGGTTTAATTTACTAGCAAAGTCATCTCTTATTCCATACAGTTACAAAAATTCCAATCCTGCGTAGGTGTATAACGAGTGGGAATCGGTCCAATGTGGAGGTAAGGGCAAATAGCGCTTTATTCACAAATATTCAGGATGACACAAAGGTAACTAAACTAGGACAGTAACAGCACAAACAGAAGCATAGCATTTGTGCATATTAACGACACAGATGCAGGAACATAAACAGCACTTGTAATGACAATGACAGATGTTCAGCTCACTAGTTTGCACTAAGCACAAATCTCCTTCGGAATCTTCTGCACTTCCAAGGCAGACTCCCATGGTTTCCTGCAGACTCAGGCCACTTCCGAAAGTTCCCTCCGCAGATCCCTTTCAAGTGTCGACAGCTTTCAGTAGATTTCCCGATCAATCTGTAAAAGCAGAATATTCCGTCTCAGGCTCTCGGTGTCCAGCCAGGTGTGATGTCACAGAGAAAATTCAGGAAAAGCCTGTTATTTTCTTCTCAGTGGAGATATCGACTAGATTCTAGCACTTTCCAGAAATTTCTTTCTGTCGTCAATGTCACCCAGTTTCTCTCCAAGTCACCAAAATGGTCGCCAAGGATTAGGGGTCATTGCTTAAACTTTCCTTGGCTGACTGATAAAATCTCTGTAAATGTCTCGTTCTCTTTATAAAAGAACAATTGCAGACAGGCATCACCTCGGGTTCGTAGCAATACAATGCTCTTTTTGGGGAACTGAGACAAGATTTAGAGTTGATTACTTTGAAGGGCAAAGAGTCTGCTCATTGTAAATTTTTTGTTTTATTATTTCTTCTTTTTTGTATGATCGAATGAGGAACTTTTTCTTTTAAACCTTATTCATTTTTTTTGCAATTTAAAAATTGTTCTGCTATCCATAAAATTTTAAAATTTGATGAATACCTATTGCAAAATGTAAGTTAATCTTCCAAATCAGTATTCACATGTAACATATCCCTTTTTGTTCTGAAGTTGAAAAACACTGCAAATAAAATAATTTAGATTTCAAAACTTTTAATTTTAGATAATGCTCTTAGGCATCTCCTCCTCTCCTTCTATGAACGATCTAAATATAGTAATGTGAATGTTATATTTCTACCACCAAATACAGCTTCTCTGTAGCAAACAATGGACCAATGAGTTATTTCTACATTCAAATCATATTTTTTGAGAACACTTGCACAAGCTTTCAAGCTGAAATTGGAGATAGCCCAATCATTCTCGAGGTGTTTTTGAAAAATAAATTCTTATTAAACAAGCAGTAGAAAATACATACTCGTCTTGAAAGAAGTTACTGTGTGACAGAATCTTTTGCATGCTTTTGGCGGTTTCAATGATCTTGACGATAAAGCTATTGATGAAATTTCTACAATTAGGAAAGACTCAGGATTCCAAGAATTCTTGAATATTTTCTAAATGTACTTTGAAAATGTTCATTTAGAAAATATTCAAGAATTGTTGGGAAAATCTTAGAAAGATCTATGTGATGACGATCTCTTTTTGGAATTGAGCATCAAAGAGCCTAAGAGAAAAAAAGATGAAAATAAAGAAGAAAAGGAAATGGTTCCTAAAGAAGTTTCATTTATAAAAAAAAAAAAAAAAAAAAAAAAAACCAGAAGAACTGTTTAATACAATTAAAAATGCTAAAGACTTCATACGAAAGACTGATCCCAATGAAGAGAGAAGGATGAATGTTTATTGAGGGTTAGATGAATAAACTGATTGTTTTCACTGCATCTTAGAGAGGAAGAAGTTTCAAATTTTCAAAAGAGATTAGAAAGTTTAATTTCCGAAATGTTTACTGTCTACATCCTTTAATAATTCGAGAATTATACATTGCACTACATCTAGGTACATTTTGAGTACGTTTTTTTTTTTTTTTTAAGTAACGCGTTGCAGTATGCATCATAATTATTTCCATTGCTTATTAAGTTTGATAAGTGCTTTTTTGAATTATGCGGTTTTATCTCAAAAATAAATATATGCGATTTATCTCGAAGATAGAGAGAGAAAGATATATAGTTATATATATATATATATATATATATATATATATATATATATATATATATATATATATGAGCAGCATATATACATATATATATAAGATATATAAACTGAAATACAGTAAATTATATTTCTAGAAATACATCCTAACTTGATTTTTCTTTAATACGAATTTTGACTTTGGTGTTTTCGACTTATTTCTTCGAATGGAATCTCATTCCCCCCCCCCTTCCTTTCGTATTCTACAAATTGGAAAAATATCATCTGAAGATATTTAAAAGGAAATATAATCAATTTTAAATGAAACCAATAAGATGAAAGTATTGTGTTGTCGACTGTTGAAAAGGTAAGTAAAACTCGTTCTAAATGTATGAAAATATTTGTTTGATTATAAGAAAGAAATTTGAAGAGAAAGATAACAGCGTGTGTGGGAGAGAAAAATATGGTTTAATACTTTAAAAAGGAGTGTATTGATTTTGTTTTAAAATGAAACTTCGACACAAAATAACAGCTGCATATCATATTATTCTAAAATCTTTGGAAGTCGGGAATATTCTTTTAATTTCACATAAATTTATATCTGAGATTCTCTAAAATAAATTAAAAAGATTGAGATTTTAATTTTAAATTAAAAAATGCCATGTTTTTATTTAAAAATCACGTTTCCTTCCTTCCTACAAAAGTATTAAACATAATTGTGTATCAATGTTTTCGATCAATGTGACGGGGGGAAAATAGCAATGTAATATTCACGTGTTTAAAAACAACTTCTCATAAAAATACGATTTATTTTAAAAAGAATTTTATCAGCAATATATCTACTAAGTATTATTGAAAAACTATAATTTGAATTTGTATTTTCTTACGTGTGTTAGAGTTCCTTTTTATTATATCAAACCTATTGATAACACCAATTTTTATTCAGTATATTTTTTCTGAAAAATTGTAGAATATGTGTGCTTTGGTTATAAATATAATTTATTTAAATGGAATAAATTAAATTTCAAAATAGTATAATTGAACATTGTTCTTAGGTTTTAACACTCTTTTGAAACAGTATGAAATCTGATGATGAATCTGTTTTTCCAACACTTCTTATTACTTAGTATTGCGTATCAATCTGTTGATGATCAGTTTGAGTGTCAGTTTGGCACGAATTTTTCCATCAATTTTTCACCCACTTCCCGATGAGGTAAGACCTTGAAATTTTGCATACAAGCTCAGTTTGAATGACAATACAATATTCAATAATAAAACGTCAAATTGAAGCATATAAAAAAAATTTGAAAATAAAGGTTAAAAAAAAGTAGAAAATACATACACACAATTTTTTTAAAAAAATTAACTCTTCTATGTGGCGAAAGAGTAAAAAAGATCTAAAAAGTAAAAAAAAAAAAAATCGGCCGGTAAGAAATTAAAGGAAAGTGTACTGAAAAGGATGGTTTATCACCATCATAAATATTTTTTTAAAAAAAGTGAAGATTTTACAATCCAGGGAAATTTTGAAGTGTCGAGCGCTATTATAAGTTAAATAGTTGGACAGTTGGAGTGCGCATAATGTTTCAGTTTTTAGCCAAAAATTTTCAGCTGGATTGACAATCTTTTTCTTCTTCTTTCTTTTATGATGATGATAAACTGTCATTTTCAGTACATTTTCGTTTGGCTTCTTGCTGGTAGAAGAAAAAAAATTTTTTTTTTTACTCTGCTGTTCTTTTTTATTTTGCCACGTATAAATGGTGGGTTTTATTTGTTAAAAAAGTTTATATACATATTATTATATAAATAACTTATACACGAATTTGTGGGACCAGCAACCTTAAATAAATTAATTTATCAACTTTAAAAAAAATTTATCTGTTAATCTAGTAAGAAACGGAAACATTAAAATGTTCATCTTTTTAACAAATTAGAAAGAGAAAGAAAGAAAATATGACATTTTGATTTATTTGTTAATATCTATGTATAAAGAAAGAAAGAAAAAACTAATTCAAATCTGAGGCTGCAAATATAACTCTAAATCATACTCAACAAGCAGAAATTTATGACTAAGAAAATTTTTATAGAGATCATATATTCCAAATATTCTATCAATTTTTTTCAAACAACTACTATCATTCATGTTCTGTTCTTAAGTTTATTTGTATTCATCAATCAATGGGTAAAACACTATTTTATGCACTTTTTATTTCATTCAAAAACATTCAAATTATCCATCTAAAATGCTTCGTAATTTCGTATCAATCATAAAAAAATTAGTTTCCACTAAATTAAAAAATGATTCTCAAAGCCCAATATTTTTATTTTCAATACATACACACGCAAACAACTACCTAATCAAAATCTGCTCAATCTCTGACAAGTAATTATTTAAATGTCAGAGTCGAGCGAGTATTTCTTGTTTACAAAGAAGTAAGTATTCGTTTGTGGATCCATTTGATCAACACGACCCTATCCGTGATAGCAAGGTCATTTGAAGTTTTCAAAGTGATATTTTATTCTCTACAAAACCTCCTATTTAAAAACTACACACAGCGCATGTTTAAAATTTATGGGGGTGGATGGGGGTGCTCTAAGAGGCCCAATGAAAAGAGTTTGCGTCGTACCGCTGGATAACATGACGTCATTTTCGAACCAATAGCGGCGTGACCTAGTGCTGTATTCGTGGTCTAGGGGCGTGGTTATCAAACGGAGCACGTGCTGCTCTTTGATCCAATCGTGATCCCAAGATAAGGGGCCGTATATATTGTATTTCAGTTTTAAATTCATCTTGAGTTTCGTTATTGTTTTGTTCGAAACTATTGTTTATTTGCACAAAGAAATAATAATAAAAAAAAAAACCAGTTTCATAAACACATTCATTTACGAGTATACTTTGAAATGCGTTTGCTTTCAGTTTTAAATTAAATGTATTAGTGAAACTTTTACCACTTTTAACCTTTAATTTTACTTCAACAAATAAAATGATTTGATCATAGTGAATTCAAAAGTTAAACTCGAACACATTATCTACGAAAGCGAAAATACGGTAATGTTGCTTGTTATATACAAAGTCTTCAATGTTTAATTATAAATTACTTATTCTCCAAAAGTTTTTAGATTCCCTTCTAAGTTTTAATTTGTTTTTACATTTGTGAAATAAAAAAAAAATTAATTTAGTTAATGAACTTAATAGAATTCACATTACTTTCATATTTTTATTTTTCGAATGACAAAAAGTTTCACGAAACTGGTCCAATTCGAAAACATTCAAAGCTATTCAATTACCTCTTTAATGGAAATTTATTTCCCGTGATTTTTCCATTCTTCATTTCTTTATTATTTCAAACTAAAGGAAACTATTATATATTAATCATATTATTTTATACGAAATAGTTTTTTCTTACCAAATGCTGAATAAACTGTTTAATTCAAATATTCAGAATTTAATTATAATGTGCTAAAATTCATAATTTTCCACAACTAGAAAATTCATAAAAAACTTATTCGCAACTTTCAGTTTTTTAGATATTTACTTGTATATTTTTAGCTATTAGTACACGAATTGGAGTAAAAAAAAAAAAATCTAAAGAATATTATGTATCATTTATAATGCATAAATTTTCTGTGATTTGCAAATTATTTTATAATGAGCTGACATATAAAATTTAAAATCCGAAATATATATTGAAGAGTTAAAAAAAATAATCATTCTTACCCTTATAACATGATCTTACATTGTCCTCATGTCGGGATGGTGTGAATGTTTGGGGAGTGAGGTTCTAGCTCGGGTATCATCATTCTCACTTGACAAAGGCTTAAAACTACGAGATAAATCCCAAATAGCCTCGTGTTGCTTCTAAATGAGACATTGAAAAGCAATTAATATCAACAATAGTATTACCGTTATTAAAATGTAAAGTTTTAAATTAGCATCACTCTGGAGCAACATGAAAGCAAAGGATCTCGTATTTTTGAACCATGTGTAAATGACGAAGACGTACTTACTTCTCCTAACCTCCACATTATAATCACGTGGGGATTAAGGGGTTCAATTCCATTTAATCTGCAGTAGTCCCTCACAGTGGGTGTTTTTTTTTTTTTTTGTATGAAAATATTCCAAAATAACAAAACTTTTTATCTTGATTTTTATATATTATAAATGAAATATATTTAAGAAACAAGAAAAGGGTGTTATTTTAAGAAAAACTATGTAAATATATACAGACATATTCGTACTGTTGAAAATAAGAAAAAGAAGTGCTTTAAAATTATTTACTCATTTTTTTTTTTTATTTCAAAAATAACATCTTTGAGAATTTTCTTTAGAATTAACCTTTCTGAAGAAATTAAAGCACGTGGACAAGGCCAAAAAATTTAGAAATGATGATAAGTTAAAATAATACTTCATGGTATTGCGCAATCCGATGAATATTTAAATAAATTTTTTTTTCACAAAGAAATAGGAATAAAGTACGCTAAAAATGACAATCATATCAATTTAACAAAGCGGTAGCAAATAAAGAAGTCAGAGAATCCACCTGTTTAATACGATCTCCAAATTTCATTCTTTATTTCGAAGACGTCCCCTACCGAACAAGAGCGCTTCGGCATGCACAACAAATCATGCGAAACGTAGAGGCATGCGAGGCGGGGGTGGTTCTGACATTCACTTTTCAAGGATCTGAAGCGTGGGACGCGAATTAAGACGCATTATACTACCTGCAGGCTGAATTAAGATACCATCCCCAAATTACAGACTTTATAACTACTAGTAATAAATTACTAGAGATAAATGGCTGAGATTTTAACACCTTTCGTTTTGGAAAGAGATCGGATAAAAAGGGAGACGAAGGTTCTCTCTCCCCGATTCATGATTACTAACATCGTTCACTGATGCCACGGAATCACGCGTTCGATCTTATCGTAATAAATTCAGGACCCTTCAAGGATTCGACATTCGATTGATCACACGAATGGAAAATGTAAATTAAAGCTTATATTCGCATTATCGAATTTTAAAAACACTTTGAACTGGAGATCGCATCTTTCTTAGCAATCTCTGCGTGGTATTCACCCCCTCTCTCCACATATGATTTTTGATTAGCTATTCTCTTGATATTTGTGCACCGTTTTCGTGTTTAACTAGATTCTTTTTTATGTAATGCAAATAAAAAGTTATTGACAGTGTCGGTTCCGAGATTACTATCCGAAAGAGGTGATAATGAATCACAATTCTGAGATACCCGCGGTCAAATATAGAAAAGTTTAGTTTATGTTCATGGAATTATTTTTTCATGACTACTTATTATTATACTGTTTCTGCTTTCTCTAAATCCGGAAATGAAGCACAAATTTCGTCCAGTAATTTCGTAGTAGTAGTAGACTCGATGATAACTGAAAAAAGAAACGAAATATAATCATGAAGTTAGAAAAATAGAGAAAATAAAAACAGTATGTGCTATAGTAGTATTAAATATATAATGATTAAATACTTTTTAAATGAACTCAGAGATAATATTATCTGCTTGATAGACACTGTCAGGCATTCGTATGCTGCTGCAGGCTATCGTCAGGTACTCGTAAGCTGTAACTATCCCAAAAGTAGACTTGATGATAAAGGAAATAAAAGAAATGAAATGCAATCTTGAAGTAAGAAAAGTAGAGATGACAAAAATAGCATATGTAATAGGAGTATTATATATATAAATATATAATAATTAAATACTTTTTAAATGGACGCAGAGATAATATTATCTGCTTGATAGCCATTATCAGGTATTCGTATGCTGCCGCAGGCAGGGAATATCGTGATCAGATCTGGTCATCAATTTCATTATCCCAAAAGTAATTTAATAACGAAAATAATAAGTGTAATTTAATAATAACAGGAGAAAATTAACATGCTAAGTACTGTCACATCTCATGCTTTTACGGGTATATCATAGTGAAAAGATGATACCAAATGGAAAACTACATCTATGAATTAACCATACTGAAAACATATTCGTAATAGGAATGATAAGTAAAGTGTACTAAGGAGTGCATAAAAAAATGTAATGATATAGAAATATTATACGTACTATGATAGTAAAAAAAAACGATGACTAAATATTCAAGTAAAAAATGAGCGAATGACATTAACCCCTTCAAAGTGAAATCACATCTCACACGCCCAAGATAGTGTTCCCGTCTTTCCTTTATGACGCATCTAATACCTGATATTTAATTTCTTCATTTTTCTTTTTTTTTTTTGACCATTTCGTGATTATCCGAGGATTTCTTTCTTTTTTTTTTTTTTTAATTTAAGAATTAACTGCTGCAAAATGAAATAATAAAACAATTTTTACTAACGTTATTAATTGTTTGTGTCTCTTCCTTGAATAAGTTTCCAATCCGATGTACCTAAGATCATATTTGTCAAGTAATGGAAGTAATTTGAGACTAGCTTCTCAAAATACAGAAAAATTTTAAAATCTCATTTTACTTCATTTTGTTAAGTACTACTAATAAGGAATCTAATTAAATCTGATAACAAAGTAAGTTATTTCTTAAGGCTAAATCATGAAGTGTCATTTGACTACTATTAAATGACTCATCAAGAAGTGCTTGATAAAAGTAGTTGATCCCATGCGTTTTCAATTTAATGCAAAATAATGATAAAACATTTTTTTAACCCATTTATTTCCCCAAAAAAAGTTAATTTTGAGGATTTTATTTGATTGTTTTTATTAAATTCACCCTTAGAAGCAACACGGGGGTTGTTGGAGACAAGCCTCGTAATTTGTACCTCGCTCAAGTGATAAGGACGACACCTGAGCTGATGTTATTGTTGATTGCTTTTATTAACGGCACACTAGAAGCAACACGCGGACTATTAGCGACGGACCTCGTAATTTTGAACCTCGGTCAAGTGACAAGGACGACACCAGCTAGTGCCCTACACTCCTAACTTCCTCACCACGCCAACGAGAGGATTCCAGCCACGACAAAATTAACGTGCATCAACCCCGGCAGATCTTTAGCGACATCAAGGCCCGAGCCTTCAACTCGAAGAAAACTGTCGACCACGAGTCTAATGTCATAACCACTAGGCTACAGTGGCCACGACACATGAGCTGAATCGTCTTCTCTAAGTTTCTACACCATGCAAGGAAGAACTTGAAACCTTGGCAGATTTAACATACATCAGCCCCGCAGCACGACGGGTCTTAAGTAGCGTCAGGACTCAAACCCATGGCTCGACGGAAGCAACGTCAGCCATTAGTTCGTTAATTTTTTTTTGGGGGGGGGGAGAGGGGGAAAGCAATGTCAGCTAACTAATCAACTAACCAATAACTAATTAATAAATCCATTAAACTAACTAATAACAAGTTAATAAATTAATTAAAACTAACTAATAAATTCATTAAAACTAATTAATAAATTCATCAAAATAACTTAGAACTAATTAAAAATCCATTAAAAATTAATAATCATCAACTAACTAATAAATCCATCTTGAGCCGTTTTCAATTAATAGTATGGACCGTCATCCATGTTTCATTATAAGAACTCTTATATATTTTCAATAGTAGAATATATAGGAATGAAATCTGATATGCAGAATTCACACACAAAAGAGCTCTGGAACCAGCAATCCATTAACCTGAAAGTTATAAAATATTTTTTTCTAGTATTAATACTATCGAAAAATTTTTTAACTTGTTACATGAAAATATGTTTCTCTCATCTAGGGACAATAATAGAAGTAATCTCAATCAAATTACATAAGTTCGGGGAGGGGGGGAAACAAAAGCAATAATATACTCGTACACATAAAAATTAAAAAAGGCGTGATTTTTTAATATTTTCAAACAATTATGCCAGCTTAATGGAGTACACGAAAAAAAATTTTAAAAAAATTACAGCTTTTTGTTTCTTTTGTTAAAAAAGGAATGAGGTCAGTAATCTTGTTGAGTCGAAGAATGTTTTAAGCAATTGCTTATTTAATAATTACATGTTTTGTAATTAAATTATATAAATCACCGAGATAAAAAAAAAAGTAAAATTGCAAGAGGAAAACAATAATATATTTTAGTTATTTTTACATGAAGAATTACCAGAATGACAAAGTGATTTATTTGTTTTACTCCTTTTTAGATGTTTTGTTCATGCAATTATTTTGTGAAGAAATAAATGTAGATGCATTTCTTTTTTGTTTATTTGACAGGAACTCAAATTGTTATATTTGAATGTTGAAAATATCCATCTGAAAAATTAACATTCCCACTCCATTTTTCAATTTCTGAGAAACTTCTTTTTTTGTTTTTGGAAAGAAAGAAAAAGACAAATAAAGCCTGTTCTTTTTTTCCCCTTAGCCCTTTTTTGCGTCTTCAATGATGTATTACTTCTTACGAAGCGTTTTCGTTTGAAGATATATAACACTGCAGGTAGCAATTTTATCTCGACTCGTTTTTACGTGTTTTATTTGATTTCCTTTTTACGAAAATAGCATTCAAAATTTGTTTTGAAATTATTCTGAGTTCCTATACCGAAAAAACACAATGTGTGTCTCCGTAAAGGGTATCTCGCTCAAAGTTATCTCAGTTTAGTGTTAACGAAAGAGGCAGCGCTAACCTAGTGGTCATGGTTGCGAACTCTCGTCCGGCGTCCTTTCTGTCAAATAGTTTTTCGCGTCCTGATGCCATTAAAGACCCAATCGCCAAGTAGCGGGGTTGATGCACGTTAAATCTGTCGCGGTCTCAAGTCCTCCCGTTGGAGTGGTGTGGAAGTTTGAAGGTGTCATTATCGCCACTTGACTGAAATACAAAATTACGAGGTCCGTCACCAATACCCCTCAGAAATCATTACTCAACACTTATAATTCTGAGTTGGTCAAATTGTGTGAAACAGATCACTAACTTCCTTCAAAATTCGAAAACTTTGATCGATTGCTTATTAACATTTCTCTTAGAAGCAATACGATTGCTATTGGCGATTTACCTCGTAAATTTGAACTTCTGTCAAGTGACGAGGATGACACCTGTCTCTAAACTTCCACATCTTACTAAAGGGAGAAGTTGGAACCTCGATGTATTTAACATTCATCAGCCCCGCTACATTGGGGGGGGAGGGTCTTTTGTGGTATCAGGAACCCACGATTCGACGGAAACACCGCAACGCCAACTGTGAATTCAAACACTTAGCTCAATACAAATAATTTGCAGTGTAAAAGTTTCTAAGACTATTAAACCTTTCCTATGAATGCTCTTCATTTTATTACCGGTATAACACCCATTCACCTATCACACAATTTATCAACAATACTTAAAACTTCAGATCTGGAAATTGAGAAATCCAGCCTACTCTTACGTAATAAACTCATTATCTTTAGATTTTAATTATCCCTTACAACCTATAAATAACCTATATGGGATCATTTATCTCTATCTTTCGAGAGGTCCTCAGAGCTCGGATGTATATGGATGAATCCAGGATCTGATTCTTGACTGGATACCCCGTGTGCATCTTTTTTTATGGAGTTCTCTCCACAAAATCTACACCTTTAAACTACGACATTTCAATAGCGTCTTCCAAGCAGGATTTTCTACTATAATTTCCTTTTATCTGATGGCCAGTATTTAAAATTTTAAATATCAATATTTACTCTGTTATTTTTTTCATCCATTTCACTCATACAAAATATCAATAATAAATCGAACACTTAAATGATATAAAAATGAAATTGTCCCTTTATAATGAATTTTCAATACATATTGGATTAAGGATCGTTGTTGTATTATTAATAATGATATGTTTGTCTTTTTTGATAAGTTGATAGTTTCTCTAGGTAAGGAGCTTAGTATTCTCACTACGCATTCTTACGTTCTCAAATTTTATCTCAAACTTCAAAGAGACTGGGAGAATTATTAGAGTAACTCTAACTCCGGATTTTGGGCCAAGCATTGTTTGCCGAAACCTAACATGAATATTCCCGTCGTGAACGCCCCCCCCCCCGGCGGGAACTCAGTTGTTTTAAAACTAAACACGCCCCGTTCCCCGTTCATTTAAGCAGATTCAGTATTAAAACTAACCCATACTATTCTTGTGGCTCTATTGATGCAGATCCCTTCTTGTTCCTTTGTACTGTCTGAAAGGAACGACTTGTTCCTTACAGATAATATTTCTTAATAATATCAAGCAGATAATTTCAGACCATTTTCGCTGAAAAATCGTCTTCCAAACTTTCAAATCAGTTTTAAACTTATGTATTAGAATAGCCAGAGATGTGATTGATAGTCACTTTATTCACTTCTTGAGGGTGAGTCCCTATCTTCCTGCTACTGATTCTCCTTTCTTAAATTAATTTCCAGTACATGTATATATGTTGCTGGTATTTTCCCCCCTTTATGTTTGTTTGTCCTTTTTCTTTGTCCTTTTTGCTCTTGTAAATACATTTTATGAGTTTCTTTTGTGCATATGTTATTGAACTTTGTAAATATTTAATTTTGTTACATTTATTGTTTGCCCCCATAGGGTTATTCCTTGTTTCGATCACTTTATTTCTCTACTTTTCTTATAGACTTTTTAATTAAACAATTGGTATACACTTTGATCTTGATCTTATGTGTGTGAATATGTGATCTTATGTACTACCTCTAATAGAAAGCTTTTACTGATTGAATTCCTGATTAGTATTTAAGCATGTTTTTTTATCATCCCAATAATAAATATCTTTCACACTTTGCTTATTAATGTATTAGAAACTATATTTACCTGATTATCTTTATTACAACTGAATACAATTATTATATTGGTCTCTTTAATTATGAAGACCTTTTGTACTTGTAATTAGTGCATACTATATATAATTATTGAATCTTGTATATTTACTGTATTTTCTCTCATCTTGTTAAAAATGTACGAGTGTAATGTATTTGTGACATATAAATAACATTTCTGGGCGTTGAGGGACTTTTCTCGGTGGAGGTGGCATTTTGGACTCCAACCCCTTGAAGATGATAGTCCCCTTGAGTAATTTGAAATAACCTTTGTGTTGCTTCTAAGTGTGACGTCAATGAACAATCAATCTATTGTTAACGAATAGGATTATATGTCGTAGAACTATCTCTAATAGAAAAAAAAATGTTTCAATAATAAATCTGAAGTTATATGACTGTTATACATAATACTATTTTCTATTACTTAATTTTAAAAGTTGCGAATATTCAGTGGATATGTAATTTTTCATTTTAATAGACAGTTAAAAGTTCCTTTTTCGTCATTAATATGTAGAATATATTAATAGAACCGTTTTTTTTTTCAGGAAAAATACTGATCGACAGGATCTAGAATTAACATTATATTAAAATAACTACTCTCTAAACACTACGAGAGCCAAAATATAATACGAATATCGAAGCCTTTTACTCAATGAAAAGATGTATTTTGAGTTTGGGTTCTATTCTTTTTGGTATTATAAGAAGATGTCCATATAATAATTTGATAGTTGTAAGGATAACAATAAATAGAATAAAGTATTTGCTTTTTATGTAAATGCATGTCTAATGCTGAGAATATATAGGAAGTAATGATCACTGATTTTAATTTTCAATCTTCTGATACTTTTAAAAATACTTTTGACTTCAACCTTATAATTTTGTCAATCCATAAGTACTATTGCAGCACCTGTTATTGTCGCCCTACATTGATCTAAGTAGTGTGAGGTGTTATTGTCCGTCGTCAGACAACTGGAACAGCCCTGACCTTTTCAGGGAAAGGAAGTCATCAAGTAATTTAAATTTTTTTTTCTGTCGGTCTCCCTTTTGGGTGTTACTTCTTACAGCTTTTTCAGGGGCCCAATATGCTTTCCTAATTTCCGCATCAGTGATGATTCTTTTATGTTAAAGAATTTTTATTTTGAAAGGAATTGACCTCAAACTGTTCTAAAACAGTATCATTTCGCGCAGATTTTCAATGAATTAAGATGTTACCCTTGGAACTTGTGAAAGTTTATGATATTTTAATGCACCAAGTCTTCATTTAAGCCAGTCAAACATTGCTTCTTTCTTTCTTTTTTTAATCCTTCAGTCTACTATCTCTGTCTATTACACAAAAATGTTTTTCGAGTGAAATTAATGAAATTTAACAAAAAGTATTTTTAACTGTATACTTCTTTTTGATAAGCGCTCCACTCCATAAGCCATATGTGTGTACCAGTGGGCGAGTGTGTGTGTGAATTTCTTCTGAAAATAATCTCCTTTCTGTACTTTTTCTTTACTTGCTGTCTCATTCACTGACTACTTATTTCATTCAATGTCTCCATTTTAAATGAAATAATTTTTCTTATAAAATATAATGATTTTCATTTTAGTAAATCCCATTCCTGAATTTGCCTCTATCTTTATAAAATTAAAGTTTTCAGCAAATGTAAATTGCTTTAAAGTTAATCGCAAGAACTCCCTATTTTATTTAGTAATTATTTTCAGTTTTAAATTAGATGGGGCCCTGTTTTTAAGATTTTATGGAAAGCGTTTCAAAAAATAAATATACTTACTACATCAAAAAGATATTCAATTTGTAAAGAAGGCTATTTTCAGGATTTTGTGATACGTGTACAGTATGAGATTTTGTCTACTTTTTACTGATCTTACTCAGTTTAATAATAATAATAATAATTATTATTTTTTGAATTTTCCTTTCGGTTATTTTTTCTGTACATTGATAAGGATTCGCAGCTACTGTATTCTTTTCTGAATAAATACATTTCCTTTTATTTTTCTTTGAAATGGTTTATCTGTGATACATTTGTTTCCCCTAATCTATTTCATATATGCATTAAATGTGTCTTTCAGTGGGTTTTTTTTTTAAAAAGATTCTACTTTCTTTTCAAAGTAACTTTCACTACGATATATTTCCTAATCAGCATCTTTGTGGAAAAATACTATTGATTCTTTCGAACATTTTTAAATGATTTTTTTTTAATTCCCATATTTACAAATAGTTTCAATTTCGAAGGAGGAAATGTCTAATGATTCACCAACAATCAATATATGTAAATTTATAATACGAGGGTCGTTGATTAAGTCCTTAGAAAAGGATAAAGAAACAAATTATTTTAGGAAGATTTTTTTTCAACATAATTTCCTTTTAGTTCTATACACTTTTCCAAGAGTTTCTCCCACCTTTTAAGGCCATCTAAAAAGTGAGATTTCGGAAGATTTTCAAAATAAGCACCTTTTTGGGCGATGACCTCTTCATTCGACGAAAACCGTTGTCCACATAGCCATTTTTTTAAGTTTGAAAATTGTTGTTTAAAGGGGTCCATAAAAAAACACTAGGGGCCAAATCCGGTGAATACTGTGTATGTTGTAATTATTCGAACTTTAATTCCATGATTCCGTACATTGTCTTGAGGGAAGAGGTTATTTTCTTTTCCAAATGAGGACGTCCTTTCTTGATTTCATCGCTTAACCGGTGCTTTTAACGACGGATAATACTCTCCAGTTATTGTTTTCCCTTTTTCCAAGTAATCGGTGTAGTTCAGGGGTGGGCAATTGTTTTGGCTCGGGGTCCCTCTTTGTGGAAGCGGATTCTAGAGAAGGGCCGAATCTTTTAAAATGACTGTATTCATTAGTTTACTTTACATTTCAAAAACGGTATAAACTATATCATTAAATTTAATCAATGTATATTAAATAAGAGATACTAATTTCGTATCATCTATTGCTGCTATCACATTTAATTCTAGAATCAGTATAATGAGACAAATGTACCTTTTCACACTTTTTTATATTTTTTTTAAAAATGATTAATTAAAATTTTAATCAGGATTGATATTGCTTATTGAGATTCTTATAACAGTCTGTAAGTCAATGTCTATTAGAGGGAATATATATTTACTCTTGCTGTGATCGTCAAGCAAGAAAAACTGCTCACAAATATATGTAGACCGAAATATGAAGAAAATTTTCCCAGTAAATTTCTTAATACATAAAAATTTTTTAGCAGACGAATATTTATAAAAATAAATAATGTCACTGCATTAAGGCATTTATTTCACAGTGGGATGTAACTGCATGCAAATAAGTTCAAGCATTAGTTCCTTAAGTACTGTGTCAATGTCATCAGTGATGATATAAGAGAGTGAATTGGTCCAGTTTTCGTATAGTCCTGAAATCTTCTTGTGACCTCGTCCTCCAAACTCTACAGATGATCTCTAATCTTAGCAGAAATACTTTCAGGCATTTTCTGTTTTTCAAATAAAGGGGGAAAGACAAAAATTGCTTTCGCCTGCTTGCCTTGCAAATAGACCTAGTTTTGTTCTGAATGATTTTACGCACTGGAAGGAAATCTCAATGGCGGATATTTTCTGACTGTCTAGGCGGGCTTCTCTCCCCCCCCCAAAAAAAGAAAAACACCTCTTAATGGGCCTTACGTAGTTCATGAGCTTCTATTTACCCATCCCTGGTGTAAATGATTCCACGAGCACCTAAAAAAACCGTGGTCATCACCTTGCAGGCTGATTTCACCATCTTTGCTTTCTTCAGAGGCAAAAATCCACTGTTCAATCCACAATCACAATCACTGTTCACGCCTTCAAAAGTTCACTGTTTTGATTGTTCCTTTGTCTCTAGAATGTAGTAGAGTATCCTCGTTTCGTCCGCAGTTATGTATCGACGCAGAAACTCGTCAGGATTGTGACAAAAAAAAAAAAAAAAAAAAAAAAAAAAGAGCCCTCAGAGTCTACAACACGATTGCGTTTATTTTCCACTGAGAGAAACTACGGCACCCATCTGGTAGACTTTTTTTTTCACACTCAATTTTTCGTGCAAAAGTGAAGACATTGTACCTTGCGATATGCCAGTGGCCTCATCTATTTCGCACACTTTGATTCGTCAAACATTCAAAACCTTATCTCGGATTTTGTCAATCATTCCGAGAGCAGTCACTTCCACTGGATGTTCTGAACGACGTTCATCTTTGTGGTGTGGATGTGCGTCCATGTTTAAACTCATTTACCCAGTTGTAAGCAATTTCAAACACAGGAGCGAATGTGCCATGAACGTCATCCGATTCAGCTTTGATTTGTTTCGGTGTTAAGCCTTTTAAATACTCGTATAAGTGTTTAATCCCCGATCGAGACTCACTTTTTCTAATTTTTTTTTTAAAAAAATAAACACGTTTCTTACTTCAATCGACAGTAAAAATGGAACTCTGTGGTGTAAATAACAGAAGCAGCTGTTTAGTGAGTCATGATGCTTGTTAAAATAAACCATTTTCGATGTTACGAACGCCATCTCTTAGATTTTCTAAGGATTTATTGAAAGACCTGGCAAAGTGTGTGGTTCTATTTTATAAAATTTTAAGGGGAAAAATATTTCGAATTCATATAGAAAAATTAAAATTTCACGCATCCATTAGTTAAATGTGTTTATTTAAAAGACAATTGGCAATTTTTTAACACAATTTTTTTCATCTTTTTTAAACTCAGTTGTCACTATCATCTTTTTTCTTCAAGTACATAATGCTCCACTGAAACAATAGTAACTTAAGTAATGATATGTAAAAGAAACTCTAAAATTTATGAACATTTATGAGTATCTATTTCGAAACAATTGATTTGAAAAAGAAAAACGCGTATTTGAATGTAATGTTGCGCAGATACAATTATGGAATTCATCCTACTGCAGGAAATTAAAAGTATATTACCTAAAAAATTATAGTCCTGGATCTATTACATAATGACATTCACATAATCAAATTTTGAAAACAAGAACATTAATTAAGAGGAAGTTTTTTTAATGTACGAACTTTTACTTCGGTCTAGTTTGAAAGAAGAGTAATTTCTTTTTTTATAAGTTTTTGTTCTTACAAGCCAGTTTTATTGTTCCTTTACTTTTAAGAAATCGTGCTCCTATGTACTTAAATATCCCAAGTATAATTTCATTCAATAAGATCTTGGAAGAGGAAATTTAAAACAATACAAAAATAACTGTATACATATGCATATGAAACACATTTATTGAGAGTAATTTATTCTTTTGTGTTTATGATATTTAGTAAGATACTTTATCGTAATATATTTAAAAAAATTCAAAAATTATTTATAAGTTTAATAATTATGATTAAGTTTTCCAATAGCTTTAAATTGATTTCATATTGCCTCTAAGATTTAAAAATAGCGCTTGTATGAATGATTTTATTAATTTATTTTTAAATTCCGTCATTAAATTGATATCGCACAATTATATATCTTACAGATTACTTAGAGATCTTTGACGGTGAAATACTGATCAGGAGAATGTTGTACTACATTTAATTTCTGTGTTAGCGTTCCAAAAAAATTGCAAGAACTATTTTCAAAAAAAAAAAAAAAAATTGTTTGATAAGCGCGATCAGAATTTTTTACAAACTGATTTACCAAAAACTTACCACTCTGAAACAATGCAAATTTGCTAAATAATAAACAGTTATTTAACCTGGAGATCATAATAAACATTTTATATTAATTTAGAATTGTTTAACATAAAAATTCAATTATTTCAACTTTCATGACAAGAAACTAAATGAAAAAAATTAAATATTAACTGAGAAACTAAATGAAAAAAAGTTAATAATATTCTATGCTTTTATTTATTTTAAATGTTGTGTTTCTTTCATACCTTTAATCTTTTAAGAAAAAGCTTTTTTTTTTCAATAATTAGTTTTTCTACAACACACGTTTTAAAGGAGAAACAAATACAGTGAAAATTTTAGTTCTATCAAAGATTTTCAGATTTAACACCTTTATAAAGGACATGAAACTTTACACGTTAATATTTTTAAATTTGGGTATCAAATAGAAATTTTTTTGAAAAAAAAATATAGATATATTATTAATAGAATTTTTTTTAAAAAAGAGCTAGATATATTCTTAATAGAAATTTTTAAAAATCTAGATATATTCTGAATAGAAATTTTAAGAAATCTAGATAAATTCTGACTAGAAATTTTAAAAATTCTAGACAAATTTTTAATAGAAATTTTTAAAAAATCTGTATGTACATTCTCAAAATTTTTTTTAAAAAAATCTAGTTATATTGTGAATAGAAATTTTTAAAAAATTTATATAACCTGACAGCTAAGCTAATATTAAAAACTGAAAGTGTATTTCTTTTATCTGAAAAACCTGAATCACAAAGAAAAATATAAAATTTTATATTATGTTAATTAATTATTTATTTTTCGTTACATATAGTTTCTATTAATTCCGAAATATTTTCAAATAATTTTTTGTGTAATAGGTAAGCCTTAACAACATGCCAATTTTTATATAATAAGCAAGCTAGATAACTTGAAATTTGTAATTAAGGGCTTTTCTCTCAACAATTGATTCACTTTGAAAAGCATTATGGCAAGCTCGTCTTTCTCAAATGATATACTTACAATTTCGGATAAGAAGCAAATAGAATTAAACCTGTTTTTGCAAGACGAGTAAATGTGCATTTCTTATAAATGACCACACTATCGCAAATGAAGGAAATATATTTCAGAAAAAAAGAAGAAAAAAACTTTCTGAAAGCATTTTATTCGTTACTTATTGCTGAAGGCTGTTTACTAAATCATTAACCCTTTTTTCCTCTTACAGTAATGAACAGAGATAGAAGAAGAAAAAAAATGCTTTTTTCCATTGCCGTGAACTTTGAACCACCTTTTAAGCAAAGTCAAAAATTACAGTGATGAGTACAAGCAAAAAGCAGATTTCTTAATGAATCTGTGAAGTATACATTAAAAAAAATTCCTTTCTCGAAAGTGAAGATTTCTCAGGGAGGTCGAATAACTGACCTAACTGTGAAAAGGTCGGTATTTTTTTTTATCCACGGTGAAAGAAAAAACAATTCGATTTGGTCTCTTTCAGCATCAGAAAAGCTTCCGTTTTCTTAAGAACAATAATCTACAATTTTATTTTTAGCTAAACCCATATTTGATCATTTCTGACCGAAAGAGTTAAATTATCATACTTTTTTTATGAATCAGGAAGTTAGATCTCTATTTAACAGTGCAAATAAAAAAAAATCTAAATAAAGGAACAGGTGTTCCAAAAAAATTCAAAAAGCAACAAATCAATTCGAAATCTGACAGAATTGGGAATAGTGTACAAAACATGTAATGCGAATATTTATTATTTTTGTTTTAATCCATTATTGAACATTTTACAACTTAAAAATATGCATATTTATCCACTAATCTTTAAATGCATATAATAAGAATTTTGAACTATTTATGCACATGTTTTATATTCCAATTTTATACACATGTAAATGAAATCGAAATTATAATAGTATGATTATTTATAGGAGTATAGTTTGTTGTCATATTCATATTTCGTAATATATGCTAAACAGAGTTGGCCTTCTCTGTAAAGGGGCCTGGATCAAGAAACCATTTGAGGTCCCAAATTGTTGGTGAAGTGAAAAAAAAATACAAACACGAACATATGTTACTATGTTTATTTAATGCATGATTTTGTTTTTGCTAATACATTAATTGCTTCAGAAAAATTACAATTTTTTTGTAATTTCTTTTACGATGCTAAATATATAGCAATTTACATTTAAGCGTTCTGCACACATGCTTGACTGTAAAGTTCAGTTTAGGTAAAGATATATTCGAGAGTTTCCCAAATCACAAGTAACAAAAACTAACCGCTCGCATCATCAAAAATTAGTTTCAAGATTGTCGAAATTTATAGATTTACTATAATAATGTTTATGATAAAATGAACTTTACGTCATACTGGCAACTATAGAAATATTGTTAAGTTTTCATGTACAAGGGTGCATTATTTTAGTTCTTGATCATCTTGGGGCCCCTTCAATCGCGGGGTACCGGTGTATAGCATCCACCGCACCCCTCAGTTGACCGACTTTGAAGCTTAAGTGCTTAAAAGATCAAAACTAAGAAAATATTACAATTTAATACACATACATATGACGCATAAATATTTCACTGATACATATTACACTGTGATTTTAATAATATATGAGGGCTCTGATGACTGTTTTATATCATACCCATAAATATATTTCGAGGTGTTCTTAAAACGTATTTTTGTACTTTCACTTTTTCTTAAATGCAAACTTAGTTTACTTTAGCTAATGTGTGAATTCAGTGAAAATATGTCATAAGTAAGTGATGGGAAATAATTGCTCAAAAAATCATGGTTACTTCAATTTGATTTATGCATAATATGATGATATCGTTGGATATGAAAATAAATATGACTGAATCGTTTTAAAATATAATTCAGTTAAATAATCAATCGATATGTAAAACTAATGTATCTATTTACATAGAAATGAAAAAGAGACATATATATCATGAGAACCTGCAACATAATAGGTGCTTTAATTTATAATGTTTTAAAGATTGGTTAGAAATAATTTATAATGATATCCCAAAAGAAATAAAAAATAGTCCTTTTAAAATCAGTTATTTATTTGAAACAGCATTAAATGTGCTTGATAAGTATTTTTCTAATAAAAGCAGAAGCTCTAAATTATATGCAAAGCGTCAAACATAATTGGTATAAATATGAAAAGAACAAAGTAAATTATGTTCGAACAGTGTAAGTAATACTATGAATATTGTAAAGTTTTTGTAAATATATATATATTGCCTATAATAACACAGCTTCATGATCTGTTCTAATTATATATAATTTCGCAGTGATTTATTTATTTATTTTTATTGATATATTTTACTCTTACAATAGAAAGAATAAGTTATTATTTAGTTTTTACGCATAAAACTGAATGTAAAAGGAATTAAAAGGTCAATATACCTTTACAAATGTATTATTGTCATATAAGTAGCATAATATTATCTTTTTGAGGTATACTTTTTTTTCTTCAAATACATGCCCGTGCTAAATAAATGTTTCAAAAAATATTTTCTCAAAAAGAGAATATTTTGAGAAAAATCTAAAATAGCTATTTTTGAGCATGAAAAACCTTCAATACGTGATTGAAAGAAACCTCGTAATAATTTAATGTTAAACAGGTAATCTAAGTAATTTAAAAGGAGAAATCTTGGATGAATAAAAATTTAGAATAATTTAATCGCTTAATTTTATTTGGTTGTAGAATTCTTTAATTCCTTATTCATCATAAATTACAAATTTTCTCTGTCAAATCGTTACATCAATTCCCTTACGATAATCACTTATCTATCGTACCGTAGTAATCCTTTCCTAAAAAGCAATCTAATAAACAGTACGCTTAACAGCTTACTAAAAGAAGTAACGGCTGTTCTATTAAAATGCATTGTTATGTTTGTGAAATCAAAAGTCATCTTCAAAAACATGATGATCCAACTGTGATTTTCTGAAATTAGATAAGCTTTTTGTAATTTTCTAGTACATCAGTAACTGGTCTCGCTTTCATCAACAATTACCAATTCTTTTTTCATAACTTGTTTCCTCTTGTGTGCTATCTCTCGTAATTTTCTCCGAATATAAACAAAAACTATTTCCAAGGCTATACATATTTTCCAAATTAATTTCAGTTTTCTAAAATGCGTTTGCTGCTCCTCAAACATGCAATTAACTTCCACGTGCTCAAGTAGATTACCAAAACAATGGAAAAGTAAATAATCACCTTTCTGGTTTCCCTAGAAGAAGAAAACTCTATCTTTGCTGAAATTTTTTGTTACTAAATTTTCTTGTTTTAAGGAGTTTTAGCTTCGTTTTTATGTAAAGTTATTTAAAAAAAAAATTACATTTTATGTTGCGAATATTATTTGCTTAGCTGCAATAACGTTCTTTTAGAACTAAAATCTCATACTGAATATTTTAAACAATAATTAGACGCCTTTTTTTATGTTAGAATCTAGGTACTAATCTATCATAACTTGCATTACTTCCTTTAACTAAGATATATCATTTACATTCTTTACCAGGGATGAAGATTTAATGAAAAGAGAAAATTTTAATGAGAATATATATATATATATATATCCCATTAAATAATTTAATATCTATAACATGAGCATTTTTATTTGTTTCAGCCCACCAAAAAACAGACGATTAATCTTCCCTAAACATACTTGTATCAATGGGATGATTATATCCATTCTAGAAAAACTGAATATATCCTTTTATAATAATACATAGTTCAAAAAACTTGGAGCTTAAACTTCGGTTTAACATCATTTTGATTCTATATGTAAATTATATGGTTAGAAAATAAACGTTCAATGAATATGAACTAAATGCTGAATTTTAGAGTATATGAAAATCTATGTATTATGAAACTTTATTTATATTATATAATTAATCCAGCGGCTATTTATTCTCATGCATTTTGTCGCAAACTTTTAAGGATTTTAGTGGTTACTGGAATGGGTCACAAAAATGAGTCGGAGAGAAAGAATGGTGCTAAAAATATAAGAGGGAAAGCGGAAAAAGTATTGATTATTCCAAAGCTTTCTATTCATAATGTATATGCACAATACAACAAAAATAAAAAGCAAAAGTTGTATTGAATTGTCCCGAAAAAAATCGAACTAAAATCTTTACTCCTGTTGTTATTTTCGTTGCAATCAATTACATTTCTTGGCATGAAAAGTAAAGCTTCAAATGTGAATAAAATAAGAAATGCTTTCCGGATTTATGTATTTCCTTTTATTCACTTTCTTACGTTGGGCTATTCGCAATTTTCTCTTAACAAACCTTGGAGATTTCTAATAAATTGAATCACACAAAATAAAGTCTCTATCCACCAAATGAAACGTGATCTATGTAAATTAGATGAACTTAAAAAAATATAGCGAATTGAATAGAAGAAATGTATATATAAATGAAGCCCAAAGGAATATAAAAAGTTTTTGAAAGTTAGAAGATGGTTATTAATTGTAAATCGTTGTAGTTGACAAGTGTAAACTTGTATTGATAGCTGACGGACTGTTTAGAAGAATCTTCTAGTATGAGCAAATGTTGGTATACTCACTCGTCCTACCAGTGTTTGTGATTAAATTCGTTCGGACCCAAGCAAGTGAAAAAATATCAAACTGATAATTATTCCAAACTACGTCGATGGAGCGATGAAGGTTAATATAATGAGAAAGAAAAAAATATTGCATATTCAAAATTTGATACAAATAAAATGTTTGAAATTAAATTTGACTGTTTCATCAATTGAGTTTGAATTTCTATTAATTTGACTTTATTTTAAGAATCATTGAAACTTTAAAAAATGTTCATTTAGTTAAATGAGAGGCAGGTGTTAGAACTTCTATTTCAATTACAGCAGTGGCTGCGGTAACCTAGTGGTCATGGTCGCACACTCGCAGCCGGCGTTGCTTTCATCGAGTAGTGGTTCGAGCCCCGATGCCACTAAAGACCTGTCATGTAGCGGAGCTGATGCACGTTAAATTTGGTCCCAAGCCGTCCCATTGGTGGGATGTGGAAGTTTGGAGAAGGTGGTGCCAGTTCAGGTATTGTCTTCGTCACTTGACCGAAGTTCAAAATTACAAGATCCATTGCCAACAGCCCTCGTGTTGCTTCTCAGAGCGAGTTTTATCACTCAAATTACAGCAATAATCTGAATTTTCAGAAAAATAGAAACTATGTTATTCCATAGACATAGAATATGAGATATCGTCACTAGGGAAAAAACGTTTATTATAATGTATAGATAACATGTATTACAACTTATTTATAAATTAAATTTCTATGTGTTCCATACTTGCACTATGTGTTATATGTTGTGCTTCGTATATATGTGCAATTTAGTATTAATTATTATTTGCGTTCATATTGTTTCGTCTTCAAATGTATCTAATACTATTCTGCTTCTACATATACATACTTAATCAAAATATATTTACTGAATTACCAGCATTTACTTTTATTCTCTTAAGAAGCAATTACATTTAATACACACAAGTCGAAAAAAATTTCATGGGACTCAGATATTGCCTAATAAATTTCAAAAAATGGGCTAGGAAGGGGGTATTATATTAAGTATGTATTCAATATATATTTAATAATTGAATTCGGTATTTGTGAGAAATCTTCAGATAATATTTAAAATAATGGGAATAAATTTTTAAAGCTGGTAACAATTCAAATCACATCATAAGCACAGGGAAGCAATAGTTCAATTGTATTTCATTTTAAGAAAGCCAACTTGAAAAACTCTTATCCCATAACATTTTCTTCCAGAATCGCGTTTACGAGCATTGAACTTCGAAATTTTGAAGAGTAAACATAAATATTTATGGCATTAGTTTTGAGCATTCTTTGAAGTGAATCTCTTCATTTATTATGCATTGCGCTTGACAACATTTGCATTGACTCCAGACTTAACCTTTAAGTAATAGTAAATGGCAATTCGACCTTTGACGGTGACTGAGAGTAAAAAGTTAAATGGTCACGCAAAATATTTCTTTGGAGTGCTTTAAGCATAGGAAATAAAGAGGAATGACGCCTGTCTCGAGTTCTATCTCATCTTAAACTCTTAGCACTCTCAACATTCAATTGACCAGAAATGCACAAAAAGTAGTAAAAACACTATGAGCTAACCTTCAGTTTAAGTAATAGAATATTGAATTAAGTGGATATTAAGTTAATTTAGAATTTTCAGAGAAGATATTTATTTATTCTTTTCCGAATTTAGTTAAGAGTTAGATTTCAAGTGAAATTTTTTGGTGAGTAATTGATTTTGCAACCGGTTACAAAAGATTACGATAGAAATTTTTGATAATATGACAAAGCAATTATTTAGATAATTTATAATGATGTAAACAAAACATTATTAGGAATTATAAAGGACTTTCCAAAAATTCAATTCCAAAATTGAGCATTTTACTTTGTTTGAAAAAAAAACCGTATGCAGTAGCTTGTGGTTTATTCTTTAAATGGATATTTACATTTTTTTTATCCATAACTCCCCTTTGTTCTTGTTCTTGTTGTTGTTGCCAGTTATAAACTGTATATCTTCGTTTCGAAACTCGGTGTAAATTTATTTAATTCTAGACGTGTTATTTAAATTGATTATGTTTTTGATCTCAGAGCTGATAATTCATAAATAGTTGTTTGAAATATGAAATACCTTTGTGTTCAATTAAGTGAGAAAATGCATCAGTTTTAGAGCAACTTCTAAAATAGCAATGTTTTCTTAAATTTTCTAAAAAATGATTAATCAAAATAATGACTTAAAACTTGTTCTTTGAATGGATATCATCTTACATACACTGACGATTTTTACTTTGTTTAATGACAAACATTTTTCGTACTTTAAAAATCCTAAATAAAAGTTTTTGGCAGTATATTATTCATGCGGTATTAAATTACTAAACGAAAAAGTTTTATATTTTAAGGCCATATAGTTATATTCATGACTGTAGTCAATCTCATAAACATTTTCTTTCGAAGTTTTTTCTGTCAATGATGAATAATAATTTGATTCTTGGTTCTAAGATATTATTCATAGACCCGATTCCTATGCAATTCAAAAACTTTTTTTTTTCATAAGTCACTCTTATCTAGAAATATATTTCACTTTTATGAAATAAGCCTATTTAAAAAAGAGCAAAACGGTGGAAGTCTCTCTCAAGGTTTCTTGAAAATAAAAAAAAAAAAGAAAAACTCAACAAGCGATTACCTGGTTAACAGCTATTTTTTCTCGACCAATCGTGAAAATTTATTTCTTTGGCTCCAGACACTCCCTTACAATACCAAACCTATATGGTTAAGAAAAAATATACCTAATGGCAAATTTCTTCCTACTACTATTTGTATGAATGAAGCAGAAAAACTCGGAAATAGTTCTCTTTTTATTTCTTTTGCTTTTTACACAGTGATGTTTAACTCTTCCTTGCCATCAAAAACTCTCCAGAGCAGAAGAGGGTGGTGAAATTAGAATTATGCGAGGAAGATTTAATGATGCATTTCACTTTTCTAGGCCAAGGTTGATAAGAACACCTGCGATCTTAGGACCAAAATGTTGAACAGCATTCAGTTGGAAGGGGAGGAGGGTCGTGTCGAGGCTATTGAAAGTTAGAGAACCCCTCTTCAAGGTTAGGAATACGTCGTTTTTGCGAATCCATCAAAAGATCACGTTTCCTGTCACAAGAGTGGGCGAGAAATGCTCACTTAGTTATTTAATCTATTTCTCAAAGTGTTGAAATGACTATCTATTTACCTCGTAATCGCATATCTCTCCCCAGTTTTCGTAGAAACACGACTCAAAATGTGTTGGCCCACTTTGACTTTTTTTTCTTAGAGAAACTTCGTGTTACAGCCCTCTCATTAAGGGGAAGGTCAAACGAAATAAAAAAGGAGATTTTTATTTATTTGTGATTGTTTACTTATTTATTTTTGGAAAGGTGAGAATGTGTCATAAATGGAGCATGCTTTTCTTAAAAGTCAGATCCGTTTCTCGAGGAAAATAGTATGCATCTAAAAGAGATGGATTTATTAGAATTTCAGTTCATAAAAGTCGTAAGAAATGGTGAAAAAATTCTTGAACATACAATCGATTCTTACAAGGAAATAAAAAACTTTCGAGAATTAGGAGGAAACTTAGGGTGCAAACACTTGCAATTGTTTTGTAAAGTAAATTTTTTAATCAGCTTACTTCATTTTCATTGCTATCATTATGTAACAATGATAGCAATGAAATGATCTATAAATATATACGGTAATAATTGGATATATTATATAATTTATATCTCACTGCAAATGTCAAACTTCTTGGAAAAGACCTTCAAGAAAATCATATTTTTTACTTTTAGACTGGGATCTTTTCAAGTCTTTCAGAAACGAATTCTGACGGACGGATGTGATAAAATCTGATCAAGTTACTAATTTTATTCAATCTATTTTTCAAAAAAATATTGTTGATAAATGGTTGTTATCTTCGTTGTAGGAGTGAAAATTAGTGTTATACGAATACTTTTAGTGTTATAATAATTTATAAGGAATACTTTAAAAGTTACAGTTTGTTTATTCTTAGAGAGCTCCATGACACCTGTTACGAAATATCAAAAAATAATGATGATGAATAGTTTATTGCAAATGAAAATGATAAACTAATGAGTCAATATATATGATCTACATCAAAATTATAATTCACAAAGTATCACATCATAAATCTTCTCAAAGAACCACTTTTGTCACATTTTCCCTCACTTAAACGCTTTGGCCGAGCATAATATGTAAAATGAAAAAAATACTGTTTTGAACAACATCAACATATCAATCATAAATTCTTACATTAATGTCTAAAAACTACATATTTAAGGAAATTAATAAACTGATTGAATTCTCAAAAATGCAAATATACTATAAATGCATGTTTTCGAGCAAGGCAAGTATAAGCATTGATTACTGAGAATTGATTTTTAAAAAAATAAGTGTATCTTCGTCTTTTTGAAATCATAAAAATATACATCGTAAGAAATTCCATTGATTTGAGGCTTTAATTTTTAACTTATGTAATTAAGGTAATATGTATTGAGGTAATATTTAATAAAGAAAAGCTCAAAGAAGTGGCTAAATATGTTTTATATTCAGTAAATTACTTTTTTTTAAGAAATGCTTCCATTTGTGTAAGAAAAATTTAGATCGCTTTAAAATGGAAAAATTATACTCTCTAGTATTATGCATACATTAAGACAACGATTTCATCTATTTGAATCTAAACTTTAAACTTAAGGAGATCGATTTTAATTTCACTGACACTTCTCAAAGTACCGCTTTTGTCATATTTTCTCTCACTTAAGCGCTTTCGCTGAGCATAATATGTAAAATGGAAAAAAAAAATACTGTTTTGAACAACATCATTTTACCACACGATTAAAGAAAATGTTTTTCTAAAGAAATCAAAAATCATGTGCGTCTTCTTTGTTTTATTATGTTGCTTTTGCTTAAAATTTCTATTTCAAACAAACATAAATTTGTCTAATGATTAAAGATATTTTTTTTTTTTTTTTTTTTTTTTTTGTAAATTATTGTGAATCGTCTATCAATGCCTTTTTTCAGCTTCATTACAGTATTTTCAGTTCCGGTTGCTAGGGAAAAAATGTTTCTATTTCGGAGTTAAATTTAATTCTGTATCCATGAACAACACTGTCGTAAAAATTTCTTTCTTCCTTTAATTTCGAAAGACATATTTAATATACTTTATGCTATATTTTTACAGTATTCGTTGATTTTATGTCTTGTTCATTTCTGAAAATATATATAATATTACTTAAGAATAATACTAATGATAATAATGCACTATATTAAGGTATAATTCAATTTATAATTACCCTGAAACACTCCTTTCTATTATATTAGGTAAGCATTTTTGTGAATATACTGGAAAGTTTTTAATGTTAATTACTAAGAGACTTGTCATTGTCAAACATTATTTTAACAGTTATGTTCATCAATTGAAAATTTATAAAAGAATCTGTTTTCTGAGTAAGAATAATATCAACGCATCACTTTTAAAATATATACAGTGAATAAAGGTTAACATATCAAATTAAAGAAAATCGGAACAAAATAGGTCAAATTTTACAAAACGTAACTTGTATCCTTTCTAATGCAATAGGCAGATTTTTCAAGCTCATAATCAATTCTCTGTGCATTCAATGTGTTCATTTTATTTGTTAATTACTGGAATTAGAACCTTTGTATTCGAAACTAATACGGCACAAATGGGTTAATATCTCAAAATTAGTTAAAAAGGCCTTGGTTCACGAATAGGCCATTAATCAGTTGTCACGGGGTCATCATTCCTCTTAGTAATTACAAATTCCTACAAAAAACAAAACAAAAAAACTGAACTCAATATACAGAATATGTTTTTTTTTTTTTTTTTTTTTTTTTTATCTTTTATCTGGGTTTCTTAATCTTTCATATTTATTTGAGAATTTTTTCCAAACTGAGTGTCAATTATTCGGTCATTGATGATCAAACAAGTCATCGCTAAAACCGGCCTTTGCAATTAAGATGGATTGTATTAGATATCCAAAGGGATAAAATAAGTAAATAACTTAATTGACTGCGGAATTCATTAATTTGTAAATAAATTAATGATGATTAATTTGTAAATAAATATTTTTTTACAATTGTAGCGTGCGTAGAATTTTCCTTTGGAGGCCTAGGCCCCACTCATCTGCTTTGATTACGCCATTGATGTGAACATATTCATATTAATTGTGTGTTTGTTTATCAAACTTTCTATATTTTCTCTTGATCTCTGCATAATATATTTTAGTCTGTCACTCTTTATTTTACAATACTGCTGCATATTGTAAATAACACGAATAGCTCTGTGCTCTTTTTCAATAGCAGTTTAAAATTATGTAACTAAACTAAAATTCATTAATATGGCGTGCATCTATAATTTTTTTTCACCACTAATTCCTTTTTAAATTGTTTGCTGGTATTCACACATAAATATATGACAGCCCTCAGGATGTAATCTATTTAAATTAAATACATATTTAGTAACATATGCAGAAAAAATAGATTCAATGAAAATGCGGTTTCTTCGTTTTTTTAGAGGTGGTTTATTGAACGAGAAAAATACTGAATTGCTTGTTACAAAATTCAATATATTTTTCATTTTTATGTCTTCAATTGCTGATTGGCTTTATTAGAGTCACACTAGAAGCAACACGAGGGTTATTGGTGGCGGACGCCGTAATTTTGAACCTCGGTCAAGTGACGAAGACGACACCTGGGCTGGCAACTTCTTCCCCTTAACGTCCGCACGACGCTAATGGTAGGACTTTGAGCCTCCACAGATTTAACGTGCATCAGCCCCGTCTACTCTCTCTCGGCGGGTCTTAAGTGGCTTCAAGGTTCGAACCCACGACTCGACGAAAAACGCCGGCCGCGAGTCTGCGAACATGATCATGGACCGCGAGCCTACGAACATGACTACCGAGGCCACAAATATATTGCGAAGAATTGGTTTTCAATTTTGTATGTATACATCTTTCATTAAGATATTACATAGCATTTTACTCAAATGTGTTTTACTTAAAATGTGTATAATTTTCGTTTACTTTTATGAAATGTTTTGCTTGCATTTATATGACTGCAATTTTGCTTTTGATACTTTTTGTTGGAAGTCCTGAATGAAGTTGTCTTTAACTGTAAGCATTTTTGAATTGGGCCATTTTGACAAATCTCAGATACTCTCTGGTATACTTTTTTATTGCATTTTTAGATATGTGTTTTCTCTATTTAAAATATTTCATGCTTTCATCACATTACCAATAAAACCTCTTTTGAAGGTCATTGAAATAAACTGATTAAAAAATTAAGTTAATTTTTTTTAAAAAAAAATAACTGGTATAAACTATCAGTCACATTACTAATGATGATACTGTCACACTTCAGTATATTTTTCTTTGAACAATGTGAAGTAATCGCCAAATATAGGTTTACATTATTTCGTTATCTAACTTAACCTAAATTCTCACGCCTTCTCTTGATCTCTTTAAATAAGTAAAAGACATTTCATTTCAGAAATTTCTATTATCAATTAAATATAACTCAGAAAGAAACTAAATGGGTTGTTTTACAAGATGAAAAAAAACTTTCTTACAACTGTTTAATCACTTCTTTAAAACTGATTTTTGAGACTTGCACCGCTGAGCTCACAGTTCAAAGCAGCAGCACATAAGTTTGCTAAGCTCTCTGTCTCTTTTTTTTTTTTTGCTCTACTTTCTTTAACTGGATCTTTGTAACCGATCCCTTTTTCCTGTCATTTTGTATTTCTATGATAACATCATAACATGACTGTGATTGAAAATGTTAATTGTTGAAAGTCTGATACTAGTGTCTAGACATTGATGAAATTTGCAATTTTTATTTGAGGTTAAATGCCTTCCTCCATTAACATTAACCCCTTAATAGTCATATACTTTTCTTTTTCCTTCGGGAAAAACGGTCTAAAATAATTACTTTTTATTCAAGATAATTTGATATCTGGACATTTTTATACGAAACTCTGACCCTGTTAACTCGTGGTAGTCAGGATCCATGGTTACTAAACCACAGGTTAAGTGAACCGCGAGAGAGAGCGAGTTACAGTATTAATATAAATTGAACTAGAATATAAGTTCCAACACCTTTATCGTTTCCCCCCGTAACGAGCATTTACGTTAAATTGCAGAGTAACCGGATTATTCCATAAAATAAATGTATGGTCATGTGTATAACATTTTCAAAATAATTCGAGATAAAAACCAACGTTTTTATATGGTGGCAAAGTTTATTAAAAAATAATTATTGAAATATTAGTTAAAACTTGTCGCAAATGTCTAAATATTGTATTGTTAGGCGAGTAAGAACGATTTCCAAAGTTTCACAGCTCTAGCTTGATGGGAAGTTGGTTAAATTAACGATCGAAAATTTGATGACACACACCAAGTGAAATATATAATAATTTTTTAACTTTAAAGTTTACTTAAAAAGAGACATTTGTGAGCGTATTAAAAAATTCATAATACTCACAAAATCAAAACATGCATTTGAAAGTTTGTAAGTCATTCTATTTAAAAAAAAATGGTAATCAGAATTCAGAAAAAATTATTGTGATAAGACACGGCGCCAAATATTGAAATCTTTCTTTCTTGTGAATGATTACTGACTGAAAGTCAACAACCCTTACTATCTCCCCTTTGAGAGTTTTACGATACCTCATGTGGCGTATGGGGAGTTCCCAATGTTCCCAGAGGGGAAAGTAATTTTTTCCTCAATCCTAAAAGCGCAAATGTCTAAATATTGTATTGTTAGGCGAGTACGAATGATTCCCAAAATTTCAAAGCTCTAGCTTGATGGGAAGTTGGTTAAATTAACGATCAAAAATTTGATGACATACACACACACTCACACTCACACACACACCAAGTGAAATTCAGAAAAACGTTGCAATATGTAAGCTAATTGCCTGTTACAAAAATATATTTAAAATTAAGGAATACTTAAGACACTTAAAAAGAACGTAAAATTTATTGTTTTATCCGCCAGTACTTAATAGATGATTGTTTCTTACTGACAATTTGTTTCCTCTTAATCACTAGCATAGCGCATTCTATTTGTTGTGCCCTAATCCGAGATCCCTGTTGTTCAAAATAATTTAGATAATATCTCTTAAAAAATCCCTCATATAAGAAAAAATCCCTCTACAATTGTAAAAACTTGACCAACACAAAATAGCAGAACTTACAACTAATTTCACTGACTGCAAGATCTTGAAAATAAACTTTTACAAAAAAAATTATCCAAACTCGAACATTTGACTTCCCCAGGCGTTATATATATATATATATATATATATATCATCAAAAGAAAAATAAGAATTAGGGCGCCACAACATCTAAGAGTGATATTAAAAGCGATTGCTATTTGAGAGAGCCATTGTAAAATATCGTGTAAAACAGACGTGTTAACAGGGCCTGACTGGTGAAAATAACGTGTTAACAGGGCCTGACTGGTATTTGATATTAAGGTAACCAGACCTCAAAATGTTTTACTTTTAATATATGGATTTCTTATTTTTACAGTCAAAAAACAGAGGGCAATTTGCTGATTCCAGAAATGTATTAATTATAAGAGTTTATTAAATAAAATCCTCATGTGAGTGTGAGCTTGCCCTCTTCACGTAAGTAAAGGGATCATTAACCCAAGGCACACTAGTCATCTTTTTCTTTCCTATGCTGTTTACTGTATTCGGTAAACACGGGTGACACACCCCCGGGATACCCTAGCAATCCTCCCTTATTTTCAACATTTCTCCTTATCAACCATTTTTTTTTTCAAACGTCCAGTTCACAGTTATACCTTGTTTGGCGCAGCATAGCCATATTTGGTTCTTGTGCCATAAAACTTCCCCACACCACTCTCTCACTTAATAAATAAAACTCTCGTAACTTTAATTTTAAAATTGTAAATAAACTTACCATTCTATAGAAAAAAAATACCTATAATTGAGTTTTTCTCAAAATGGAGTTTTTAATGATTTTGTTGCTCTTTATATAAAATTTACTGTATCTATAATGCATATATTTTCCACAATTTAAAAGGAGGCTATTTCCTTTACAGTGAGTGTAATTATTTTTCTAATAAATACTTACAACTTTTATTTATTGCACAAAATTTAAATGAAAATTAAGGGAAATCTGAACCATAAAATTTTAAAAAACTTTATTTTTATTAAATTCAAATTTTAAAATTACAATTATATGCTAAGTACAGAATGTTATTTTCATAGTGTACAAGTTTTTAAAGTTATACAAAGAGTGAATTTAAAACAATGTATATCTAAGGTAAGTACACAACTATTGCTTATTAATTGCTCATATATAATTATGTATGTATAAAAATGGAAAAGAGAACTTGTGTTACGTTGACTGTTTGATGTGATGTATCTCAGTGGGATATATTCTAAGAAAGAAGATTGCGTACAATGAAAAATTCAGTTGTTTGGGTTCCTGTGACTGGGAGGTATTACACCATTCTGTTCAAGTAATTACTGGAAACTAGATGAACATACATTTATATGAATTGTATTCTTATTTTATTTCATTGGATGATTTGAAAATATCTATAAGATATATATGTGTTCCATTGATATTAGGATTAAGGTAACTGAAACGTCTACGACAAGGTTAAAATGAGCTTATTATGTGACAAGTTTAAATAATTTTCTCCCTTTTTTTTTTTTCAAACTCTTACGTGTATTCGATTATATAGATAAAATCACATTTATATTCATAAATAATTATGTATCGGCAGTCAATAATCAATAGCTACATTTACATTTGCAAATCGTGTACTTACTTTTAAGTACAACTTGCATAAACTTGATTGCTTATTGACATCACATTTAGAAGCAACACGAGGGCTTTTGGCAACGAACCTCGTAATTTTGATCCTCGGTCAAGTTACTAGGACGATACTTGAGCTGGCACCCCTCTTCAAACTTGCCCACTACGCCAACAGGGGGGGGGGGACTTGAAGCCTCAACAGATTTAACGTGAATAAGCTCCGCTAAACGACGAAACTTAGTGGCATCAGGACTCCAACCCATGACTCAACGAAAACAAAACCGGCTATCATGGCCACATCTTGCATGAAATCCACTGAATTAACAACTTTAAAAACTTGTAGAATACTTATAAGTGTAATATTCTACACGCTGAACATATTTGTAATTTCAAAATTTGAATCAAAAAATTTTTTTAGAAAATTTAATGTGATTAAACAATCTTACTTTATTTTTACACAAATATTGCTCTGTACCTGAAATTCATGAATGTTTGTTAGAAAAAGTTTTATTCACTGAATAGGAATTAGCCTCATTTTATAATGAGGGAAATATAAATAATATTAAAAGGTAAAGTAGATTTAGAGAGAAATTTGCAGAAATCCCTCCTCCCCCCCCAAAAAAAAAAAAATTTTTTTTTTTTAGTTACCTTAAAACATTCAGTTACCTTAAGCCACAGATTCGCACCAATTTTCAGTTCAATATTTCCTTCTCGGAAAGAAAAAATTACTCATCCTCCCCTTTTCAAAATAAATAAATAAATAAAAAAAAGGCCGATTCTCGTTTCTGAAATCAGTAATGTAATTGTGAATTTTCAGATCTTTAGTAAATAATTAAAAACAATTATAAAAGTCAGAAAGGAAAAGTAATTTCGCATAAATGTTCACTTTTTCACTGTTTCGAACGCATTTTGTTCCATGCAATTAAACGCTTAATTTAGTTTTGAGAAGAAAAGTACATAACTCCGTAGGATTAACATTACGCTCGGAAATTTCGGGTGTCTTTGCTCTGCGGCGGGAATCTTAATCTTATCGTTGTGACGTTGGGCTATTCGCGATTTTCTCTTCACTAACCTTGGGGACTTTAATTGAAATTGATTGCATGAAATAACAATTTCTTCCCAACCAAATTGAAACGTGATTATGTTAATTAGATGCTGGTGGAAATAAAGTGAAGTGATCCAAATTGGACAGTATATAAGTAAAGGGAAATTTAGAGGATGTAGGAAGAGTGGGGTTAACTCTGAGCATATTTCTAACAAGGAATCGATAATATCAAGAGTTGTTACTGGCGATAACTGTCGCAGAGGATTTGACAAAGCAAAGCAAACTCAACTGGAAAGGTTCTGGTAAGAGAGCATTATTCCGATAATATTTGAATAGGTGGGTTAATCCCAAGACTCCCAGAGAGAGCCAAAACTCTTTAGGTATTATATTATAATAATTAATACATAATTAGTTGCGTTAGAACTGATTGATGTGTCTTTGCGAAGGTTATTGATTTTATATATAATTTATTTAATAATTGTTTTTACTCATATTTAAAAGTTGTTATATTTGATTATATTATGGCACAAGAATCGGGTAGAAGTAACGGTACGTCACATTGTTACCTACTCAAACTTTTAAATATGAGCTTTATTGTGACCAAGCAGAAACATACACATCAGACACTGTTGTTCTCCGAATTATACATTGCGTCTACTTCTAATACCGAATATTTAGGACTGTTAAATAACTTAGGTTATTCGCAAGATTTCCTTTGACAGACATCTGAAGGTTTCTTTCTGACTTAATATTTAAGTTTCTAACTTATTTGCAATTAAATGAAGCGTGGTTATGTAAATTAAATAAACTTTAGAAAGTGGTGAATAGATTAATCAAGTCGTATAAAAACGGTAGAGAATTGAATTGAAAGAGATAAAATTACAATAAAAGGAAAAGTGCTCCTGAGAAATGAGTGTGAGTTTCTTACGTATTTACATGATTTGTTGAGACTATAACCCAACGCAAGCTGTCTTGTTGGTTGACTATTTGGAGGATGTACTCTCATCGTATTTCGATAAGCGTATTATTTGCTATATTAAAAAATTTGTTAGTACTCTCGGTAAGAAACTTGAAACTATGTGTGTGTGTATTTGAGAGCATTCCCCTTATTTGATAATTTGTCAACTTGATTTTGAAACATAATTGTGTGATTATTTTAATTACTTTATATGTGATTGAACTTAAGTTGAAATTTAGATTTGTGATTCGAATTACATTTAAATTGCAGACGAGGCATGTAAAAGAATTATATCACAGTTTATTTAAACTCTTGTTTGATTATTTTTAATATTAATCATGCATAGATTCATTATCTAAGGAGATCGAGTTCACCCAAAGGGCTTAAAGATACCCATTCTGACCTCTCGAGAAAAACCACGCAAAAAATACCCGTACATATAAAAGAAAAATATTAATCTCTTTAAAATACCCATACAGATAGAGAGGTGCGGAAAACTCACCTCGCATCACAACGACGGAAAGCGAACAGCAAGTACCAGCCCGCGAAACAATGAAGCTAAAATCAACAAAATTTACCTGAGCTATTTATACATTAAATATTTATTCTATATAGTAATAAGTTTTATTAAAAACACTAATGTTCTGTAAATATGTTATATCAAAAATACAAATATTCCACGAAGATAAGTTCTGACAAACAACATTATTCAAAGATAAGGGAAGTTTCATAACAAACATCCCATGCAGACTAATCAAAAAGATAAATAAAGTTTTCAATAATACACAAATATAACAAAATAAAGATGATATTAACAATATTCAAAGATAAAGGGAAGTTTCATTACAAATATTCCATACAGGATAACATAAGTAAGAAGAGATAATAATAATTCAAATATATTTTTAAAGTATTTAACAAGCATGTATAACTTTGAAAAACATATCATTTGCAAATTACAAAGCACCAACTGAGCAAAGTAAAAATCAAGAGAAGATTGTAACATACTCATATAGATAAAGGAAAAGAAAGGTAAATTCTGAATTATTAATTCAAAGAGCCCGATAAGGAAGAGAGAAAAAAAGGCACCAATAAAAAAGGGGAGCATTAATACTAATATACATTTTTTGCAATATTTACCCTATTTAGAGGCATTACAGAGCTAGATGATATATATATATATATATATATATATATATATATATATATATACATATATATATATATATATATATATATATATATATATGTTGTTAAGAGTTACATATTATTATATATATATACATATATATATATATATATAGTGCCAGCAGAACAGGAGCAATAGATAAAGCTGCACAATTTTTTTTACAAAATCTATAGTTTAAAATAATAAAAGAAAATAAGCTAAAATAAAATATAAAACATATTAAATTAAAAAAGAAATCTCCAATTATATAACTAAAGAATTTTACAAAAATAAAAAAGGAGAAAATTTTGAACACTATAGCAAAATAGATTCCATTTTTTTTAAAAAAAAAACATGTCCAATGTACATACAAATTTCATGAGAAATATTTGAGAGCCACAGAAGCAAATTGATTTCGCATTGGAAACTCTTGCCCATTGGTTATAATAAAGGACATACAAAACAATTGAATCTATTGTATTTTGTCGGAAATATCTTTTGCTATTTTAAAACTTGAAACTAACATGTGTGTTTGAATTGTTAGCCAAAGAATCAAATCATAATTTGCGAGAAGGTATGGGTGTATCGAAGGTATCAATAAGGTGATAATCTCTATTAAAAAGACAAGTGTTGGGATCCGCGTCAGAATCAAATCCACATACACAATTTTAATTTAAATCTACGTAAATATGATGGAAACAGGCATGGTAAGTGAAAAATTGAATATGTATAGAATAAGGGATCACTTTAATATTAGGTATCAGTAAGTATTTCTTGATCCATAGACGGATAATAGAACTAATCCAAAAACTCTCCCAGTCATCGAGAAGATTATTTTTCAAGTCTTTACCATTTAGGAGAAAGAGGCAGACACGCTGATCTCACCATCTGTAAATTCAAGTTTGGCACAATGATCTGCAATACGAGTATCATTGTACGAGTCCTCATTATGTACCTTAACCCAGAAAATATATTTTTTGCCTTCGCTCTTAAATTTAGATGACAGTTTTAAAATTTATATGATAAATTAAATACAAATCACATCGTATGAATATAATTATGAAATTTTTTTGATTGAGTGACTGATCGTTTTTTTTTTTAATTTGTTTATTAAAATTACATTTTGAAGCAAACACAAGGGCTATTACTGATAGACCTTGTAACTCTGAGTCACGATTGATGATAACTGAGTTGGCACCACACTCTCCAAATATCCACATACCATTCCTACGGCTTTAACCATTTACAGATTTAATGTGCATCAGTCCCACGATACAAAGTGTCTTAAAAATTTTCAACAGCTAAAATATATTATTAAAATGTTCCATAGTTATGAATAAATTGTAAAGGGTAAATCTATAAGCCATAAGAATGTATCTTCTTTCACATTTACGATTTTATTTCCTCTTCCTAACTGCAATTTATCAAATGAATCAAATTTGTAAAAAGCACGAATAAAAAAAAATGATGACTCGGGATTTTTTTTATCGGGAAAATAATTCAAGTCTATTCCAGGAAAAATATGCAATATTAGATATGTCTGGAGCAATTATGAGGAATTTGGTCATATATTAGAACAAGTAAATGTTACTTTTCTGCATCTCCGTTTCGCTTAGGCTAAGCTTTTATTCCAAAAAAGGGGCGATTACTCCGAAAGCACTTAAGCATTTTTATGATTTATTGTTAAGTACAATAAATAACATCGTCATAATAGTCTTAAAATATATCCCAAAATACTCAAAGTACTATGATTATGCTTTTCAGAACAAACTTGCTTTGAAATTGAAAGTTTACTTAAAAAGACTCATTCAGTATTTCTTTTAATGATTATTAACTCGGAAAAGAAACAAAAATACTTAAGGTAACTCTTGTAATCCCTTTATAAATATTTTTTCATAAAATACACCTGCTTCATGAGATTGAATTCAGAAATCACTGAGTCTGCATATTCCACAAATAGTTATTAAAATATACTGACTTTCGGAACCAGAAATCGCTCTGCACATTTGATATATCCTAATCCGAAATGCTTAATTCGAAGGTTATCGTAAAATTTTAATTATTGCTAAGAAATAACCCGGATATCTGGATAAAATTTATTCTGCAGATTAATTGATACTTATGTACATAATACTGTAAATCACAGCTATTCATGTTGATTTTGTTTTGTTTCAGGAAACCGAAGATTTAAGTAACCCTCAGTATCGTAAAGTTTTAATTATTATCTCGAGGTACCCAAAGTTTTAATTATTGCTACAAATAGAAGAGATATACACTTATTTTTTATTTATCATTCTTAAGACTTATCTATATAGTAACTAATCAGAGTTATACATTTCTCCCGGTATTTCCTACCTTACGAAGGCCGTTATTGTAGATCTCAGCAGACTTTAAGTGCTATTTTCTCCATACGGAAGGTTACTTCAATCAACGACATCCTGAAACCAAGCAAATCAACATTATTAGGTGTAATTTACAACAATATGTGCATAAGGATCAATTAATATGCAAAATAAATTTTATCCAGATATCTCGGTTATTTCTTAAAAATAATCGAAACTTTATGAGACCCCCTGTACATTTGGAAGTAAGAGGAATGATATATATCATATGTTTTACACCTTTATTTTACTCTTTACGGCAAAATCAGTATTGTTCCCGCATAAATATTAAGTTGCTTAACTTTTTCTAGACATTTGTAGACTAGTCTTATCAACGCGAAAAAGTTTTTATTGAAAAATAATTTTCTCAAAGCAATACTTACCTAATAAGTACCCTTTATTTTTATATAGTGTGTTTCGAAACTCATAGGCAAAAATTTAAAGGGTGATAGAAAACATCTAAACAAGCAATTTTCACCATCAATGGCGGAGAGCAAGCGGTGCATCGCTAGAACCGTTACTGTCACATGAGAGAACGAAAAACAACAAAAGGAGGAGGTACTAAATAATTTTATTGACAGCATGTGTGGCAAAATTACAGAAACTGATCAAAAGAGCGACCAGTTGTAGTAATGCAGGCTTTACACCTGCAATGTAGCGAGAGGCGCTCTTTTTCAAACACACCCGCATTTCTCAGACGGCGCCGGCAGAAACAGAAATCCTAGGCACCCATCGGAGTCGATGGAGCTTTCGTTGACGAAACTTTTCAAATGGTTCCACAGGTTAAAGTCCAGACAGGAGAGATCGGGTGAGCATGCCGACCAAATTGGGGGCCCCTCCCGACCAATCTATCTCCCTGGGAATTTCGCGTCTGAAGCGCTCCGCACATCCAAACTGAAATGGGGTGGTGCTCTGTCGTGCTTGAACCATACACGTGCCTGTCCGTTGGTTGCAACAGGTTGAAGTAACTCTGTCAATACTTGTAAAAATGTGAGGTATGTTCTGCTGTCCAGTCGGAATGGCAAAAGGTATGGGCCGATCAAATGGTCCCTTACAATTCCAGTCCAAACATTTAAGTTAAAAACGCTTCTGATACGTATGAGGACGTGTGTCGTACGGATTGTTAGATGTCCATATATGAAGGTTGTACGTATTCGAAATGCTTTCATGTAAAGGTGCATTCTTCCATGAATAACACATGTGCACAAAATCAGGCTGCGGTGATAACTGTTAGAAACACCAGCGTGCAAACTCGACATTTGGTGCATAATCTGCAGATTCTAGGCTTGCACTTTCTGTACATGGTAGTGATGTAATCCTTCGTCACGTAGTACTCGCCAAGCGAGTGGGGCACATTTACAGAAATCCTCTCGCGTGCTAATATCCGTACTTAGTTCCACTCTTTGCAGAATATTCTCCTCAACTTGTGGCGTCCGCACACTCTTGCCACGTCCCATATCATGCATGCATGCCAGTGACAGATGATCCCATTTCACACAGGCCCAGATGCAATCCCTCCAAAAGTTTTTGGTCTGGCACGTGTCTTCTCAGGAAACACTCCTGTATAGTCTTTGAACCTCCAGAACATTCCTGTTCGCAAGACCATACAAAAAATACAAGTCGGCATTATTTCTGATTACTGTACGTCGAGATACTTCCTGAAATCCACGGTAGAAATGACGATGTGCAAGAAAGCTCGCACTTCTTATTTTCCATCACAGCGCCTTCAAGCGGTTCACCGCTTGCTCTCCTTCCATGCAATGTATGGTGAAATTTACTTGTTTAGATGTTTTCTATCAACCCTTAAATTTTTGCTTACGAGTTTCGAAACACCCTGTTATATCAAACATAAATATTTGAAGAGTTTGATCTTTTCTTTCTGTCTGTCTGTCTTTCTTCTTTTTTTTTTTTTTTTTTTTTTGGTCAGTAAAAAATGTGGATGATCAAAAACATAGATAACTTAAGTGCATTAACATATTGTCACATTAAATCGATTAACACATTTGATTTTGAATACTGATTTAAAACAGTAGATGGTTTTGGCACATTAAAATTTTTTTTTCTGTGAATTATAGTCTTTGTTATTTATTAGTTAAACATTAAGCCTTTTTTCTGGTAAGACTAAACATCAATTACAAGAGTATTTATATATTAATGATTTTTTACTATATAAGCATGTGTATTAGGTTTCCCATCTCACATTGAGGGTTAATTTATTAAAAAAAAATTCTAGTGTTTTCATTTATTTAAAGTTAAAAATTCATCACTGAGCGCAGACGCAGTTCTTCATATATGAATTTAGATCTGAAAAAACAAGTGTTCTCTTCTACTTCATTTTAAATTCAAACATAGTATAAAGCTCTCTATAGCCTCTTAATAACACTAATAAGTAATAAATGCTAAGTTCAATCTTATTGAACATGCAAAAATTAAACAAAAATTTCTTTAAAATGTCTTAGTTCAAGTTTTCATAAAATTGCTACCGAAATATTCTCTACGAGTCAACATTTAAAATGTTAAGAAAATATTTTTTTTTTTCTAAAATTCATTTTAAATTTATTCTTCCGAGCAAATTATTTTAAAAGTTTGTGTTCTATACTGAAAATTTTGAAACTGCAAATTACTTTCCATTCTGTAATCTTACTTCAATAAAGGTTACAAACAAATGCAATAATTTGTAATTTTAAAGATATATATAATTATGCAGTTGAATTTCAAAGCAAAATTTTACGCCTACGGATATAAAACGAATTACTGCTGTGAGCCCTCCTAACTGCTACTATTCATTAATATTTATTTTTTTTTCAAAACAGCATAACAATAGCAATTAATAGCCTTTGAAAGGAAACAAAACTCCTTTAAAAGTAATTTCTTTTAACAGTGAATGAATCATTTCGTTAAATTCTTTTCAGATTTGAATAGGCAAATGCATTTCATCATATGTGGCAATATTAAACTCTATGGTCAATTTCTAATCTTTATTATTCCCAACATAATGACCACATTAAATCAAAACAACGCTTTAAAATCATCACTTCTCTAGCCTTGTGTGTATTATTGCCGTTGTAATAGATATAATGCCATCAGGTGCCATATTAAGCAATATCGTTTTGAAGACGTTTCTTAAAACCTCACGAACTTCCCATTCAGACGATACAATAGTGGGGGTATATTTACTCGTTTCCAGATTCCCCCGTCCTAATTATTTGTAGGAGTCATGACCCTTGGGGGTCGTGGGCCAAGGTGGCCACAAAATCGCTTCCTTTTCAAAAGTGCTCACGATCAAGGGAGAGTCAAATGGCAGGTGATTTTTAACACCTATCACGTCTTTTGTTAGATTTGTTTCTCATTTCTGAAGGGGGTGGTTGTAGTTGAGAAGCCAGAAATGAAATATTTAGCCAAAGCTTCATCCTTCGCCCACGCAGCTAATTCCGGAGAATCTGGACTACGGATTACGTTGAAAGCAATAACTGTGAAGATTAATGGAATAGTGGAAAAGGCATGCCCTTGTCTCCCAGTTACATTCCAATGCCAGAGTATTTATGGTCTTTCGAAACTAGACAAATTGTTATCAATGATGAAAAGACCACTTTATTTAAAAACGAGAAATGTCAGGCCCCTTATTTTAATATCTACTTTGCAATGACGCCTCCTAATGTTATCAACAAGATGTAAGAGTAGTAAATAAAAAAGAATGAAGAGTTTTTTTGTCCACTAACTACTTCTAAAACAACTTATCGATGAATTTACTGTAGTAAATATAAATGTTGGCAACTTTAAGAAACTAGACAGACATTTGTTAAGGACTATAATAACCTCTTTTATTTTAAAACGACAAATAATTAATTAAATTTACTTCGTTTGGTATCTACCATTAAAAGATCTGTCTTAATATTTTCAAGAAGATTAAGGAACCACAGAACATTGCTGAGTGCTTGCAACTAAAAAATATTTCAAATTTTATCTAGAAATTTTTCAGTAAAATGTAAGTTTTACAAATATCTGAAAACTGCAATTATATCGGACGTTCCATTTCCTGGATAAACGAATGGTGTAATAAAAGTCTAGTTAGGCTTAAATAGTTCAATACGGATCAATAAATTCTGCTCATTAGCAGTTTATAATAAGCTCATCATGAAAGCCAATGCCACATGTACTAGATGTTGGGAAGTTTCACCTTAGTCACGTAATCCGGATTTTAAAACGGCGTTATGCAACGAATTCTAATATCTATACTACGTCTTTTTTTATTTTATCGAATGTTAGAAGAAACGGCTAAAAATTAAAATGGAAAAACTAGATAAAATTTTGCAGAATGTATTACAATCTTCTTATTACTTCCCAGAGAAAATCAAAGAAATAGTCAAAACGATCGATTTTGGCTTACATATGAGGGGTATCGTAAAGTTTAGTTATAACTAAGAAATTTCTAAGATAATAGGATAACATTTTTTCTGCATATTAAATAATATTTATGTACAAAATGTTGTAAATTACAACTATTAATGTTGCTTTGTTTGGTTTCTGGATGCCGTGGTTTGAAGTTGTGAGAAATGTTAAAACTTTGGATCTCTGTTTCCTGGCCTTACGAAGACCGTCATTGTAGAACTCTGCAGATTAAGTGCTATCTAATCCATACTGCGGCTTATTTCAATCTAAGGCTTCCTGAAACCAAACAAATCAACCTTAATAGCTGTAATTTACATCAGTATGTACATAAGGATCAATTAATATGCAAAATAAATTGTATCTAGATACCTCCGTTATTTCTTAGAAATAAATAAAACTTTACGATGCCTCATCGTATTTGATTAAAAACTTTTTTATGGTTGATAATTCAAGTACATATGGAAACATTTGCTGTGAAATACGGCTTACATGCCAGAATTTATTCTATCGGATTATATTAAGAATAAATTTTAAAATTACTATAAGCAACTTATATTTAAAAACAGTGTTGAATTTATTAAAATTGAACAATAACTTCAAATGTATATAGCTCTTAGTATGACAAAATTGTTGTTGGGACAGATAAAATTTGGTTCCCAAATGCTACTTGTTATAAACGTACGTGTAAAATATTATAAATGTCTATAATGTTGCTTACATACTTATAGCATTTTATATTTTCTGACATATTTGAGAATCATTTTGGATCCATAACGATTTCTTTTATAAATCCTTAAAAAACCTTTTTGATTTTTTTTATTGATCCTTAAAGGACATATCAAACATCTTATCAATATCATATGAGTAGTCGACTTTTTATCAACACCTATATAATTGAAACATAGAATGTAAAAAAGTTACAATTGTATTACTGTTAACAGATAAAAAGACTCAAGAGAAAGAAAAATAAATTTCGGTTCCTTGTCATTTTTAGATATTTTCATTATATTGCTTACATAACTTACAGCATTTTAAATTCTATGCCATGTTTGAGAAGTATTTTTACTTCCTTTTATTTTTTCCTTATATAGTAAAATTGTATATAGAATTTTTTTTTAATTTTTAATTCATACGCAAACGAAATAAATTGAAAATGATTTGTAATACTGTAAGATCGTTTGGAAACGCCTATGAAGAAATTTTAAAAAAAATCCAAATATCTCAAAAATTGAATAAAATTTGATCTTTTGCATTCATTATGTAAAGGGTTTAGAATGCTTAAAGTAACTAATCTTTCATAAGATAAATTGTAATTTCTACTTATTATCTCCCCCCCCCCTTTTTTTTTATAGACGAAAAAGAGCGCCATAACTGAATATAATAGCTTGCATGCTCTCTATTGAATGAGAAATATAATTTATTTTACTTAAAACAACTTTTCCTGCTCTGTAAATTTTCAATATTTATCATATGAAGTAATAGTTGCTGAGCTACGTATTTTAGAAAAAATAAAACTTTTCTAATGTAAGAAACAAAAGAAATAAATGTTCGCTTAAGTGATCTTATCAGTGGCGGAAGCAACAGAATTTCTACAGGAAATAGAAGAAAAAAATTATAAATTCTTAATTTCTCTATCACCTTATCCATCTGAAGGGTCCAACCTCCCACCTGTTGTATACAAAGGTCAATCTACAGATTAATGATATAAAACATCACTTTTCAAGATAAGGTACAAATTAAGTATCGTTACAACTTACGGATAATTGTTAATGCAATTTAAAGCTTTGTTCAATAAAGAAATTTATTACAAACATATTCACGGTGATTATGTTATATGATAACAATCTAATTTCTAATGTGAAATCATACGGTTTTCTCATAAGTATCTGCATTCATTTTTGATAGGCAAACTGATAAAATCTCTTCAGATTTCACGGCCGCAAAAATTTAGGTTAGCACTCAAACATGGTGGAGTGCAAAATCGTGAGTAATCCCAACATCCGATTATTTATGTTTTCTTAGATTAAACACAACGATTAGTAATTACGGAAACAATCCACTGGGAATTAAAGTCAGCGCTTTTTCCGAAAATATCGTCAAAATCTTTTAATTTTTATTCCCATTATCTTAAACAAACATATTAACATTTATTTATTTACTCCTTCATTTACATGGGACTACTTTACCATAGGGGAATCCTTAAATGCCAATGTACGTAGTTTAGAGATTTCTTCCATTCAAAAGAGTTCGCGAAAAGTTCCCGAAAATAGAAGAAAATAAATAAATAAAACCCAGCATTTATTTTACTTTATACGTTCAGTTTTTAGATAGTTTTTATCTAAATGTCGAACCCTTAATATAACCTTACTTTTCAGGAGGTTACGTTAATGTCAGTTGAAGCTTTGCTTCCTTTTGTTTTGAGCAGAATCGTGAATAATGGAAAATAACACAAAAGTGTTAAATGTTTTCCAGTATCTGTGTTAAAATGCTCCTTTTACAAAATTTTCTCGAAGGAATCACTAATTCCTCGATATATTACAGACTCAATGACTAATTATCTTCAAGACTCACTAATTAAATGAAATTTATTTTCAATGATTTCAATGATACTCAAGATAAATTTCTTGTGAGTTGTTCTTTACAAAAGTTCGTATGATGATGGACAAGAAACTCCATTGATAAGAAATAATACCTGTTCAAAATTATCTGATTTTGTAAATCACGCTATACAAGTTTCATTTATTGTAAATATTACGAATAAAAATTAACTTTATGAGCCTTATTTTCGCTTAAACATAGCCAGAATGTATCACGCATTTTTATCACATTTTAAACAAAAAAAATTCTACATCGTTACCAATCTACATCTTATACCTTAACCTATAAGTTGATTAAGCAAATCAGGAGCTGAAAAAATATCTCTAATGCATAGAAAACAATGACACATTACTCATTTATATCTGCATAAACCAACATTTGCGCACAGTTACATTAATGCGATTTTGAAAAGTTTTGGGTTTTTCTACAAGTATTTAATCGAGTTCCGGATCTTGTTTAATTCCATAATCCTTTTAGATGGGATCTTTAGTTTCACGTTTGTTTGTCAACATTTGAAAATAAGGACAGATGAAATTAGTTTTTGTAGAACTGTTAAAAATATTTGTCTGTGAAAATTATTTTACTTAATGTACTTTTTTTTTCAGATTTAGGAACATGATATTTAAAAAATATCATGTTAACCACTGTTATTATAGCGTTTTCAGGGGAAAAAATTCGAATGAAATCAAGATATTATTATTAGTATTTAATTTTTAAATAATGCTGTACCCCCTTTCTTTATTTTGATTTACACCTTTCTGTAGTCTTAAAGTAATTACATTCTACTTTATTTGATTCTATACAAAAATAAAGGAAATTATGGACTCGTATTTTTGTAACGAAATTTTGGCTCCTTTAACTCTAATAATGTTAAGTAAGATTGAAATTTAATAATTTAATGTATAAGTAAAATCCTTATTTAGTTATTCTCGAATTAAATTTTCTGGATAAATTGCGAATATTAGTTGTCAGTAAACAATACAATAAAACCGTATAAAATTTTACGGAAAATGTTAATTGCATAAAAATTGATTGATAATTAGGAGTTTAACATAAAAAAATTCGCAATTAAATTCCGATATATTTAATAACCAAATAGACAAATCACGGAAAGTTATTTTTATGAAGCAGTTTTCGAAAAAAAAAATCGATGTTTCAGCTACTTTTACTTAGAAACAAAACTGAGTACGCTTGCGCTTATTTTAAAACATTCGTTTCAACATTGTAATGAATCTTTATTACCGTCGCATTAAGAAGCAACTTGAAGGTTATTTGAGACATACTTCGTAACTTTCCACCACGGTCAAGTGACGAGGATGACACCTGAGCTGGTACAACTATTTTCAAACTGCTACACCAAGCCAACGTTATACCTTGAATTCTAGACATATTTAACGTGCATCAGCGCCGCTGCGTGGCGAGACTAGAAAGGCATCAAGACTCAAACCCAATACTCGACAGTAACAGCGCCGGCTGCGTTCTTACGAACTTCTTCTCATTTGGCTACAGCGGCTATGTGAATAATTTTTTTTTTTTTAAATTTCATTTATTGTTATGTCTAATAATGAAAACTCTTGAAACGTGTGTCTCAAAATCTGCTCAAATTTTTCTTTTGGGTATGAAAGAAAATGTATGAAAACATTTCGAGTCATTAATATGAAATTTTAAATATTTCAGACTTATTTTTGCAAGAAACATACTCGGTATATTTTTTCGTTTTTGAAAACTACACTTTCTCACTAGTTATGCATATTGAAAATTGTTAAAAACTATTGCTCTGATTCATTTACCATTTTTGCATTTGAGGACAAATTTGTTAACATCTGAAAATGAATAAAAATATTAACAGCCAAATTGGGGGATGGAGGAGCAAACTTTTTAAAATCCTACAGACGATGGAGACGTTCTTAAGTGAATTAAAATTAAACTCATCTAATGTTCAAAAATATTTGAATAATAATCCAAAATGATTAATTCTCCTCGGAATTTAATTTTCGAATATTCTTAAGTTAATATTTATCACATTAATGAGTTATCTTCTAGATAGGATATTCTATCTTTTATTAATAAATTCTTTAGTTTCAAATGTGATGTTATACAAAACTAAATTTCATTTATTATCACTTCTGAATTTTTATTAACGTTTTATGCTTTTCTATCATTTGTTTGTTCTGCTAACAATAATATACTACTACAAAGAAAATATCGAGTCAGAACTCATGTTAAAATATACTATTTAATTTCTTCTTTCTAATTTTACTCTTCTATCAACGTATTGTAGATATCATTCAAGGTTTAACTCTAAACCTTATAGTTTCATCAAAATTCAGTTTCGGCTAGCCTATTAACGACATTTAGAATTTTTATGACAACGTACTTTAAATAATTTTTTTTCATCTTGTTGGATAATTTTAAACCATACTTTATTGAATTTTATTTGCTACCAAAATGCATTACCATTATAACGAATGTTACCATGCACGCGTTACCATTTTATAATTAATGAGTTTACCGTAATAACCTTATTAATTATAAAATGATTTTACTTATTAGTCACATTCATTGTTGAATCATTTTAATGATGCGAAAAAAATGAAATGGTCAAATTTTTTGTTCGACATTCTAATACAGAAAAATTCCTAATATAATAATACAAATTATGAAATGGTTAAATCGTAGCCTAGAAAATAAAAGAGAAAGTGATGAAAAGACTAACAGGCCTCAATTAAAAATTCTACTCATTTAAAAAACATTTCATTATAACTGTTTGTTTAATTAAATATAGATAATTGTAAATTAATTCAAAACACCTAATTATAATGTATAAAATGTAATTATCTATTCTAGATATGTTTTATCCATTCTATTTCACGGTCAATCTTTTTATTCTATTCGACTTTTAGGTATAGAATTACAAGTACATTTATTCCATAAACCGAAAGAAGTAATGTAAAAAACTTAAAAATAGCTGTGTAACAAAGAATTTAAATTAAAACTTTCGCTGGAACCATTAGTCACAGTTTTTCTTAGCGCTTACCAAATCGACCTTAAATTACGAATCTCTCTCGTGTGGTAAGAAGCGAGTTGCAAAAAATAAGTTATGGACCCGTTTTATCGGTCCTCATGGTCAATCTCTCTCCCTCCCTCCATTTTTATTCGACTTATGGATAAAAACATTCATTCGATCAAACGGAAGAAAAAATTATTAGCAGAAGAAGAAAAAAAAGTCACAAACATTGTTCATTAAATATTTCACTTATTTTTCACTGTGTCATAATCATTTACCTAATTAACCTCAGATTAACCGTAATAGACGAGATACAGAGGTACAACTTTGGGCCCGTTTAATCCGTCTTCACGGTCAATTTTTTTAATTTGACTTTCCAATAGTAGAACAAAATCGTCAATTCTACTGAACAAAGGAAGAGTTGTTTAACTTGTAATCCAGAAGTATAAAAGAGAGTGGTCGAAGCAATTGGCACCTTATGTGTATCGACAGGCTTGCTCTTTGTCCTTGGCCTGGATCTATAAGCACATGGCTCTTGTACTGGTTCGAACATCCGTGAGCGATTGAAGAGTTTTGAGTGGAGGCGGGTGGTACGTTCTATTGGGGGTTGTCGAAGAAAACGCAAGGGTCACGGTCACGGGCTCGGAGGTTGCTCTGACGTCACTGTGACCCTGGGGATGATTTGTTAATTGGGTATTAAAGCCTATGAGGTGATAGAAATTATTATTTTATCTTCTTCCATAAAACCCTAATTGTTTTCATTAAATAAATTACTAAAAATCGAAGGTCGATACTAAATAAAGCCGGAACTTATTAGAAGAAATATTTGTATTGATTTTGGAACATTTTTCGAATAAGCTTTTTTTTTATAAAAAAAAAAAAAAAAAAAAAACGATTGTGAAACCTCAAATTAACATATAGAACAGAAAAATGATTATTGCGTGAAATGATTATTACTAACAAATAAACAATATTCAAGTGTATGAACTTGAGAGAGAAACATTTAATAAAAGGAATTTAAAACCTTAAATTATTGAATAGAAAAAAATGAAGCTTATTGCGTAAATTGTTGATAATATTTCAATTGTGAACTGATATATATTTATTAATAACTCACAGAAAGAAAATATTTTTCTTCGATCAGTATTTATTTTAATAACTTTTTATTTCATAAATTTCCTTTGGATGCGAAGTTACTTAATTGTTTATTCGACTGTAGCAATGCCAAATTCAAAATTGTTCGCTTAAGTGAATCTCTTTAACTAAGCTTCAGATTCAAATTTACGATGAATTATGTCAAAATTACGAGGTCAGTCGCAAATAGCCCTCGTGTTGCTTCTAGTGCGACGTCAGTAAAACCAAACCAAATCGATCAAATTTATAAAACGATATAAATTATTTGATTCGTAGTTTTTGCTCCCATTAAAAATCAATTTGATTCAAAACAAAGTGTTGAAACTTTATATTATGAACAATAAATTTTAAAGAATGATAACTATAATTAATTTTATAGGTAATTGGGAGAACATGTAACTTAAAAAGATACGCGTGCTTAGGCAATCATCCGTAGACAGTTCCGGATTATTCCGAGTATCAAAAACTAACAAAATCAAGTTGCAACTTTGTTCTCTCTCTCTCAGTGTAATTGCAATTCAAATTTAAATAATCAAGTTTCAAAGAAACACCTGGATATTATAAGGAAAATATTTAATGAGCACAGGTGTTTAATTGCTTTACGGATAACATTCATTTGAATTAAGGCTATTGTAAAAATTACTATGAGGAAAATTGAGTTTCTCACCACATGTAAAGCAAATGCATATAATACAAGTGGAAAATCACAGGCTAATATGTATGACGAATTTTTTCATTTATTCTTAAGAATACGTGCCCTTTTTTACTTAATATTAAAAGATAATGTGTCTCATACTTTTATAATAAAGACAATTTTTCTCTAAAAACAACACGAGAATGAAAACTCTTAGCTGACTAAAATTGTAGAATTGTCGCCTAGATGTAATACACACATACGCACAAATATATATATATATATATATATATATATATATGCAATGGATCTTATCAAAAATCTAACAGAGATTTCTAAGAAATTTAATATTAATGAGGTAATTGCACAATAATTAATTAATTAGAAATGTTAGAATTGAAACAAAACTTTATATTTCTTCAATAATAAGATTTATAAACAGATTAAAAGTGTACCCCAAAGTGATCCTGCTAGTAATTGTTTAGTCAATATTTATTAACATTTTATGAAAATAATTTTTATGATTATAGCATTATTTTTATGATTTTATGTTTAGATATACTGATTTTGTTATTTTCTTTCAAATTAATAATAATAAAGATGTTAAACCTTTCTTATCTTTTTATCCAAAGTATTTAAATAACTAAACTAATACTGATATAAATGAAGCGGAATGCTTACATTATTCTTTATCACTAAAAAATAATAAAATTTCTGGTAATATTTATGATAAAAGAAACATTTTCTCCTTCAGGATTCATAAAGTTCTCTGAATTGAGAGATTTTTGAGTATAAATATTTTTAAAAAGTTTATTTATAACCAAATTTTACTCATATTAGAATGGTAATTAAAATACTGGATGTTTCCTGTAACGTGGGTAAAAGAAAAAATTTTGGGAGCAAATTTTCCTTTGAAATTTATTAGAGAAATTTAAAATATAATAACTGTAATTTTTAGTTTTCCTTTTTTATTTTAAAAAATATTTCTTTTAAATTTTTATTTTTATGTTATAAAATCTGATTTCTCTCTTTTTATTTTGTTACTAATTTTTTTTTCTTTCATTTTCCCCTTTCTGCTAGTTAGCCTTTAAAAAGATTCACATAGTTAACTTTTTCTTTGATAGAAGACATTGTAATTAAAGGTACTAAAATATTTGTTGATTTTAAATAAAACTTTTGTCGTTGTGAGGTATTTGTCTCTTTAAGAATTTTTTTAAAAATTTTATTTAATCTGAATGTTTAAATATTAAATTGTTCTTTCTCTTTTTCTTTGGTTGATGTTTGGGTTTTTCTATTTCTGTTTTTATTTTTTGTTTTCTTACCATGTTATTTAATTTTTGGTATCTTTTGAACTTTATGGTAGTTCCATATTTTTTACATAACATTTTTCTGTAGATGAATGTTGGGTCTGTAAACCTAGTTAAAACCTGCTAATCTGTCATAAGCCTGGTTTAGAGTTTATAAATGCTATATTTCCTTTCTCTTATGTTTTATTTCTTTCATTTGTTTTTATTATTTTTCATGCCTAGATATGCACTTTTTGATACTTTTTGATTTGATACTAGATATGTACATATTTTGTGATTTACGTTTTATCTAATTTTCTTATTTTCTTTCAATTATTTTCTCTTTCTTATTTGTTTTGTTACAAACTTCTTTCTTTTACAATTTAAAATACATTCATATCTCTTCTTCTATAATATATATATATATATATATATATATATATATATATATATATATATATTTAAGTATTCTTTGTAATTTTAGGGAGTTCTTTTTAGTTAATTTAGTTCTATAATTTTTAAATAGATTTCAACTATTTTGTTTTTAATGAAATATTATTTAATTCTAATATAATATCTTCACTTATTCAGTTTCATTTTATTTTCACTTGTATATATTAAACTTTGAAGATTTTTCTTGTATCAAATTCTGTGAGTTTTATTATATTCATATTTAATCAGAAAAAAATAAATCTATTTACAAAAGCAAAATTTCACTATAAAATTAATATATATATATATATATATATATATATATATATATATATATATATAAATATTTAAAATATTTTTTCCTCCTAGGATTATTCTCCTTAGAAGAAATATAAAAAAACTGTATCACAATTATAGTTACATATTTTGAAGAGAAACGCGATGTCCAAAACAACAATAAAATACACAATACACAGACACAACAATTCCATGAAAGTTACGTCATCTTTTGCTATTTTTGTCACGATTCGATTTGAGAATTATAAATAATATTACGTTTAACTTTGGAATTTTTCCAATATTTTCTACCGAGGTAACCTTTTCGTGTATAAAAAGTAACTACATAAATTCTAAAGTAAAATCTATAGTCATTTATTTCGTTTTACAATTACCATAAGAAATTGATCACCTTGATCAAATTTTTTGTTCTCTCGTAACTTTAGTAACATGTCAAGATTGATACAGGGTAACCATTTTTTTTATTCGAGGTCGCTTGTACTTGTAATTAAAGAGACTTAACATTCGGCAAACAAGGTCAAGATGAACTAAAGAATTTCAAGTAGGCGTTCACTTAGTAGACAAGACTCTATAAGAGTTATGAAACGAAATGACTTCTAATTAGGTAATAAAGAAGTATCGATTTTTTTTAATATTCACTAAAAAAAGTCAGAGTTCTGGAACTTAATAATCGCATTTGTAGTCTTGTATGTTACATATATTATCATGGTAAGATTCTTGCTTTTCTTGCCTAATTAAAGTGAAGGAAAACATGTAAAGATTTTTCATTTTATGAATCATCATTTTTGTAATAGCATTTTGCAAAATATTTTTAAAATTTTATGAAAGTTTAACTGCATAACTACATAAAGTTAAATAGATATAACTCAAGAAACAACGGAATAAAAATGTCTAGACATCTATAAGCATATTATCTAAAAATCAGAAAGAAAAAAAAAGGTAAGAAATGTTATAAAATTTTAAGTAAATAATGAATTTATGGATATCTCGCTACGCTTAAAGTTTGTTTTACTACCAATATAAAACCTAATTGTAAATTTTTAAAGATCTGATATTCCTAAAAAAAAAAAAAAAATTTTTTTGAATGTATGCATACAAATCAATACAATACTTCAAAATCACATGAACTGTAAATGAATCGAAATAATCACACTGTGATAAAAAATTTGAAACTGTCTTTCAGTACCGGTAGATAATATATTGTATTTCTCTCTCTCTCTCTCCAATTTATTGTCAAGGTTATTTATTTTGTTATAAATATATATTTTCCTTTTCTGATTCGTGATAATGCGATTTGGTTAACTTTAAAAAGGGCCGAGCTTTTATTTTTTAAAAAAATTATGCGTTGAAAACTTAAAACTCTTAAGAAAACCAACGAAAACTACACATATCTTTCAATATGAAACAAAAAACAACAGTAAACTTCACTTATCTAAATCGTATTATTTTGTTTTTATTTGGTATTCCACCCACTTTTTCGATATATATGCAATACCTATAATCTAAATTTATATTAATTTAATCCCCATTAATCCATGCGTCTTGTACATTTAGTACACAAGCGCTTAACTCCTATCTAAAGAAAGATATTAAATTTTCCTCAATTTGTTACCGTAACAAACACATAAAATGACAGATCAAATTTATTACTAAATTCACAAAGACTTTTTTTTTCTGGCAATTTCTATACGTAGTAGTCATTACCTTGCATCATTCTTTGCTACACAAGTGAAAAGGCAATCTGGTGAATAATCTAGATTTCTGTAACCCTAGACCTACCTGTTACTTCTCATGCGAACCCTTCCTATACATTGTGACCTTAGGTCAGAAGTAATGATATACGTTTCACAGAAGATATCTCTATTCTGCGTGAAACAATTTGTCCAAAGAGGTATTTTGTAAAACTTTCATATTAATGGCCTTACTTAAAAGTTGCGTTGGTCCCTTCTTGAATTCATATTTATCGTCAAACTATATATATATAACTTTCAAGTGTTAAAAATATACAAGTTGCGTTGAATAAATTATTTTAAACATTATTTTTAAGAACAATACTAGAGCAATGAAGTATAATGTTACAAAATTGCAGGTTTAGTGAATATCATTCTTCTCGATCTCAATTTTAGCTTATAATATAAATAAAATATTTTCCTGCATTTAGATTAGAGCGTTGACCTTACTTGAAGCTTTAGTTTACTAAAAAACTTATCATAGTTACTGGTTTGACGCGTTGTCACAAGTAACGGTAGCTATGCTTATGGGATTTGGTATATTGCCATTAGCTCACACATTATATATTGAATGCTTCTTTTAAATATCAAGAGTGATTAATTGGACGTAGAAATTACTAATATTTTGTGCCACTGTTTTAATCGAATTGATTACAATAGTTTAACGAAAGAAAGAACTTAAAGGATCAGGAATGTAAATGTGATTTTAGTGTTTAACATAGGATAGAAAGAATATTACTTTTCGCAATTTGGATGTTAGTAAAGTTTACAATATTAAATTAATCAAATCAAACAAATTTATTCAATGCGTTCAAAATAAAATACGCTTGTAACAAAAAACGTAGGTTTATTTAATTGATTTTAATTGATTGGTTTTTACTGACGTCGCACAAGAAGCAACTGGAGGGCTATTGACGGCAGACCTCGTAATTTTGAACATCAGTAAAGTGACGAGAACGATACCTGAGCTGACACTTCCCTCTCCTAATTTCCACACCACGCTAACGAGACAACATTGAGCCTCGACAAATTTAAAGCAACACATCAGCTCCTCTATGCACAGATCGTTAATTGCATCAGGATTCGAACCCACAACTCGACGGTAAGCACGCCGTCCCCGAGTCCGTGATCATGACCTTAATTGTTTAATTGATTACTACTGTGGCTTCGTTTGTTTGATTGATTTCAATTTAATTAATACTTATAATTTTCAAAATTTGTAAGTAATGTGAGTATATTCAATTTTTGTTTATCATGTTTCAAGCAATTTTTGAGAAAAAAATATTTTTCGATTTCATGATAAATTCATGCAATAGTGTTTAAATATTGCTCGAAAAAGAAGATAAAAAATTAATTTAGGTTTAATTGATTTACATTGATATATATTTTTTAAGATTTTAAATTCAGTATGACTAAATATCAAACCCCTGTTTTAAAGTTGTGAAGGCTTATAGCATTTTTCCTCCCTTATTATTTTTATTTTGAAATGAAACATCAATACGTATAAATAAAAATGGCTAATTTAAAATAATCATGAATATTTCACTAATCAGAATTTCTTTATTCTCAGCAAAATTCTTTTTTTTTTTTCATTAAAAAGTTTGTTTTTTGTTTCATATAATAAATGGATATATATTTGAAATAAATTTTTAATATCTGCATAAAAATCAAAAACTATATTTTTACATCCTAATAATGTTTTAAATTCTCACTATACTTTCTCTTTATCGAAGAGGATGTTCCAAATAACTTCTAGATGGTGTTTTTCTCCTAAAGTAGCAATGCTATTGCGTATTTTTATTGTTTAAAAATTAAGGGTCATCTTCAAAGCTTTGCGTGCCTTACTCATTAGTATTGGTATTTATCATGTATAACGAATTATATCTTATTTTTCACAAGCGCATATGTATAATAAGATATATTAAGGGTTAATTTCTTTTTTTAATGAATTCAATGGTAAAATAATTCGAGCAGTTTAATATTTTTTCAAAACATCATTAGCGGTATCTTTCTTAAATATGATTTCAGAAATTTCTTTTAATTAAACTAATCACTTTGGTGAGATAACCTTCGCATTTTCCACCAAAGAAACTTTATTATAAACTACTGGTCTACATGAATTCAAAAAATTTAACTCGTTTTGCTTTTATTTCTCTAGTTGTGTACATTCTTCTCATTGCTCATAAATTTAATGAAATGCCAAAGGAAAGGATTTTAAATTTTGAAAGATATTCCTTCTTTAATGAAAATGCATCTAACGAATAAACGTAATAACAGCAAAAAAATTTATCTTTCTATTTGAAACAAAATATTTTTCTCGATGTAAAAAAACCTTAGAGAAAAATACTAAAAATGTAGAATTCCAATACTAACTTTTATTTCGAACAGTCTCTATATATTTTACGTATCTGCAAAATGATTTTGTATGAAGATTTTTTATTTGCATAATTTATAGGTGCTTTTTTTAGTTGGGACGCTGTTTTTGTATATTAATTTCAGATATAATGAAAAAAAATGTATGTGTTTTGCTTAATTATGCACACACACACACACACACACATATATATATATACAAAACACAAATAGTACAAATCACAACGTATACCAATCTAAGAAAATCCAACATTAAGCAATACTGTTAATAGAAAAAAAAAACTAAATATTTAAAGAAATCATTAAAAGGTAAATTAATATTTATGCAACTCGGAAAAAAATTTACTTAAATAATTATACAATATAAAATTTTAAAAAAAATCATAACTAACTATTAAAGAACCTAACATTTTAAAAGAAAGCTAAGTGATAAATTGCAAAGTGATAATAAGCAAAATTTATATTGATGGAAATAATGTAATTACTACTGTTCCATACTTGGGAAAGTAATAATGTATATTTATATCGGTAATAACTGATCAAACCATCATACTTCAGTGAATTACATTATAAAAAATATTGAAACAAACCAAAAATCAGCAAATTCAGAAGATCATCACAAAAGAGAGAAGGTAAAGATAGTAATCATCTTAGATTTCACTGCAAAAAAGAGTTATACTTATCTTAATCATCTGAAACAAGATAAAAATTTAAATCTAAATTAAAAGGGTAATATTAATTTACCAAGAATTAATAAAAAAAAAATTAAGCATTCTAAAATAACTTGTAATATAAAATATTTACCAATAACACGTCATCAGAAAAAAATTTTGAAACTTTTTAAAGACGACTAAAACAGTTTGTAAAAGGAACTTATCAAATTCTATGAAAAATTTTAACAAACTTCAAAATAAATAAATAAATAAAAATAAAATAAGAATTACAATTAAAAAAAAAACTTTTAAAAACATATAAAACACTACACAAATTTCATAGGAATACTCTCTCTCTCTCTCTCTTACCTACTCTACTCCAGGAAAGAATTTACCGCCAGAGTAAAAACTATTTGATTGATTTAAAGGAAACCATACAAGTAAATTGATTCATTCAAAGAACCCCCCCAAAAAATTTATTTGCTTAAAATTACTTTGCACAAAAATTACAGAAGGGATATTGAAAAAACAATACTTAAGATTGGATACAAAATTAAAAATGTGTCATCAAACAGATTGAATTATCCTATTTATTTAAAAAACAAAATTGAAAAACATTTAATAATTTTTTTAAAAAAGAACAAACTGAAAAATATAATGAGAGAACAAAAGAGAAAGATGGAGAAATATAGAATCAAGA
>BMAW01008231.1:784130-802532 GCA_019974015.1 Nephila pilipes | reverse complement strand
ATAAAAAAAATTATATATATATATATATATATATATATATATATATATATATAACTATATATATATATATATATATATATATATATATATATACTCTGCTCTATAAGAGAATGGTTAAATGGTTTTGAATAATGTTTCTCTTCAATTTCACGAATGCAAATGCAACTGGAAGTTGACGGCTTAATTTCGAACTGACACATAAGTAATGGAAGGAACAACTTAGGTGGTTTTGTCATTTCCTTAGGCCTACATAAAGTATTCTGAGGACTTTTAAGGTCTAATTTAGTTTTAACGTGCAAGCAGACCTCGTGTCCCGACTGTGTTCTTTGGCAGAATTGGTGGATCAAAGAAGCGCTGGCCCTGTCACTACCATGAAATCGGATCTATTACATGCGGCAGTAAAGGAAGATTGAAGGAAAAATTGCAAAATTTTATTTAAAATCAATTAAGCTTAACGTAGGTTAGTTATTTCGAGATATCAAATCGTAGCAATTTAGCATGTGTTGTTGTGGATACTCGAAATTACATTTTGTATAATTTAATCTCAAATGGTATCTTAGTAAATAGGTAATAACTTAATGAAAGTCTTAAAATATTACCGCTTTTAATTGGTTACGGTGTTAATTGCCGAAGAAATCAAATTTTATTTTATTCGTCAGTTTTTCCATTTTATATTTATGAAATACTTCAGCGTCAGTACTTCCAAAATTTAAGCTTACTTTTCTGAATTCGTATTAATATACCACAATATTTTGTAAATAAATTAATTTTTTCAGATTTCGCAACCATCCGTTGAATTAGCAATCGTTTTTTAATTGCAATCACTTATTCTTACAAAGAGTATTGGATAATACTAACAGAATATATATATATATATATATATATATATATGTATATATATATATATATAAGTGAAAGAAAATAATGACAGTATTTTTGAACAATATATGAAAACTGTTTTTTTAAATGAGTAGCCATATGCTCACCAGAAGAAATATTAATAATAAAACTAATAAACGCCTAAAAGTAACTAATAAACTAATAACTAATAAGCCTTAGCCAATAAAAGTAACTAATAAACGCCGGAATAAAATTAAAGGCCCTCAGTAAACTAATGATAGAAATATGTTTGAAGTAAATTATTTCTGTCTCTCTATTCTACAAGAGAATTCAATGTGTAGTAACGTATATCTATCATTTGAACTTTGTTTTCTGTAATGCAACTTTTGAACCATTTTTGTTTATGATTATACAAGGAAATGACAAAATATTAATAAGATATTCCCAAATTTCAAGTACTAAAGGGAAAAAAAATTATAATCTTTTAATTATTATATAATTCAGTTAACCAAGAAGGAAAATTTGATGTACGATTGAATATTCATTCAAAACAGGAAATATGTTATTACATAAAAGCTCATTGAATAATAAAAAAAAACTAGAAAAAAATTTAACAAATCTAAGTAAGGGATTATAGGATTTCAAAAATAACCAACATTCATCTTCTTTCCATTAACTAAACACATATTGATTATGCAAGATCTTGAGCATTCGAATATTTTGAAAATAACTTATTTAATTTGTTTGGATTACAAAGATGCAATGTATTAGCTTACAGTTATGCAGTCGGTAATAGACTATTCTTGCATTTTGCTTCATTTTTTTGAAAAGTATATTCTCCTCTATACATCTTACTAAATAGCTGCAATTTATAAAACTAAAATTTACTGTTAAAAAATTATTAACTTTGATTTCCCTCTCGTTAAAAAGTAAGAAAGTATAACGAAAATTCAGTTATCGATTTGTTAAAGGCGTGCCTTTAGAATATATATATATATATATATATATATATATATAGGAATTCTTTACTCTTTTAAAGTAACTTTAGTGATTTCTAGTTTTTTTTTAAATCTATATATTTGATCATTATTCCAGGAATAAAATCCACTAATTCTGTTCAGTATAAGATAATTCTGAGACGTAACAAAATATTGTTTTACATTGATGGAAATACATTTGTGAAAACAGGCTACAGTTCAACGAAAGTAATCAACTGTTGACTGAAATAAATGACTTTTAGATTCTAACATTTGCGGAAAAACTACTTGTTGTGATAAAAAAAATATATATACTCTCAAACCAACTGTAAAATAAAATCTTTGGAATTTATCCTTGTATATTTTTCAAAGCATTACGTAAGCTTTCTTAATTCAAATTGCAACCATTCATTGTATTATAGCAAGAACGCATTTTAAAAGTTATTTGTATAGTTTATCATATTAGCGATAGGAAATTTAAAAACAATGGTATCATTTTTTAAAGACTTTTTATATACGCTTTTAAATATTATACTTCTGACAACTTATTCTTTATGTTCGATTTGTAAAACTGGACACATACTTATGGCATTTAGTATTATGTTGTGAGATATTTAATAAATATCTCTTTACTCTTATGGATCAATTTGTCGTCAGGTTATATTTAATTTTTTCTTCTTCAAAGTATAATTTACGCTTTGTTGTAGAAATGCTAAATCTATAATCTCTGCAATATTAGCAATGACTAATTACATTTTTCAGAAAAATAAATGATCTATTTTCAGATGCTGTATTTATTTAACGTCCATTCATTTTTTAAATCATTGACCTTTAATTCTCAAATAACCTCTATCAAATTAATCTAACTATAATACTTTATCCTTCAAATTATTGTGAGTATTATCAATATTTAACTTTTCTTTTTCTCTCAAATTAACAGCTATACATTATAATTTAACAGAAATACCAATAACGCCATTTCTGTAGTCAGTTACGATTAGCCTTGACCCAGGTCAAGTTTGAAACAAGACTGAAGAAGGATAAAAAAAAAGAACAATGTATTAGATAGGGAAAGAAATCTGAGAAACTGGTAGTGTCAAGACCAAGGAAGGGCGGTGTCGAATCTGTGGGTGTGTCCATTTGATGATTTTTCAAGGTTTCTATAACAGATTATTAAATTATTATTACATACATATCTGTAATCGATCCTATACTTCTTGAGGTGTCTTTTAATAATTGGGGCGAACCTGAGAAGCGTTACTTATATTACTACTCGATACAAATGACGTAAATACTAAGAACTCGTATTGTAAAAACATATAAATAAATTATGAAAAAACAATATCACATTGTCGCAAATTGTTTGATACCACGACACCCTCCTATTTGGTTGACTGGTATAGGTTTGATTTATTGCTAATGTCTGACAATCAGAGCTTCATATTAATTAGAAGAGTTGAAAAATTCTAATGGCCACAAAAAAATATTGTAAACACTTTTTAATGCTACTTTCAGACTGGATCAATATTTTTATAATTTTTATGCATTTTCATAAAATTATAATTTTATTACTAACCATTAAGACCTGCTCAGACTATTAATATACTGTCATATTATGGTTCGATCTCTATAGATTTGATTTTTTTTCCATTCGCATTACTAGTATTAATTTTTACGCCGACATGGGAAGCATTTCTTATTATTATTACTATAACTGGTTTTATCAGCGAAGAGTAGAAATAATGATATGTATGTATATATTTATTGTTGTCCTAAGTAGTCAGAATATATATAGAGGATGGTTGTAATAGCTGTCGTATCATAACAGAAAATTTTGCATGGATAACTGAGCCAAACTAAAAATATTAACAAATGATAATACAAACAAGTAAATTTAAAAAAAGTAATTAAATTTTTTTTTAAACCATTTTTTAAATTTATAAGTAAGAATTTAAAAAAAAAACTCTTGCATAATTTGTTCACATACAGTTTTCAGATAAATTCTTTTTGTTCTGTTTCTAGAATTCTTCATCTTATTTTTTGCTAGTAAAGGCTGAAAAATTAAAAATTAAAATAACCACTGACACAAGTAAAAAAGTATATTTATTCCTTAAAGAGTAGAAACAATATAATAAGTAATTCTATAAAAAAATAACTTTTTTTCCACGAGGTTATCCGTGACAGACCTCGTAACTTCAAACCACAAACAAGTGGCGAGGACTATATCTGAGACTTCATTCTCCAAATTCCACACCATACCAATGTGAGGTCTTTGAATACTGACAGATTTAACATCATCAGCTCCGTACTTTCTATCTTTACTTTCATTTTCATATTTAAAACAATTATGAGAGTAAATATGAATGAAAGGCACACACAAACGATAATTAAATTATTTTATTCACGTTAACGAATAATTATTTTAATACCTAGCCCTGGTCTATTTGTGGCAGTTGTCACTATGTAAGGTCTGACCTAATGTTTAATATAATGATCTAGTATTAACCTTATAGAAACCAGTCAGTTCCGAGGTTGAAGATTTAAGATTGAAGATCCGAGTCCTTTGATCCTTAGCAGATTTTCCCTGGCTAGGATCCGACAACTTCTCATGCTTATTAAGACTGTCACTATTCCTTCATTCATTGCTTCAGCTCCACTTTTTTACCTCTAGCTAGCTACCAACTCCAGTATTAAATTCTTCAATCTAGCATAAATGCAATTTATCAAATCTATTCACTACATTTCACTAATTCCAATCTTATCCACATAAATCACGTTTCATCCGTTGGGAGGATACAGTAAACAAATTCATTTTAAACTCCCCAAATGTTGATTGAAGGGAGAACGAGTAGAGCCCATGTCATACCGTTACACAACAGGTCTTTAGAAAAGTCAGATCTAGAATCCACAATCGGCGGAAACTAAGTGACCAAGAGCTAGTCCTTGGCTACGGTAGCTTTTCAAAATGAGCTATTGTAGAATGAGGATTACATAATTGGTATTAAAATTAACATACACATTATTCCTTTGAATGATGTGCTGAGAAAATCTGACACAGCTAATCAAGTTTTGATAAATCAAGTTTCAAAATGAATTGTAGTAAAATCGAAGTAATACCCCCTTCAATACCCTCTCCTACTTTAAGCTTAATTTGATTTCCTCTACACTCTTAAAAGCACGCTCCATTCTGCTATTTTGCTTGTATGTTCAGTAATTTTACTGTAATTTACTCAAAATGATTTATGCAAATAGCTCTTTAAGCTCTTATTCGAACGGATTAATTTCGAGATTTTTATATGAATTATGGCATTCCATGCTCCTCCCCTTAATTTTTAAGTTATCCCAGTTGCAGAGAGGGAAGTATTACCGGATTGCAGGCAACATACAAATTTATGTATTGTTTTTTACATTTTTTTAGTGCATAAAATCGTTTCCTGGCTAAAAAATTAGTCATTTTTATAACACAAGTAGCATTTATGACTTCATTCAATATTTTCAATAGAACATTCAAAAATGAAGTGATAAAAACTCACTATACCTTTTACCGTTCTTCTCTCATTTATCTATTGTATTTTGCATTCAAATATATAGGAGGAAAGATTATTATATAAATTTCAGTATACTACCAACAGCTATCTGTAAATTCTCAGTCCTTTTGTAAAAATAATATTTGTAAGAATAATTTTTCAACCCATAACATAAAAATAGAGCTGGAAACATGACATAAACAAAACTCGCAATTGATATGTAGTAATTTAATAACAAATCCTTTTTTAAAAACAGAGAAGGAGAGAAAGTGTAATATTTTTTACAAATACGACCTCTCAATTTCCATTAATTGAATATGTATTCAAGATATTTAGGATCTTGACAAATAGTTTTTTAAAATGATTTATTTTTTTATACAATGTAGTCTTTGTTTTTGAGCATCAGCATTTATCGGTACCACCAATTGCTCCAGAAGATTACAAAAATATTACTTATATAAATGAAAAGATCTATTTATTCCGTATATTTGAAAAAAATACGAGTATTTAAGTATATTTAATTACAAAAGAATATGTCTACAGTACCGTGACTAAAATTGTACTTATTTATCTGTCAACTGTAATCCCTCTTACGACTGGTTATGTTAAGTAAAATGTAAACTATCTCCTGAAGTTATTCATATACTTAAAACCTTTTGTGCGTTCATCAATGTGGCAGAATTTTCTGGGATATCCAGCATCCCTTGCAGAAAAAATAAGTCTTGTAACACTTTGAAATGTAATTTTAAAAAATATATATTTCAGATTATTTATTAAGAAATTGACAAATATAATTAGATGTTATATACAAATAATTCCTCTGTTTTTTAATATCATAATAGTTTTGAAACCAGGCTCTTTTGAAAGAACTGTGCGTAAATCATCTACCTGATTTTAAAGTATTTTTGAATTTGTTTTTTATACTCGAATAAAACTTTTATTTGACGAAAAAAAAAAAATGGGTGTTGAATGGTAAAAATATCTGTAATACTGCTTTTACCAACTGTGGAGAAACTGTGAACATCAAATTCTTAAAGCCACTTTACAAAATTTCATTTGAATACGTGCATTAGTTACGTGCATATTTCTGTAAAATCGTCTTTCATTAACGCTGTCCTTCATCCAGATCGGATCAAATGGAAATTAACACAGTATCTATTCCCGAACATTGCTAAACAATCTGTTGTAATATTTATCTTAGCATTTTTCGGAACAGACAGATCAGGAAAGAGAAAATTTACAGTTTCTCATCTTCAGCTTAGAGAGAGTTTTTCAAACTTTTATTTTTCAATAAATGAACATAATATTTCTCTCTCTCTCTGTATATATATATATATATATATATATATATATATATATACACTCTAAAACAAAAAAAACGACAGACAAGAAGAGGTTGCCTGATTGTAGTGAGAATTTCATGCAAAGACATTCAGTTCGAAGATATGAAAATGATTGAAATTCGGTGTCCAATCAGTGAATAGCGAAAGCTACAGCGTATCAGAACTGCACTCACCAGTTTGAAGGTATATAAAGAAGCGATTCTCATTCGGATGGTCAAATTTTCTGTTGCATTGTGATTTGGGATACCTTTTAACGACTGAAAAAATACCTCTCAGCAGGATTCGAGCTCATTACGAGCAACTGTCAGAGTTTGAAAGAGGTCGTATCGTTGGACCGAAAGAGGCAGGCTAGGCAAATCGGAGAATCCCTCGTCATATGGAAGAGCGATGCGACGATTAGAAGATGTTAACACAGAATGGGTACACAGTGACAGATTTCAGTGTCAGGATAGTGGCTGATCAGCCTATGGCACAGCAGATCAAAAGACAGAGTGATTGTCAGATCAGCTGTCACAGTGCCTGATTTATCGTTATCAACCATCAGACGCATTACGACCAATAACAGACGGCTGATAAAGAAATCTACCCTCGTGTTGACCGCTACGCCTGCCCTGCGCCTGCACACTGTCGACCCAGGTGCAGTGTTGCTTGTCGATCAGATTCGAATGATGCTGACTGGGGGCGTACGGTGTTTAGTGCTTAGATCTCGCTTCCTAACTGTTTCCTGACATCGAACGTGTCTGGAGACGCAGGGGCAGTGTGCTGATCTAACTATGCTACTGCACACCCCACAGGCCTTCAACTAGAGTTATGGTCTGGAGTTGCCATTCCTTGATAGCCAGATCCTTTTTTGGTCGTCATTAGAGCACACTTACTGCACAGCTGTACGTCGACCACATTCTGAGCCCTGTTTTACCAAATTTCCTTTTGCAGTACCCTGGCCTTATTTTTAGCAAGATAATGCCAGATCACATATTGCACGTGGTGCTATATGAACTGTCTTACAGCTTGTCAAACACTTCCTTGGCCCAGCCAGATCTCTCTCCAATCGAGTATGTCACCGGGATATGATGGAGTGAGTAGCTGCATCTCAAGGAATGTTCATAATAGCCCATTGGTGGAACCCAAATTCGAAGAAATACTTGAAATAATCACAGGGCTGTACCATGTCATTGAGGCAGCTTGCATCAGGCTACCGTTGGGTCAACACCTTATTGAGCTCGTTACTTTGTAACTATGTAACTCTAAAATAAATCATTCAATTTTTCGGAAATTTTAATCATTTTTGTATTTGAACATAATTTCTCTATCCATAATTTTTGTCTTCATCGGACAATTCCTTCTTGGTGCGTCAGCTCTTTTTTTTGCTATAGAGTCTCTCTCTCTCTTTCTGTATATATATATATATATATATATATATATATATATATATATATATATATATATATATATATAATTACCTTTTTTTAAAATTACTATTTAGTTAATTAAAAAAGTCGAAGCCAAGTTTAAGTTTAACTATTGTTTTACTTTTTTTTGTAGCTGAGATAGAGAGAGAACATTTCCACAAGGCTGAGGATACAGCTCCGTTTAATAAACCAGTTCAAAAGTCAAGAGAAGAGCATAAGCAGAAAATTTTCTCTTTACTTTGATTCTTATACTGAGTTTCATAATAGATCCACGTGTACCAATTCCCAGAGATTTTCGTTGTAGACAGAAATTCTAGTAGTGATTATCTCTACAGGTCTGAAACCGTGAGCACTGCATTATTAACAACTATTCTCTTATGTATGTATATATATATATATACATACATAAGAGAATGGTTAAATGGTTTGAATTAATGTTTCTCTTCAATTTCACGAATGCAAATGCAACTGGAGATTGACGGCTTAATTTCGAACTGACACATAAGTAATGAGAAGGACAACTTAGGTAGTTTGTCATTTCCTTAATTTCCACGCCAAGTATTCTGAGGACTTTAAGGTCTAATTTAGTTTAACGTGCAAGCAGACCTCGATATTCAGCTATGTGTTCTTTGGCAGAATTGTGGATCGAAGCGCTAGCCTATAAACTCACTACCATAATCATGGATCTATTGCAACCAACAGTAAAGGAAAGATTGAAAGGAAAAAAATTACAAAATTTTATTTAAAAATCATTAAGCTTAACGTAGGTTAGTTATTTCAGAGATATCCAATCATGCTTAATTTAACGTATTGTTGTGGATACTCAATTACATTTTGTAGTATAATTTAATCTCAAATAGTATCTTAGTAAATAAGTAATAACTTAATGAAAGTCTTAAAAATATCAATACCGCTTTAATAATTGGTTGGTGTTAATTGCCGAAAAGAAATCTTTAGAATTTCCTATTTTATTCCGTCAGTTTTCCAAGAACACTATTTATGAAATACTTCAGCGTCAAGTACTTCCAAATTTAACCTTTTTCACAGTTAAAACGTATTAATATACCTATTATTTTGTAAATAAATTAATTTTTTTCAAGATTTCGCAACCATCCGTTGAATTAACTTAATCGTTTTTTAATTACCATCACTTATTCTTACAAGAGTATTGAAGGATAATACTAACAGAATATATATATATATATATATATATATATATATATATATATATATATAAGTGAAAAGAAAATAATAAGCAGTATTTTTAATAATATATGAAAACTGTTTTTTAAGAAATGAAGTATGCCTTATGCTCTGAAGAAATAGTAACTAATAAAACTAATAAACGCCTAAAAAGTAACTAATAAACTAATAACTAATAAACGCCGTAATAAAGTAACTAATAAACGCCGGAATGAAATTAAAAGGCCCTCGGTAAGCCTAATGATAAATATGTTTAAGAAGTAAATTATTTCTGTCTCTATTCTACAAGAGAAATTCAATGTGTAGTAACGTATATCTATCATTTGAACTTTGTTTCTGTAATGCAACTTTTGAACCATTTTCTATTTATGATTATACAAATGACAAAATATTAATAGATATTCCCAAAATTTCAAGTACTAAAGGGAAAAGAAAATTATAATCTTTTAATTGTTCTATTATATAATTCAGTTAACCAAGAAGGAAAATTTGATGTACGATTGAATATTCATTCAAAACAGGAAAATATGTTATTACAAAAAGCTCATTGAATAATAAAAAGGCTTAGAAAAAATTTAACAAATCTAAGTAAGGGATTATAGGATTTCAAAAATAACAACATTCATCTTCTTTCCATTAACTAAACACATATTGATTATACAGAATCTTGAGCATTCGAATATTTTGAAAATAACTTATTTAATTTGTTTGGATTACAAAGATGCAATGTATTAGCTTACAGTTATGCAGTCGGTAATAATTGAATTATTCTTGCATTTTGCTTCATTTTTTGAAAAGTATATTCTCCTCTATACATCTTACTAAATAAGCTGCAATTTATAAAACTAAAATTTACTGTTAAAATTATTAACTTTGATTTCCCTCTCGTTAAAAAATGAAAGTATAACGAAAATTCAGTTATCGATTTGTTAAAGGCGTGCCTTTAGAATATATATATATATATATATATATATATATAGGAATTCTTTACTCTTTTAAAGTAACTTTAGTGATTTCTAGTTTTTTTAAATCTATATATTTGATCATTAATGATTCGAATAAAATCCACTAATTCTGTTCGAGTATAAGACCAATTCTGAGACGTAACAAAATATTGTTTTACATTGATGGAAATGGTTGTTGTGAAAACGAATACGGTTCAACGAAAGTAATCCAACTGTTGACTGAAATAAATGACTTTAGATTCTAACATTTGCGGAAAACTACTTATTGTGATAAAAAAAATATATATACTCTCAAACCAACTGTAAAATAAAATCTTCCAAATTTATCCTTGTATATTTTTCAAAGCATTACGTAAGCTTTCTTAATTCAAATTGCAACCATTCATTGTATTATAGCAAGAACGCATTTTAAAGTTATTTGTATAGTTTATCATATTAGCGATAGGAAATTTAAAAAACAATAGTATCCATTTTAAAGACTTTATATACGCTTTTAAATATTATACACTTCAAATAACTTATTCTTTATGTTCGATTTGTAAAACTGGACACATACTTATGGCATTTAGTATTATGTTGTGAGATATTTAATAAATATCTCTTTACTCTTATGGATCAATTTGTCGTCAGGTATATTTAATTTTTTTCTTCTTCAAAGAAATTATAATTTACGCTTTGTTGTAGAAATGCTAAATCTATAATCTGCAATATTAGCAATGACTAGTTACATTTCAGAAAAAATAAATGATCTATTTTCAGATGCTGTATTTATTTAACGTCCCATTCATTTTAAATCATTGACCTTTAATTCTCCATCTACCAAAAACAGAAAATGGTTATATTGTTAGAAATAACCTCCTATCAAATTGTTAATCTAACTTCTCCAATACTTTATCCTTCAAATTATTGTGAAGTATTATCAACATATTTAACTTTTCTTTTCCTCTCAAATTAACAACTATACATTATAATTTAACAGAAATACCAATAACGCCATTTCTGTAGTCAGTTACGTTAGCCTTGACAGGTCAAGTTTCAGAAACAAGACTGAGAAGGATAAAAAAAAAAGTGTCTTATTAGATAGGAAAGAAATCTGAGAAACTGGAGCAGTGTCAAGACCAAGGAAGGGCGGTGTCCGAATCTGTGGGTGTGTCCATTTGATGATTTTTTCAAGGTTTCTATAACAGATTATTAAATTGGTATTACATACATATCACTGTAATCGATCCTATACTTCTTGAGGTGTCTTTTAATAATTGAGGCGAACCTGAGGAAGCGTTACTTATATTACTACTCGATACAAATGACGTAAATACTAAGAACTCGTGGTAATAAAAACATATAAATAAATTATGAAAAAAACAATATCACATTGTCGCAAATTGTTTGATACCGACACCCTCCTATTTGGTTGACTGAGTATAGGTTTGATTTATTGCTAATGTCTGATAATCACAGAGCTTCATATTAATTAGAAGGATTGAAAAAATTCTAATGGCCACAAAAAATAATCGTAAAAACACTTTTAATGCTACTTTCAGACTGGATCAATATTTTTTATAATTTTTATGCATTTCCTTAAAAATTATAGTTTATTTTAACCATTAAGACCTGCTCAGGCTAATATACTGTCATATTATGGTTCGATCTCTATAGATTTGATTTTTTTTCCATTCGCATTACTAGTATTAATTTTTACGCCGACATGGGAAGCATTTCTTATTATTATTACTATAACTGGTTTATCAGCGAAGAGTAGAAAGTAATGATATGTATGTATATATTTATTGTTGTCTAAGTAGTCAGAATATATAGAGGATGGTTGTAATAGCTGTCGTATCATAACAGAAAATTTTTCTTCTTCCTTATATCACAAAAAATATATTAATTTATCCTTACAAATATCTCAAACATGAAAGGAAAATTGGAGAAGTCCATCTCTTATGCAGTTAGCTTTATACTCTATTTTAGATATATCAGTTCTAATTAATCTTCAGCGAATAACTGACAAAACTAAAAAATATTAACAAATGAGTAAATAATACAAACAAGTAAATTTAAAAAAAAACCATAATTAAATTTTTTTAAAACCATTTTTAAATTTACCATAAGTAAATTTAAAAAAAAAAACTCTTGCATAATTTATTCACATACAGTTTTCAGATAAATTCTTTTGTTCTGTTTCACAAATTCTTCATCTTATTTTTGCTAGTAAAAAATGAAAAATTAAAAATTAAAATAACCACTGACATAAAAGTAAAAAGTATATTTATTCCTTAAAGTAAAACAATATAATAAGTAATTCTATAAAAAAAATAACTTTTTTTCCACGAGGTTATCCGTGACAGACCTCGTAACTTTAAACCACAAACAAGTGGCGAGGACTATATCTGAGCTGGAGCTTCATTCTCCAAATTCCCACACCATACCAATGTGAGGTCTTTGAATACTGACAGATTTAACATGTATCAGCTCCGTACTTTCTATCTTTACTTTCCATTTCAAAATCTTATTTAAAACAATTATGAAGTAAAATATGAATAGAAAGGCACACACAAACGATAACCAAATTATTTTATTCACGTTAACGAATAATTATTTTAATACCTAGCCTAGTCTATTTGTGGCAGTTGTCACTATATGAGTCTGACCTAATGTTTAATATAATGATCTAGTATTAACCTTATAGAAAACCAGTCGGATTCGAGTTCTTAGAAGATTTAAGATTGAAGATCCGAGTCCTTGATCCTTAGCAGATTTTCCCTGGCTAGGATCCGACAACTTCTCATGCTTATTAAGACTGTCACTATTCCTTCGTTCATTGCTTCAGCTCCACTTTTTACCTCTAGCTAACTACCAACTCCAGTATTAAATTCTTCAATCTGCTTATAAATGCAATTTATCAAATCTATTCACTACATTTCACTAATTCCAATCTTATCCACATAAATCACGTTTCATCCGTTGGGAGGATATACAATTAAACAAAATTCATTTAAACTCCCCCCAAATGTTGATTGAAGGGGAGAACGAGTAGAGCCCATGTCATACCGTTACACAACAGGTCTTTAGAAAAGTCAGATCTAGAACCCACAATCGGCGGAAATAATGCCAGCCAAGAGCTAGTCCTTGGCTACGGTAGCTTTTTTCAAAAAATGAATATTGTAGAATGAAAGAGGATTACATAATTGAGTATTAAAATTATCACATACACATTATTCCTTTGAATGATCTATTGCTGAGAAAATCTGACACAGCTAGTAAAGTTTTGATAAATCAAGTTTCAAAATGAATTGTAGTAAAATCTCAGTAATACCCCCCTTCGAAAATACCCTCTCCTACTTTAAGCTTAATTTGAATTTCCTCTACACTCTTAAAAGCACGCTCCATTCTGCTATTTTTGCTTGTATGTTCAGTAATTTACTGTAATTTACTCAAAATGATTTATGCCAAATAGCTCTTAAGCTCTTATTCGAACGGATTAATTTCGAGATTTTACAGGAACAGATTATGGCATTCCATGCTCCCTCCCCCTTAATTTTTAAGTTATCCCAGTTGCAGAGAGGGAGAGTATTACCGGATTTTTTAGGCAACATACAGAATTTATGTATTGTTTTTACATTTTAGTGCATAAAAATCGTTTCCTGGCTTCAAAAAGTGGTCATTTTTTATAACACAGAAATTTAGCATTTATGACTTCATTCAATATTTTTCAATAGAACATTCAAAAATGAGAAGTGATAAAAACTCTATACCTTTTTACCGTTCTTCTCTCATTTATCTATTGTAATTTTGCATTCAAATATAGGAGGAAAGATTATTATATAAATTTCGAGTATACTACCAGCAGCTATCTGTAAATTCTCAGTCCTTTTTGTAAAAATAATATTTTTGTAAGAATAATTTTTCAACCCATAACATAAAAATAGAAGCTGAAACATGACATAAACAAAAACTCGCAATTGATATGTAGTAATTTAATAACAAATCCTTTTTAGAAAAACAGAGAAGGAGAGAGAAAGTGTAATATTTTTACAAATACGACCTCTCAATTTCCATTAATTGAATATGTATTCAAGATGACATATTTAGGATGTGACAAATGGATTTTTAAAATGATTTATTTTATACAATGTAGTCTTTGTTTTGAGCATCAGCATTTATCGGTACCGCAATTGCTCCAGAAAGTAAGATTACAAAAAAATATTACTTATATAAATGAAAAAGATCTATTTATTCCGTATATTTGAAAAAAATACGAGTATTTAGTATATTTAATTACAAAAAGAATATGTCGCTACAGTACCGTGACTAAAATTGTACTTATTTATCTGTCAACTGTAATCCCTCTTACGACTGGTTATGTTAAGTAAAATGTAAACTATCTCCTGAAGTTATTTAATATTTCATATACTTAAAACCTTTATTGCGTTCTATCCAATGTTCTTGAAATTTCTGGGATATCAGCATCCCCTTGCAGAAAAAAATAAGTCTTGGCCAACACTTCAAAAAAAATGTAATTTAAAAAATATATATTTCAAGATTATTTATTAAGAAATTGACAAATATAATTAGATGTTATATACAAACCAATTCCTCTGTTTTTAATATCATAATAGTTTTGAAACCAGGCTCTTTTTGAAAGAACTGTGCGTAAATCATCACCTGATTTTAAAGTATTTTTGAATTTGTTTTTATACTCGGAAAAGGATAAAACTTTTATTTGACGAAAAAAAATGGTGTTGAATGGTAAAAATATCTGTAATACTGCTTTTACCAACTGTGGAGAAGGCTGTAACTGTGAACATCAGAATTCTTCAAAGCCCACTTTTACAAATTTCATTTGAATACGTGCATTAGTTACGTGCATATTTCTGTAAAATCGTCTTTCATTAAAACGCTGTCCTTCATCGAATCCGGATCAAATGGAAATTAACACAGTATCTATTCCCGAACATTGCTAAACAATCTCGTGTAATATTTATCTTAGCATTTTTCGGAACGATTGAATCAGGGAAAGGAAAATTTACGGATTTCTCATCTTCAGCTTGAAGTTTTCAAACTTTTATTTTTCAATAAATGAACATAATATTTCTCTCTCTCTCTCTCTGTATATATATATATATATATATATATATATATATATACACTCTAAAACAAAAAAAACGACGAACCAAGAAGGAGTTGCCTGATTGTAGTGAAATTTCGTATGCAAAGACATTCGGACCGAATATGAAAATGATTGAAATTCGGTGTCCAATCAGTGAATAGCGAAAGCTACAGCGTATCAGAACTGCGCACTCACCAGATGTACGAGTATATAAGAAGCGATTCTCATTCGGATGGTCAAATTTTCTGTTGCATTGTGATTTGGGATACCTTTTAACGACTGAAAAAATACCTCTCAGCAGGATTCGAGCTCATTACGAGCAACTGTCAGAGTTTGAAAGAGGTCGTATCATTGGACCGAAAGAGGCAGGCTAGGCAAATCGGAGAATCCCTCGTCATATAGGTCGAAGCGATGCGACGATTAGAAGATGTTGGCAAGAATGGGTACACAGTGACAGATTTCAGTGTCAGGATAGTAGTGATCAACCTATGGCCACAGCAGATCAAAAAGACAGAGTGATTGTCAGATCAGCTGTCACAGTGCCTGATTTATCGTTATCAACCATCAGACGCGCGACCACCACACGACCAATAACAGACGGCTGATAAAGAGAAATCTACCCTCGTGTTGACCGCTACGCCACCTGCCCCTCACGCCTGCACACTGTCGAGCCAGATTACAGTGTTGCTTGGCTCGATCAGGTTCGAATGATGCTGACTGGGGGCGTACAGTGTTTAGTGCCGAATCTCGCTTCTAACTGTTTCCTGACGATCATCGAAGACGTGTCTGGAGACGCCCAGGGCAGTGTGCTGATCCTGCTATCACTACTGCACACCCCACAGGCCTTCAACTAGAAGTTATGGTCTGGAGTGCCATTCCCTTGATAGCCAGATCCTTTTGGTCGTCATTAGAGGCACACTTACTGCACAGCTGTACGTCGACCACATTCTGAGCCCTGTTTTGCTACCGTTCCTTTTGCAGTACCCTGGCCTTATTTTTTAGCAAGATAATGCCAGATCACATATTGCACGTGGTGCTATGAACTGTCTTACAGCTTGTCAAACACTTCCTTGGCCAGCCAGATCTCTCTCCAATCGAGTATGTCTGGGATATGATGGGTAGGCAACTGCATCTACCAAGGAATGTTCATAGCCTAGCCCGACAATTGGAGCAAATTCGGGAAGAAATACCCCAGGAAACCATCTGGGAGCTGTATACCATGTCGTGAGGCAGCTTGCATCCAGGCTAGCGGTGGGTCAACACCTTATTGAGCTCGTTACTTTGTAACTATGTAACTCTAAAATAAATCATTCAATTTTTCGGAAATTTTAATCATTTTGTATTTAGAACATAATTTCTCTATCCGCCAATTTTTGTCTTCATCGGACAATTCCTTCTTGGTGCGTCGTTTTTTGTTTTGTTTTGTTATGCAGTGTGTATATGCCCAACAATAATTTAAAGCTGTGGGTAAGTGACATTTTTACTATTATTATTTTTCTGTATAATTTTAACATTTTATAATGCTCTTAGCTCGGAGTTTTTCCTAATTTATAATAAATGGCTAACAAAATACAAGACTTGTGTTTATTCAACTTCAGAACAGGACTGTAATTATATTATTTGAACAAATGAATAATTGCACACATTTGAGCTAATATTTATGGAAATTATTCACACTGCATGAATATATAATGTTATTGATTTTTTTTAAAGAAACTAGTTTTAATATAAATATATATTAAATTTTATTTTGACATCCTTCTTATTGGTTTGAATTAAACCTCGGAGGGAAATATTGATTGAAAAATATTAATGTAATAAGTTTGAAATATTTTATGATATGGTTTTATAATAAAATTGAAATATATTAATATAAATTTATTTGAAGCTGAATAGGGACAAAAACTTTATTTATCAAGGCTACAAATTTAAGTTTGATCCCTTTATTCGTTATATTAATCCAAAGAAATATTTATATCCAAAGCAATATATATTTTAAAGCAAATATTAATATCAAAGAACATTTGTGAAGTAGAAAAATATTCTATTTTATATTTTTGGCATTCTTTCTTCATTTTATTCAGTGTTTCTCATAAGTAATTCAACATTTGTTTTGTTGCACCAACTCATAAAACATGTAGACTTTTTAAAGTTTTATTTTAGGAAATATTTCAATAATACATCAAAGAATAATAATATTATGAATTTTAGAAAAAAAAAAGTTGTAACATTATTGAAAATACATACTTTTGAAGTGGATGTTTTGAAATTGAATTAGCTTGATTGTTTCTCCGAATTAGCATTTATCGTGACACATTTATGCAAATTAGATAACATTTCGTATGTTTTGGTATCCTATTGACAATACAGGCATCAATGTGAGTGCACTAGAAACATTTATGCAGTAATTAAATACTGAACAACAGACCGGCGGCCACATCTGCAAAGGTATAATTTACTAAGCAGCTTGGAATCATCTATGGCTAGAAGGGTTATAATTTATGATAACAGTATTCCGTAATTCATTCTGTATTTGTCATGAATAATTTGAATACACAGCAACTAGAAAATAAGCAATTTTATCTGTAAGACAATATGATGAAGCAAAAAATAATGATAATATTACGAGTTTAATCGACATTTTTAGATATATAAAGGAAAATATTTGATTTATTTGAAATATATATATATGATTTTATGCACATTTCCTTAGTATTTATTTTTAACAATAATATAAATAATTAATTCGAATTGTTAGAATTGTTAGATCTAGAATATACTTGCCAAGAAATGTGGCCTCAATGAATAATAATGTTTACTAAAACAACAACAGTTCTATAAAAATGTTTTTAAAATCGTACTTAAAGCTCTCAAAAATTGACTAACAAATTCTATTTAGATTATACGAGTTTTTATTTTAAGACTCATAACCTTTTCCAGAAAGTAAATAATCTGAAAATTTTTAGCATTTTTTTTCTCGTAAATTGCTTCTATTTGTCTGTTTTTTTTTTTTTTTTTTTTTTTTTTT
>BMAW01008231.1:639879-781130 GCA_019974015.1 Nephila pilipes | reverse complement strand
TATTTAGTTAATTAAAAAACCAGTCGAAGCCAAGTTTAAGTTTAACTATTGTTTACTTTTTTGTAGCTGAGATAGAGAGAGCATTTCCACAAGGCTGAGGATACAACTCCGCCGTTTAATAAACAGTTCAAAAAGTCAGAAGAGCATAAACGAAAATTTTCTCTTGCTTTGATTCTTATACTAGGGATTTTCATAATAGATCACGTGTACCAAGTGGAGGAATTCCCAGAGATTTTCGTTGTAGACAGAAATTCTAGTAGTGATTATCTCTACAGGTCTGAAGCCGTGAGCACTGCATTATTAACGAATTTTTAAGAAGGTTGATTGCATAAATTAAGTTAAAAAGGAATGGTATCAGGAAATAAGAATTAACGCTTTATTTTTAAATTGGAGAATGGGGGGAATTAGGAAATTAAACACTACTATTATGAGAAACTGATATGAATTAAAGTTAAATCATTACACACACACACACACACACACAACACACACATATATATATATATATATATATATATATATTCATAATTTGACATTTCTTATACATCACTTCGTTTAACAAAATTCCATTGTCGTTGAAGTCATAGCTTCCGCAGTCACTGCTATTACTATCAGAGCTATCAGTTTTCAGTTCACGCAAGTTAAGAATGTACACTAGATAAAATAAAATTTTTAAACTAAGTTATTAGTTTTTCATAATTATCTAATAAAAGTATAATAATTTTCCTTATAGCTTACCGTTAATCGAAACTTTCATGAACTGTGGTATACAATACCCAAACGAAAACGTATACAATAACCAAAGTAAAGAATAAGATACCGAAATAAACCGTAAATCCGTCTGTGTAAATTTTCCAACCTCACGTTAGAATCAATTCAATAGTTTTAGCCAAAGCACAAAACAAACTTTTTCTGTTGTCATTTCCAATTAAGACTATTTCCCCAACCTGAAGATCACGGGATAGCTTTTCGCTACATTTTTGTACAATTTTGCCAAGGTATTCCTTTTTAAGGCATTGATGTAGATCCCTTAAATTTAAAACGCATCATCGAACAGTTTTACATCAAATTCAACGTATCAACCCTTTGGAAATTCCTTCAAATGAATCTGCTGATTAAGAATCGAGTGATAAAGTATCTGATTCTGATGATTTGGATGATCAGAATAAATTAGCGCCTCCTGATGATGCAATGATGAAAAGATACACCTCCTCTGGAAGGTATGTGAAAACACATAAAATATTTCAACCTTTGAATAATATGTGTTCAGTGCTTAAGACTCTTTAAGAACATAAATATTTTTTAAAGTAGAAAATAAATTTTTAAAATATGTTATAAATTATTAGTAGAAAAAATTTTAAGTAATATATTAGAATGAAATCCAACGCATTGGGTAAGAAAATGACTAATTTATTTCCTACTTTTTTAGAAAATAATTGTTGTAGAAGTTCTGTAACTTGATATTCTTTAAAAATCAACAATATTATAAGTAATTTTTCAATACACTTACTGTTAATCAATGTAATATGTTTCATAATTTAGGGTACTTTTATATTAAACAAATTACTGTCTAACTTATTCAGAATATATTAATTCATTTAATTATCTTAATTAAACAAAATAATTTCCAATTCCAGAACTTTGCGTGTAAGAAAAGGATTTGGTTTGGCTTGGTTTTATTAACGTCATTCTTGAAGCAACTCGAGGGATATTAGCGACGGACCTCGTAATTTTGAACTTCTGCCAAGTGACGAAGGCGATACCTGAGCAGGCATCACCCTCTTCTAACTTCCACACCGCGCCAATGGAAGGACTTTGGGCCCAGACAGATTTAACGTACACCAGCCTCAGCTACACAGCGGATCTTTTGTGGCATAAATACTTGACCTCACGACTCAACGAAAGCCACAAGCTGCGAATCCGATGCTTAATCACTAGGCTACCGTGGCCACGTAAGAAAAGGAACCGAGCATTAAATTTTGTTTGAATTTATTCAGATTATTCTAGTTATATTGATTTAACTTGTTTAAAAAAATTTATTCATTTTGTGTATAAACACAACTAGCTAAAACATGTGTAGATAACATTCCATTCAGATAAAATACACGGGCAGAGAACTTAAGGTAAAAATTAATGTAAATTTATGAATTGTGTAGTACTGCAAAGTACTACACAATACATAAATTAACGAGTACAAAGATTAACGAGTAGAATAAACTTAGATAACACATGTTTCATACGGTTTCGTTCCCAAAGAATGTGTTTGTTTCAACTCGCAAAGCGTTGTTAGAAAATAAATAAACTTATTGAATGTTTCTAGAATTTCAGTTAAACAAAAATTCTTAGTCTTAAAAACTATAGTAAGTAGAAGAATAAGAATGTGTGAGTTTTCAAAAGGCTAAGGTTAAGAAACAAAGAAGTAATAATTAAAGAAATCATGGAAAAATTATTTCTAAAAAAATCTAACTTAATAGCAACTGTATTAACATTATAAGAATTTAATTTGTCATTTGACAAATACTCGAAATTAATGTTTTCATACTAAATCCAATAATTAGATGGTTAGTTTAAGTACTGAAAAAATATGAAATATGAAATTCACATTTTTATATACGTAATAAATAGCATGAGCAGTTATTTTCATTTAACTTTTGTAGGGTTCAGTGTAAATGATAAAATTTTTTAATAAGCATAACAAAGGTAGCCTTAAATAATATAGTCTGACTTAGATTAGTAAATTTATTTCCGATTCAGAAAATGTATTAACTTGCTCTTCATTATTGTTATAATGCTCTTGTTAAATCTTATTCAATGAATAACACATGTGCGGAAACTAAGCAAATGGTTTTTTTTTTTCTAAAAAAGAATAATAAGTATACAGTAAAAAATGTAATATGTCTAAACAGTAAAATATTCAGATATTAAGAAATTGCAAGATAAAGTTAAAAAGAATACCAGGCATTACACAGTTTTTTAAAATGACAAAATGTAAAGTAATAATGCTCACGCAAGAAGATTAAAGTTAACAGTAAATTCCATAAGTTTTGTGTTACGAGTAAAAGCAGTAACTTTTCAGTTGTAAAAATAGTAATCAATTCGTTACCATACATTTTAAACGAAAAATAGCTACCATTTATCATTATTGATCATAGTTTAAATAATTTTTTCTGTACATCAGACAATAAATATACAGAGTAATGTTTCGAACAAGCTTAGAATAATAATAGTGTTAGTTCCAAAGAATATAATCAAGCTCATTGGGTAAGAAATAAGATTTAATTTTATTTCCTATTCACATAAAATTTTATTAGAAAAGAAGCGTTGTACAAATTCTAACTTGATTTTCAAATATGAAGATGTAAGAGAGTAATTTTTTCATACTGCTGATCAATGTAACTATTTTATTATTTACCGCAATAAAATCGACATAACCCTCAGAAATGAATTCTTTCTTTTAAATCGGCAGTGTACTCTGATAAGTTTTGGATTATAGACCTTGACCGACGCACTTATCGGTACATACATAACAGATGCTTCATAGGAACTCGATGCAAAATCTTCAGAAAATGTTAGGAAAGAACTGTAGTAGATAATAAAATATTAACAGTGTATTTTCAATAAGCTTACTGATGATCAAATGTAATTGCTTTATAATTTAAGGGTTTTTTTAATACTAAGAAATTCATTCTAAATTTATTCAGAATATATTAATTCTGTTAGTTCTTTTAACTAAACTAAACGTTGATAGAAAAAGATGCATTCATGAAAAACTAAAACTTATTGAATATCTCATATTATTACGAACATGAGATGGCGCTTCCTTGCGGTGGTTCTATTGTGAAAGAAAAGATGCATTTACTGTGATGTCATCAGTTAGCAAAAGAGAGTTTAAGTAATGACCGCTTAGCCTTGGCGATAAATTTGGCGACCATTTTGGAGACTTGGAGAGAAACCTGATGAATTCGGTGACAAACGAAAAAAACCCGAATGAGCTGGAACTTAGGTGAAAAATCGATAGGAAAGAAAGTTAGAGACTTTTCGTGAATTTTCCCATATGACACCATACCTGCTGAAAGCGGTATAAATACCCTGTCTGAGAGGCGGAGAATCAGTTTATCTGTGAAGTCTGCTTTGTATCGAGGAATCGTGGCCGAGTGAATCTGCAGGAGGTTCGGTCTGAATCTAGTGGAACTGTTGGAGTCTGTCTTTGGGGTCTCTGTTGCGGATATCGATCAGGAAATCGACTGAAATCTGTCAGCACTTAGAGTGAAGCGTGCCAGGTGAATTGATGGAGAAGATGCGTGTATCTTCTGGGAATCATCGGAGCTTGCCTTGGAAGTGCAGGGTTCTACTGTGGAAGCTGTCCGTAGTGAGAACTAGAAGTTGGTGAGCTTAAACTTGCTGATAATTGTGATTGTCATTAAAAGTGTGTTTTGTTCCTGTATCTGTGTCACTAAATTGACAATTTCAAGTGCTGTGCATCTGTTTGTACTGTTATTGTCCAAGCTGTGTTACCTGTGTGCCTTCTGAAGATTTTAGAATAAAACTGCATTTATTGTTATCCTCCGTGTTGTACTGATTTCATTCCCACACACCCTAGGAAGAATTTTTCGTAACATTATTAAACAAGATTGTTAATCTTAAATAATGTAAGAAAAAATAGAAGTGAGTTTTCGAAAACGCTAAATGAAAGAAAAAAAATAATTAAAAGAGTAATCATTAAAGAAAAATAATAATTAAAGCCCTTTTTGAAAAAAAAATACTGTAAAATAAATTCAAAAATAAAACTTATTGAATATTTCTAGAATTTCATATTCAACAAGATTGTATCTCCCTTCAAACATAGAAACTTCAGAACATAGTCTAATTCACTGGGTAAAAAAGGACGCTAAATTTCATTTCCTATTCATGCAAAAGATTGCTTCTTGTAGTATATTCATTAGAATTTTTTTAAATGTTGAGAAATATACAATAATAATGTTTAATTAAGAAAGTTCACACAATGCATTCAAAAACGGTTGTTTAAAAAGTTTATCTTCAATTGTAAAAAAATAATATCGTCCCAGTTAACATACAATGTACGCATATGAATGTATTAAAATTCAATTAAATATTATTTAATCAAATATTTGTAACTTTTTGTTAGACAGAATAAGAAAAAATTTGCTTCCAAATAATTTATTCAAAATATATTAATTCCATTTAACTTGTGTTAAAGAACTTTTAGTTAATTTACTCAAATTAAATTCATTCCGTCTAATTTAACTTGCGTTAAAGAACTTTTAGTTAATTTACTCAAATTAAATTCATTCCGTCTAATTTAACTTGCGTAATTTTTTTAAAAAAATTATCTCGTATTTAAACATAATTAGCTTATTGGTACGTAAATAACAATGCAGTAAGAAATCCCAAAGATAAGTTAGATGGGTGGGTTCCTTATCGTCAACATTCCATTTGTAGGTACTCATGATAACCTTATCGGGAAACCTTCCCAACGCGGCAAGTGGGGAAGGGGGGAGTATGATGTCACTTCCGCCAGTCGTAGACACCCGCTTACTAATAATGACCGATTATTTGAAGTAAAATTGTTATGACTCATATATGATAATGCTGTATAGCATACAAAAAATTTGTTTACTACTTCAATATATATATTATATTACTAAACAGAATGTTTCATGTATGGCTGCTTTGTATCTCCTCAAGATTATATCAGAGGGAAAAAAGATTTCGTTTATTGTTTTTAAAACTGTTATAATATTTTTCAAGAAAGCCTCCTAAATGATATTAAGTTATTTCTCTAATTATTTATTCATCTATACTATTTTAATCATTCTACTACTGAAAATTTAAAGAATTAATTTAAAGGGAAGAGAGCATTAACCTTTACCCACATGCGCACAAATGTCGAATAACTTTCCATCATTTTACTTAGTATTAACTGATGTTGTTCATAAAATTAGAACAAAGAAATCAAGGTCAGCAAAAAAGAGAAATCTGGTATTGTAACTTACGATAACCTAAGGTCATCTTGATGCGTAGGATTTGAAGCACTTAAATTGGCAAGGAAAAACCCTCCAGTCACCTTGTATCATTGATCATATGCAAGTAAACATCTTTTATATGACGAAATTCTTGCTAAACTAATAAAGTTCACTCAAACAACTTCTTACACATTTTCTGGGAAGTCTAATAATACTTGTTGAGGAATAACTCCTTAGCGTTACTAATTCCTGGCCTAATGCGAAGAACACATCTTAATTTAATCAGTCTAAATTGCGCGTGAATATAAATGCGCACTAATGCAAAGAGTCATAATTTGTCAAAAAGAAAAAAAAAAGTTGCATGACCAGGGAACCAGAAAATGATTCTGAGCAATACATTAATTCGATGGTCCTAATAACATACGATCCGTCTAATTTCTCGTCAGGCAGAGCAACTAAACAAACCAAAATTAAGATTAACCGTAGATACCTGACATTGAGAGCGACGGTATGATATCAAAGAAGCCAACCAAGCTTATCCGAATCACACGCAAACCAAAACACAAAGGAATAGTATCTCGTGTTTAGAAAAACACAAAAGAAAAACGATCAGCCGAAGTTGTCACCTGGTGGGAACGGAGCTTTATCAAAGTAGGAGCATCAGCGACGGATCATAATTAAGCGGTTATTAAGAGCCCGAACCCACTTTAAGAGATAGCTCTCGGAAATTTATGCTTACTCTACATTAGCCGTTGTATGTCATAACAAAGAATACAATATTCTCGCGCGTTTCGGAAGGGATTTACAGGGGACGGGCTCAAATTGAGAAATGGAAATTCAATGATCTCTCCAACTTTTATCATAGTTCACGATACCATTTGGATTTTCTTTGTCTCTCAATACAACTCATATTTTATTTGGATAGCATCTAGTTTATAAAAACGAAGATAATGTTAGGATAAATGTTAAAGGAATTATTTTAAGTTTTTAAATGATCGTCATGTTAATCTTTTTGAAATGATATTTAAGGTATTTTAAAAAGTTTAATTATTTAAAATTACTAAAACAGAGAGCAAGGGATAAATTAATAAGTTGGAAAATTAACTAATTCACGGGAGAATATATTTCGTTTAACAATGACATTCATTGGCAGAGTCAACAGTAAATGAGACATTGGTTTAAATTTTTAAAAGAATAATATTATAACTCTTATTTATTTTGATTTGTTTTTTTTTCCTGCATTTTGTTATTAATTTAGTTCTTTGTATTATTTCTTATTTATCGACTTATTATTTGATTATTTCAGTTATTGATTTTTGTTATTTAACAATTTTTGTTTTTAATTTGTTATTTGGTTTTGATTTCTGCTTGATTATTAATGTGATTATTTTAGTTATTAATTTGTTGTTTGGTAATTTTGGTAATTAATTTGTTATTTGATTATTGATGTAATTACTTTCTACTTGATTATTAGTTTTATTATTTTAGTTATTTGTATTATTTTTACTTGTTTTTGTTGTATTAGATATTTGTATTATTTTGATTATTGATTTAGTTATTTGTTACTCTGTTACACATTTTTTACTGTCACTATTTGTATAAACTCGTCGTTTAACTAAAGAACGTGTAGCAAATTTGGACCAAGAAATGAGATTGTGTGTTAAAATAAATATATTTGAGTTATGATTATATGATGAAACTCCCCACAGCTAACGATTCACATTAAACATGAAAAAGCGCTTGATAAAAGAATTATACAATTAAGTCAACTGCCAATAGGAAAATGTATGTAAGGGGTATCACAGATATTTGGTTTCAATATTTCTTATTTGCCTGGAAAATTTTATACTTATTTAAATTCACTAAGAATATACATTAAATTATAGTGCAAGTAATTTCTTAATTATAAAAAAGTATGTGGTAAATACTGTTTATTTTTCCACATTTGTGTTTGTATTACAAGGACCCGCTAATACAACAGACCATAAGCTATTTAATCATACAAATACAATCTTCAAAAATAATGAAAATATAAATAAAAACAAGGAAAATAGAGAAAATGTAATTAAATAAATAACTTGAGGAGATATATGTGCGTGCGTGCGTGCGTGTGCGTGCGTGGAATTTAACAGGTGATTTAAATAGATAATAGGCTATAAATTGTGTTTAATAAACAATGAAATTATTACAAATAAATAATATTTTCAAATATAATTGACTGAGCATGCGTTTAGTTATTTCTGAATAAGTTTTAAAAATATCAACCCTTTATGATCCAATTTTTATGATCTAATAATTATGAATTATGAATTAGACAAGAGTTAAATTACATTATAATAATTTAATTAACATTTAAAATGCAGTTCATTAATAGTGTGATGTCATTATAAAAGGTTCAAAGTTATATATTATGAATTCCATAAAAATATTATAGCGTATAATCAGATGAGTGAGCGATTGAAACAGAATCAGAAAAATATTGAGCTCCCTCCCTATACACATGCATACATTTTCTGAGATAAAAAACAGTAAAAAATTCTATTGATATGATAGAAATTTATAATTTCTACGATCGAAAAGGGGTCGCGATAGCCTAGTGTTCATGGTCGCGGACTAATGGCCGGCGTTGTTTCGGCGAGTTGTGGGTTCGTGCCCTGATGCCACTAAAGACTCACCGTGTAAGCCGGGACTGAAGCACGTTAAATCTGCCGAGGCTAAAACTCCTCCCTTTGGCGTGGTGCGGAAGTTAGGAGAGGGAGATGCTAGCTCAGGAGTCGTCCTTGTCACTTGACCGAGGCTCAAAATTAGGTTGTCCATCACCAATAGCCCTCTTGTTGCTTCTTGGAGCAATAAAAAATAAACAATCACATCGCATTACAGTCGAAAAAGAACGATACGCTTCATACGGTAAAACTGCTTCATTAATTCGATTTTGCAATTTAACTGTGAAGCGGGGAATGGCGGCTGCTTTCGATTTGAGTAGTATATACTACAATAAAATATGAAAACATGCAATACATGTAATATTCTGAGAAAAACTCATACTGCAAAATATACAATGAATCTTCGATTACGTGATCCGACTGCATCTGAAAATCCTCGTTACCTGTCAATCAACTGCCTTAAGTTAGAGGTTTAGTTTGGTTATATTAACGTCGTACTAGAAGTAACACGAGGGCTATTGATGACGGATCTCGTAATTATGAGCCTAGGTCAAGTGAAGAGGACGACACATGAGCTGGCAACCCCTTCTCCTAACTTCCACACCACGCCAACGGGAGGACTTTGGGCCCCGACAAATTTAACGTCCCTTAGCCTCAGCTACGCGGAGTGTCTTTGATGGCATTGAGGCTCGAACCCACGACTCGACGAAAACCGCCTGCCACGAGTCCGTGTCTTTGACCACCAGGCTAGCGTAGCCAACCTTAAGTTAGATGGCCCTTATTTCAAGTTTCGGATCGATGTTTTTTATTTTTGTTTTTGTACTTTAAAAATTATACATTTTTCATGCTGAATGTGCCTTTATTTGTACATTCGTTATAAAAATGTTCGTAAATAATTAGTATAACTTGTAGCCCCCTCAACAAGTACTTTGAGTTTCCACTTTTGGATGAATCCTTATTAATTCGGATAATCAAAATTTTATAAAGTCTTAGATGTTTCAACAAAAGTATAATAACGAAGAGCTCTATAACAAAAACGAATTAGTTCTAGCTCAGACATTTAAATTTTCTTCCTTTTGACAACACGATTATGGCACTTTGTTAAAAAAAATCCTCTTTTTTTCTTTTTCCTTCATATATCTAACCTTTTATTCCTTATCTGACGATGACAACAACAACATAAACAGCACGTTGACAAAGCACCACATCCGCAAATCAACATTTACTTTATATCGAGTCCCTTGCCTCTCCGTGTTGTGGGAAAGTACTCCAGCTCTGGACGTGCTACACTAACAGTGACAAATAAAAATAAAGCCAAAAAAAAAATGAAGCGAAAACATCAGAGGGAAATCTGTCTCATGGCCGATACAGTAGCCCCTGAGGCAATGATGGTCCAAGAAGCGAATCGAAATGACGGAAAAGCGTTCCCTGTGACCCAAGGCACTAATCTCTAAGAAGCGTGAGTGGAAAAATCAGTCAAGTGGTGGGAAAGATTTTCTCAACGTTAAAATCAACCAAAGAAATCAGACAAAAAATATATATATAACACGCGATATGTTTTTGAATGAATGCGTAAGCAAAAGATTTTTTTTATTATTATCATTATCATTATCTCGTTATATCTATCGTCTATTGTAATCGTTTTTCTACCTTTATTCATCTAATTTTTTTTTTGTTGTTCGCGTAGATCCCTTTTACGTATCGATTACTGTGCGCAGTTTTTAACTCCTGAGTCGAAGAGCAAACGAAGCGTATCAGATGGATTGGTTATGAACTTTGACGTTTGGATAAACGCGTAACGCTAATTTCAACGACGCTTAAAACAAGGCGTGGTTTGTCCTTGCTGTTTATCAACGCTTTTTTCCTTTATGTTCTGGCTCTTAGATACGGTTGAAAGTGTATTTATTCACCTTGAAATCAAGCAATAAACTATTTTTTGCATATTAATGCATATGATTCTTGTACAGTCTTTCAATTTATCTTCATATGAAACGTCATTTATGGGTTCTGTGTTTTAATGATGAATGGAATTTGATGTCTGTTATAAATGCATATTGTTCTTTTTAACTCAGAAAGAAATTAAATTTAAATGACTGTGATTTATTCCCATCCTGTTTTGTGGGTCAGCAGATTAATAAATTTGAATATTTCAGATATCAAATATTAATCAAGTTATTATCACGTTTAGAAATTCCAGTTATAATGATTAATGCATTTAATTATTATATGAAAAACTGAATACAATAAGCTATGACGACTTTATTGAAATACGAAAAGCATTTCTTAATATGAAAATCATTGCCTAACACGGAAGCAAAATAAGTCATGTATTGTTTTTTATGTTCCATCACTCACACACTAAACAAGAAGAACAGGAGTTCCGTGCAAAATGCTTAGCGACTACGTTAGCTCAAAGATTCTTACATTTCTTTCTAAGAGGAATGGGTCTAACTTAATATTTCAAAAATTGGTTAAAGTAAGGAGATATGTTAATGTTCTTTAAGAAATTATCTATAATTTATGATCTGCTCTTAAGTGTAATGTTCCTTATAAGAGTTATATGCAACTGCAACATTCTACATTAACTTGTTTATCTTATCTCACTTTACAAAAAGAAAATAAAACATTTGACCAATTTTTTATGATTTGAAGTCACAATAAATAATGGTTAAAACAACGCGCTTAAAAATTTCTTAAAAATAAAAATAAATAAATGGAAAATAGAACTTTTTTTTATTCGAGTCATTTTAAGTTTTAATTGTGCTATCTTCCCACTTTTTTTTCCTGCACCAATCATGTAGTTGAAAAATTCATAATAGAATGATATCACCTACGTTTTTTTTTTTTTTTTTTTTTTTTTTCTTTTCTGTTGTTGAGTAATTTTTCTTTTATCCATATAATAAAGTTTTGTTATTCAGCTATTTTTAATCAGTTATTATTAATTACTGATTGAGTACCGTTAATTTGTAAAGCATATACTCTGTTCTAAAAATCTTTTGGATTTTCGGCTTTGATAAACTATTTCCTCTAATTCAAATCTAGAGATAAAATTACATGAACATAATTGAATGACTCTGATGGTATACTCACAGCTTAACTATGCGACTTTTTAACTATTTTTATTCGAATATAAATCTTCGTTTTTCTATTATCTAATTTTAAAGCCATTACTTATCACGCAAAACTAATGGATAGACGCCCTAAACTGAAAGCTGATTCACTATAATTTAAATGAAGAAATAGAGTGCAAGCACACTATGAGACTATTGTTGATTCACCCACCTATCAAATACTGCTCCGATAACGTTGAACTTTGCTACCTAGCAGTGCGGTTTCTTTTCCAATTGTTAAGTGTACAAAACAGAAGAGGAACGCTCTCTCTAAGCATGGTGTAGAATTATTTCAAAGCCTTTTAGAAGGCGTAGGGTGAACTGGGCGTTTGTCCTACTCCATGAATTTTAACTATTAATACTTAGGTGTAGCATCGTTTTACATTCTGTTATAGGTGAGCACCGTTTCTCACAAGGAAAACGGAAGTGGTAAGAATGAAAAATTGAATCAAGTCTCTTCACGTATGCTTCAGACAAGGAGGAGTTATTAGAAATCTGTACACCTGTAAACTTTCCTTCCTTTTGATCTTGAACATGAAATGAATCATGATGTCATCACTGGCGGAATGAAAGACAGTGAAATGACTTTTAGTAAGAAGAAAACACGAAACCTTGTTTCTCTGAAGCCTTTACAAAGATCTTAGGCCTAAGGCTGATTGTCCTTCAATATCACTTGAGTTTTATTATAAAGGATACTAATTTAAAATAACCGCTATTTTTCCTCCTGGAATTTTTTTTAAAGATCATGATGATATAATGGGTAAATTTTGAATCTCAATCAAACAGATAAAATCTTTTGACTTTCATTTTTGATATTTTAGATCATGTTTCCTTCCTTAGCCTCACTGCAATGCGTCATCGGGTAGCTATAATGGTCCATTCATTTATTTAATATGCTCTGAACTATATACCAAAGTTGGACAAAAGGTTTATTTGAAAAAGAATCTGGTTCTGAATATTTTAAAATATCTTTGTTTTACAAGTATTATTTTTACCTAAAATATCTGGAGGATATCTAATAGCTGATTAGTGTTAAAGAAAAACATATTTTTAACTAGGATTAACTGATCAAGTATTCTTATTCACAAAATCGGTGCATGAATAGCGAACTTTAAAATCTTTCATCAATTTGAGTTGTTGGAATGAAGATTATCAATCAAGACACAAAAAGTCTTCTTGAAAAGAAACTAAAAATTAGATATTATTAAAATTTATTCATATTATAACTAATTAATTACCACAGTAAATTTAATTACTATACACTTTTACAGTTACTATCTTACATTACATTATTCTAAGATCTCTATATTATTATCTTCACAACATGAATGCTCATAAAAACAGTTAAACAACACAAGATAATTCAAAAATATCTATTCATATTCTTACTTCCTTAAATATTAATCGAAAAAAAATGTCTAATATTTCTGACCTCAAGATTCTTCGAAATATTGAGTAATGTACACAACTCTCTGATTGTAATTGTATAAAAATAAGCTGTCTATTGCGAAAGTAAATCCTGATAACGAAGAAAAGACAATTGTGATTCATCAGAGCCCAAATAATTGCTATAAAGCATAAAATTTTATAAAAATGCTTTTTATAAAATGATTTCGTCTTTTCTGTGTTATAAAAATCTGAAATTATAAATTCAAAGTGCATATTTTGGAACTAGTTTTATGCTATTCAGTGATGATAATGTACGAGGTACCTTAACCCTTTCTTATTTCTGAAAAAAATGGGAAAGTCAAGTTGCAAAATCAAATCCTCTTTGGTTTTGACAGAATTCCAAGCAGAGTGAGTATGATTTAGTTCTTATTTTAAGAAGTTAACTTGTGTTGCTTCTCTGTAAAATAAATTCTCTATTAAGAAAGGAAAAATTTCAAAACCAAGGGGGTAAAAAAAACCCCATAAAATCCATCAATCTTCATCATCAAATTTACATGCTTAGATGTAAATTTTCAAGCGATATTCTCTGAACATATTAAAAATTTGTATTTTCAAATCAAGTTTTGATATTCAGCTGAGAAGTCTTCTTCAAAATTATAATATTTAATCGAATACATGAATGAAATTTGTAACGCGAATTTTTATTCTAATAATTCGTTAAAATATTTTTCACGTACAAATTTTTTTTTTTAATTATTAAAAATTCATCTAATCATGAAAATAATTTCAATGATTGAAATTATTTGAACAACTGAATTTATTCGATTCATTTCATCCATCGAATTTATTTGATTTATTTCATCCGTTGAATTTATTTGATTTATTTTATCGATTGAATTTATTTGATTTTTTCGTTTTTGTAGTATTATATCAAAACGAGAGATTTTATTATTTTTATTGAACAAATACAATTTACAGAGTTGATAATTTCAGTTAAAAGTTATTTTCCCAATTTAAAAACTTTTAGCTCAGAATCATATACTTTTAGATAAGAAGTTGATGAAATTTAAGCAATTGGAGAGAAGTAGAATAAGGAGACACGCGAAGTAAGATAAATACCTTAAAAATGTCGAAGTTTCGAGGGAAAAGATGTAGTACCTTATTTCAATCGTACGACTTTTTTAAACTTTTATAAAAATTTTGTATAACTCTAGCTATACTATTTAACGAGTTATTTTACTTTTTTTTTAACAGTACGCTGAATCATATTTCATTCACTTTCAAAATTTCAAACTTTTTTCTCAACTTTTTAGCCACCCAAGAGGCTATTGTTTTAGGTGGATTACTTTTGGTGTACCAGATCACTTTTCAAATTTATATCGTTTGCTTCAATTTTAATTACATTTAGCTTAAATATATTCAATTTAATAATTTATCGTTTTCTTTAATTTTAATAGCGAAAAAGTTTACTATTGTCCATTTCTCGATATTTCATCATTTACTTTCATTCTTATACTTAATTCGATAATTTAATTATAATTATTAGAAAAAAGCGTACCTTGGGTGGCTAAATCTGTTCTTAGAAAAACTTTGCATTGAACTCTCTTTTTATTTTTCATGATGGTCATGTATTTAAAAGACTGTTTTTTTTAAATTTATTTGTTTTATTTTTATAATTAATTAATTAATTAATTTTGCTATCAATATAAAGTTTTGAAATTTTTCCTGGTTGTTTTACATAAGGTGTTTGATTATTCTGTACATGGAATAAGGGCTTAGACAAATAGTTATTTTCCAAAAAATCCACAAAATTAGATGTAACTCTTTTTTTTAACTGCTTCTCCTATTGTTTGGGACAGGGAAATAAACTGTAAAATTATTAATGTCATTATACAACCAACCCTATGTACATGTGAGAAATACTTCTAAGAAATTGAGTATAAAATTGCTTAAAAGTACTGAAAATTTTTTAGAAATAGTAGGAATTTAAAATGTTTAAATGTTTCAAAAAAATTAAAAAATTTGATAATGCTTAATTGAACATAAAGTTCTTTTCTTGAAATGCATTCATGTGCGTTCAAAAATTATGAATGTTAAATTTTTATGTAAATATCTAATTTTAAATATTGCCGACAGGCTTGAATTGCTTAACTTTTTCAGGATGGACAGTCGACTTCGCAACCAAATGGAACAGTCTCTTGAAGGTTGGGGTTGGTTTAGAAACCGACCAAGGAATTCCTTTCTCTCTTTCGGACCACCATGGAGCTTGTTAGAACCCATAAATGTCAATCACTTGACCGGTCTCTCTAGTTTTCAGAGGGGATGGAGATAGAGCTTCATTAAAAGTCTTTCCTTTTTTACCTTTGGTCTCGGTTAGCACAAACAAAACGAATAATTTCCCAATAGCGTTATTTTTGGAAGAGGTTGTTATTATTTCTATTCTGTTTAAATAAGTCATCTCAATTTGTTTTATACCAAATTAATTTATTTTTAAAATGCAAAAAAGGACTCAACTTAGAAGATATTCATAAACAGTTTATTGATTTAAGAGATGAGATTTTTGAGGAACTTGATTATTTAAATAAGTACATTACATTTAAATTTATGTTACTTTGTATTATTTAAATTTTAGAAGAATGTCAACTTTAATTATCGCATTAATGTATACTTTAACTATTGTAGTCGTGGATTCGAGCCTTGATGCCTCTAAAGATCCGCCGTGTATCTGGGGTTAAGGCACGTTAAATCTGTAGAGTCTGAAAGTCCTCTTGTCAGCATGGTATGGAAGTTGGGATAGGGGGTTCAGCTCAGGTGTCGTTCTCGTCACTTGATCGAAGTTCAGAATTACGAGGTCCGTCACCAATAGTTCTTGTGTTGCTTCTATTGCGACGTTAATAAAACCAATCAATAAGTCATTCTTTATATGAATGAATTTATTAAATGTAAGTTAAAATTATTTCGTTTTCCAAATTTTTAATGAGTTTATTCAAAATTAAGATATTGAAATATTTAATCTTGCTATTTACATTTAAGAGAGTAAACTCGGTTTTGGAAAAATTGTAATCTTTTGACTAAAATTAAATAAACATTTATTTTCTTATTCAAGTGTTTTATATGTTTAAGAGTAAAAATTTCATTCAACTCCTTGAAATATAGTAAAAGAAGTATTGCCGGAGTATTTCAAATTTTTCGTGATAGGTACATGTATGAATATTTTTTTCATGAAATCTATTTTGTTGTATATCATTATTATACAAAAATTACTGATTTCAATAATAGTTAAAATAATAAAAACACTTATTTTTTCTGTTCTAATTTATTTCTGTTTATTAATTCCTAACTTATTTAATATATATATTTATTAAATGGAAATATGAAACATAATTTTGCTAAATGAAATATTTCCCTTCATTGTTCAAATCTTTCACAAATTTATTTCGGCATTTAGATGTTAAATACATATTTATACTTCTGAAATAATCAATAAAGTATTTTTGTGTGTATTAATAGATGAATCATAATATTATTGTCTACATATTAAGTTACAATATTGCATATAATGTAATTTGATAATTGCGTTATATAAATTTGCACCCATATTTAATGCTGCGATTGGATATTGAAAATATTGTTATATTGTTAAATAAAATAATTGTAATAGTTTTTTTCTCCGGATTATTGCATATGAATAGATACTAAAATATGAATATTGTACGAAAATTCTAATTATGGTTCTAAGAAAGATACAAGGGAATTGTTCGAAGGAAAAAAATGCCACCTATTTTTAGAACACATGTCTCTGAAAATTTCTTTAATTGAAATCGGAAAAATATAATCACAGTTCATTTTACACACATATACATATATAAACCACCACTTTTCCTTTTAAAAAAAGGAGAGAAATATAGATTCTTAGGGATCTTTTGAACCTAAAACATCCCCACTGCCCAGCGTGTTACCAACACGCTATCGAGTCCTATTGTCAGAGGACACTCAGAACTGCCACTCATTGACATAGAAATTTTTTTTAAAAAAAAAAAAGGGGGGGGGGAAGCAACTTAGAAAAAAGTTTCAATCTTCAAAAGTATTTTCCATTACCAAAAGGTTAAGCATCTTATTTATATATGGTGCTTGAATACAAATTAATAAAATCAGAAACTGGTGCGAGAAAAATCATACTGTCACTACTAATATGATGAAAGGTGCACTAAAAAGGATTCAAATTGTCATTATGTAATGTGACAAGGAAGTAAGAAAACAGACAAGAAAGGTAGAATTAATTAGGTGTAAAAAGGCCAAAATGCGTGGTTCTTGTGCTGTCTGATTCAATTTTGCTAGACGTGTAAAAATAAAAATAAGAAAAATAAGAACATAAATAATAATAATAAAATAAATGACTTCAGAACCTTTATGAGTCATAAACATAAAAGGCTGAGAAGAATTTAAAATAAAAATGTTTAAGTCACAAAACAAAGCATATCATACGCAGAACTCACGTCTGTGAGTATACTAAAGATCTAACAATTGAAGCACCATGGAAGAATACTATAAATAACTTTAACACGTTGTTTGTGGATGATAATGAATTAAATGGAAGTAGTCTGCTTGAGTTTTAGGAATCGAAATTTAATAATGCAGTTATTAAGATGTAAAACAAGAATGATTAAAATGCAATGATTGACTTTCTGTCTGCTTATCACGCTTGTCACATACATCTAAAACTGATTTTTTAAGTTAAAAATTGATTTTTCAAAAAATCTATTCTTATAATCTAAATTTATATTTAAAAAGTCTTTGAATTTTTGAAACAAAAAATTATTCTACACTTTTAAGCTCTCAAATATATGTAGATTTCAAATATGTTATAACAAATATGCAGTTCTTGAAACTATTTTGTTGAAAAATTGAACCGTCATAAATTACCATTTTTAATACGCTGAGTTTATTAACTCAATGTAATAAAAATAATTGAATTCAAGAATCGCGTATTTTTTTTATTTAGCGTTGGAGTAACTTTTGGACAATTATCAACAGACTGCAATCAGTTTACACAAAAAACTGACAGATAAATTCCTTTCTCTAAACATCTCTGCAGAAACTAGATTACACTTATTTGGAAAATGAAAACAGAAATCCCATACATTAACTTTATTCCATTATTTAATTTACACGCATAGCCCTTTTTTTATAGTAACTCTTTACATATTATTTTTTATTTATAGTATGCTATTTCGATACATTTGTTGTAATTCTTTGAATTAAATAATTGTAATATTAATGCAACTATTTTCCATATATCACGTTTATAATGTTTTTATTTATTGTAGATTATATTTGCTGAATGTATCTAAAAATAGTCTTTCGACTCTAAGCTTCACCTATTATCGAATAGTCGTATAATGTAAGTACATTTCTCCAAATGATAACAAATACACATTTTAATTTAATCAAATCATTGCTTATAAGTTTTTAAAGCGTATTTAATCAATATTTGACAAAAAAAAATTAAAAAATATGTTTCAGCAGTCAAAAAAAAAAAAAAAAAAATGCAATTTTTTACAGTCTTAGCCATGAAATTCTAATAATACAGTCAAAACATCCATTGAGTTAAAAACAGAAAAATTCCGGTACTTTGAACTTGCGCTGTTGAATACTTTACCGTAGTAATGATATATCTAACTTCGATAGCATCGAAATTAGACTCCCGTCGAATTACCAACTAACACCTGAACCACTAACACATTGAGTCTGTAAATTACAAGATAGATCCTACGATAACTTCCGCATTCAAGGTATGAATGTTTAATATGTCAAGAGTCTTATGTTCACATAAGTGAACATTTTGATGAAGATAAATTTCACCCATAAATACTCCATCCATACTTTCAACGGAAGGTTGAATACCTCTGTCCCCAAAAGGCCGTGAGAAGCGTGGAAAGATCAGGATTCTTACAAGAGGTGGAAAGGGAAAGCAGCCCTGTTTAATGATCAAAATATGCTAATGGTAACTATCATATTGCGGGAGAATATGTCACAAATCAATGCTTAGCTGTTTACAAAGCAACGAGAGGATTAATCATGCTGTACATTTGATGAGCGCCAAGTTGACTTATTGCAGTTACGAAGGGAATATATCACGTACGTGCTTCAGTTAACAATTGAAGAGTCTATTTTGGGATCAACAATGACACAGTTATTTTAACTTGCTAAACTGTGATGTATAGGGTACAATAAAGGTTAAAATACTTGATTTTTAAGTAATTGTAATGTGAGTCTTTTGTGACCTTTTCAGGTGCGAACCTCCCGAGCTGTTTTCAGTGTAACATCTTTTTGTAGTAGTAAATTGTTGTTGTTCGAAACGCTTTGTTTATGGAAGCTGCTATTCCCTTATTCTACTTTAGTAATAAGAGAAATTTTAACATCGAAGTGTGATCAGAATATAAATTTATCGGTAAAAATATACAAATGTCGATTTGTATCTGTAAGTTTTAATTATTTTTTTTTGTGCGTTTTTTGTTCAACATTAAACTTTTTTCTTTATGAGTCTCCATTATTGAAGCTTATAATATTATTAATTATTGTTAATCATACAATACAACATTCTAATATCAATATAATGATATTTAAAAAAATTTTTACTTGCATTTCATATAAAAGATTAATTACTTTTCATTCATTCATCATTTAAAAGATACGTATACAAATCATTATCTTCTGTTCATCTTATTAAAAAACTATTTGCATTTTATAAGACGTAAAATGAGGAAAGTTAAAGAATTTCATGCCTAAATATTATAAAATTAAAATAAGAGAATATAATGTTCACACAGATACAATAGAAAACTGTAGTATCCGTGTGAATAGTTAAAATGTTTCCTAGTTCAAATGTTTCCTAAATTGTGAACTAATTTTTCATCTCTACAAATGATTCGAAAATTACAGACTCAATGTACTTAGAGGTCCTATTCAAAAACTACGAACAACTAACTTCTCAAGTATTAACATATTAATATTTAATGAAGTTAATGGATAAAATCACAAAAATTTAAAGTTTAAAATAATAAAGCATTAATGAAACACAAATTTAAGAACAAGTAAAAAAATTAACTCTTACTCCATTTTATTAATATTTTTGAAATATTAGTGAATTTCTGAATGACTGAGAATTTATAGTATAGAAAAATATTAATCCATAATATCAAACATATATTATAGAAATATAATTATTCATAATCAAACATTTTTTATAGAAACACAATTATTTATAAATAAGCACTCGATTTTGATAAAAGAAAAGTGCTCATTGAAATGCAAACAACAAATGCTTTAAAACATAACTATGCAATAATTTTATGCATAATTGAGAAATTGAAACAAATTTCTTTTCAAAATATCTTTTGAGACACCAGATACTATTTCTTTCATCATAGATACATCACATCAATTACATGTTCTAATATTCATTGTTTATACCTCCACAAACTGAGCATTTGAGATGTGTTTTAGAAAATGGGGAATAATGTATCCACCTGCTACTTAAGAAAGATTTAAATATCTAACAAATATTGTTTTTATTAAGTTAATAATTTGCAAATTTGTCTTGTAAATGCAAAATATATATATTTTTTAATTTTTAGAATTATTACACACTCCTATATTTAATTACAATGAGAAAATGTTTTGAACAGAGTACACGTAGTATCAACTGAAAAGTAGGTCTTCTGTTATGTGATAAGTTAATCGACAAGAAAGGGCAATCAAAATGTCAGCATTCAAATACGTATTTCCCTCTATTTTCCACGTTAAAAACCAACATCAAACCAATCATTCACTTTTATAAATTGCAGCAAGTAAAAAATACAACCAAAACTGTACAGCTAGTTTTGTTTTTGATGATTCAAAGTAAGGCTATAACGCCATCCTAGCTCTTTTTTACCGTACCTAAGAACACATCACTGCATTATTTATAAATCATAATGGTCCGGTCAGCTCAAAAAGTCATCGATAGTTATATGCAAATTTTATTTTATATTTTCCATTCTTAACAAAGAAATGGCAACATTTCTCAAAACGATCACTACAAACTCTTGAATTAAACTGTAGCTGAAAGAAAAAAAATTGAATATTACGATTAAAGTAACTACACGTCAAATTACATTCGAATCACGTTTATCGAGCAGTTCGAGGAAGAGGTGCCATTTCAGAATCAAGACAGACTGACCCCATGTTTCTGATCTGTATGGTTTGTAAACAAAAACTGTTTTTCTCACGGTATTCAAGGGTCATTTGCATAATATTCTGAGGTCCATTTCGTTCTTGTAGTCTTACGATCAACTTGTTTAGTTTTGGCGTTTAGAAGTTACTCTTTCATTTGTTTTTGGTTCATCAAGTGAGGGTCCAGGTCAAATAAGAATCCACAGTATTATTAAGGCGTTAATCAAGTAAAGATAATATCGCTTTAACGGTTCAGAGAAGAGAGTACTGAAGAATCGGGTTATTGAGTTGTGTGCTTGTATGTCCTACATTTTCTTCGAGACGAGAGAATTGGTCTATTACTCTATGGCAAGCTCAGGCAGAAAAAAAGGTAAATTATGTAATTGCTTTGAATATTTCTTCTTTCCCCGGTGAGTAATTAAAGAAAATATTAAACTGAGGAAATGTATATTTAATCCATTTACAGAGATAACGCTTATTTACTTTTTTCAATAAGTCAGGATCTTTTTTTCTGGCAGTATTCTCTAATAGTTAATTAGTGAAGCAGCAGAAGGAAATGAAGAAAAAATTATTTTAGTGGCATTAGTAGCTGATCCTTATTCCATTTTGGACTAAACAGTAAAATAAGTCGTAAAACTATAAGTTTTTTTTTTGCAGTAGTAAAGTAGTAAAATGCATGAAAAGTGATAATAAATGTCAGAAAAAAAATTGTGTTCAAAAACTGATTTCAAAGGGGGGGGATAAACGTGGAATAATGAGTTACGAAACTGCTTATTGAGCTTTGCCTTAACAAAAACTTTTCATATGGTTCAAAAATTCAGAATCATAAATTTCATTTAAAATATAAACAATATTAAGCAGTGGATGCTAAATTTTGAAGTGTGAAGTAACCTAAAAATAAAAAAATTATGAATAATATCATGTTTGGATTTTTAATATAATTAAATTTGAAATAGTTTCACTTTTTTTTCGAAATTTTGCACTTATTTTGCATTCAAGACTCAACCGTATAAAATAATTGAGAAAAATTTATTAATATAATTGGAGAAAAATAAGTTATTAAATTAACTGGTAAAAATCACTAAGAAAGCCGATGTACTAAAAATTGTTCCAAAATTTAATCGTATAAATAATAAAATATTTATTTTCAGGTTCTCATAAATATGGAAATGGAAACTTTATTTTATTACAAGCTGATTGAAAAAAAGAGAGACCACACCAAAAATTACAAGCAGTTTTGTTTTTATATCTTCTTAAATATATTTTTAAAAATTTACCTATTTATATGTGTAAGAGTTATAACTTAAATGTAATAAAATATTTTACAGTAAAAATGAAGTTAATGTGTGGGACTTTTTCACGCGAAGGAACTATTGAAAAATTAAACGAAACAATTATTTTATACTTAAGTAAAAATAAAACTTGTTAAGTAAAAAAAAAGGTATACATTAATATTCAAACATCGATATCAAAATGAAATTCATGAAATGAAGCAATTTTTGGATATCTGGAGATGAAATAAGGTTCGACCGTGTTTTTCCAAATTCAAATTGAATCCTATTTTAATTTTTGATTTTTAGAAAACGTATTAACACTACATTTATGAATGTTGATTATATACCTATTTTTACAGAAGCAAGTGATTTTGACTCGTACAGCAAAATTGAAATTTTTTGCAAAAAAATTAATCCAATTCCATTTAAGTGAAATATTTATTATTTAAAACTTTAACCAAAGCATTTATTACATGTAAAATCTGCTTTTGCAATACATTTTCCACAAACAGTTTTATTACATTTAATACAAATATTCTTACATTTATATCTATTGCGCGACGCTTGAATTTCATAGTTCTTTCGTATGTCAATATTATGAATTTTCGGCAACGGAATATAATTGTCGTCGACTTCATTTCTAAAATTATTATTTAGTTCTTCAGCCAATGTAAAATAGAACCCTTTCATGTTATGTTTACTCGAGAAATCTCTATATACGGAATCCAAATATTGGTAGATGCAAAGACTAGGACATATCAAAACATTTGTAGAGGCCATTTGCGAGAGTCTGGATTGAATCTGTTATGAATGTGAAACTAAATCTCATGTATCGTTATCTTAATAATATCAAGTGCTACTAATCTGTTGCCCATTATCTCCTCCAGCAAATATGTTATTGTGGCTGTAGGTTTGCCTTGTAATTACCATCTATGGTTCCCCTTCTCTTTCGTACTACCATCTCTCTGTTACTCTACTACTACCACTATCACACCCTTCAACTATTTCACGACGCTTCAATTTATATATTACCACTGTTTTGAATAAATAAGAAGATGAGTTGTTGGAATTAACCAGCTTCAAGAAATACACAAAAGGTTGTCGAAAGGTTTGGTTTCGTTATATTAACGTCGCACTAGAAGCTACATGAGGGCTATAGGCGACAGACCTCGTAATTTTGAACCTAAGTCAAGTGACGAGGACGACACCTGAGTTAGCAAACATCTCTCCTAACTTCCACACCACGCCAAGGAGAGACAGTCGAAGGGAGATAGACTTCACAATCATTACAAAATTTATGCCTTTGGCAGGATCTCTAAATTTGTTCAGCTTTGTGTTAATGGCTCGAAAAATATCCAGTGAGTATCTACGAAACGAATTATGCCTTAGCAGATCATTGTGATTCCATTCTCATTCTTAGAATTTTGATAAAAAAAAATTTCTATATGCACGTATCTCCGACAAAAGGTGAAATCATTTTATGAGTCAAATTGGCTCATAACCGTAAAAATAAGTGTACCACATTCGGAAATGAAATGAAGGAGAGATTAATATTTACGTCATATACTTCCTTACGGTATTAATAACTCACATATGCTTTCAAAAATGTTATTTAATATATACATACATAAGATGTTGATATTAAATAACGAGACTGACGCTGCTACAGAAGAAGTACGCATACGCCAAACACCAGCAACAGATAGCTGTTTAGCATGAAGCCTTCTCTTTCGAATGCAGTGCCTCTCACTTCTGTAAAAAATTCCATATAGCCGTAGCCTTCTTTCGTATTAGAGTTATTTTTTTTTTGCTTCGCCAGTTAAATGATAAGAGTTACAATAGAACAACGAATTATTGTGAAATTTCTCGTAAAACATGAAAAAAACGTTACTGATACTTATAATTGATTGAAAGAAGTGTATAGTAATGAATATTTATCGTGCTTTTGAGTGGCTTAAACGTTTTCTGGGTGGCCAAGACGATGTTGAAGATTATTCACACCCGGATCGCCCTTTTACGTCAGAAACGGATGACAATATCGAAAAGATCTTTAATCTGATTCGATTTGACCGTCGATTAAGTATTCGTGCGATTGTTAAGACTATAGGAATTGCCAAAGAATCCGTACGGCAAATTTTACATAACAATTTTAACATGCAAAAAGTGTATGCTAAAGTCATGCTTAAATTCTCATGTTTGAACAACAAAGAGCTCGCAAAAATGTTTGTACTGACACTTTGAATGCCATTGAAAATGACCGAAATTTATTGGAAAGGTTAATAACGTGTGGCGAATCGTGGATTCTTACTTATAATACTGAAAAGAAGCGTTAAGAAGATGCACTGGAAGAGCCCATCTTCACCGAGAGCCAAAAAGGCTCGAATGAGCAAACGAAAATTCAAAGTAACGATTATGTTTTTTTTTTTTTTTTTTTCGATATTCATGGGATTGTGTACCTTCATTGGATTCCCGAAGGTCATACTATTAATTAACATTACAACCTTCACGTTCTTTCTGAATTCAGTCAAATAATAAGGACAAAATGACCCGAGTTGTGGAAGGACAAATAATTCCGCATTGTCTGTCAAGAGGTTTCTAGCCAAGTACAGCATCCCAATGTTAGACAATTCGCCTTATTTGCTGGATCTTGCGCCATGCGACTTCTATCTGTTTCCTAAGATGAAACCTGCATTAAATGGAACAAAATTTGAATCAATTGAAGATGTGAAACAGAAAGCGGCACGCGTCCTGAAGGAGCTGACAGAAGATTTCCAGCACTGTTTTCAACAATGGAAGATTTGCATGGGGCATTGTAGGGATAGAGAAGTGGCCTCTGTTCCGTTATTTAATAGCCACACCTCGTGTATATATATATATTATGTGTCCGTGTGTGTGTGCATGCGTGCGTGTGTTTGTACTAATTATGCAGCCAAATAATATGCATACTCGAACATGCACGTCTTTGCAGAGTTGTGATTGTGGAATAAATATAAGCGCAAGATGAGTGTCGACAGTTTGTGTGCTCATATTCCTCCACGATCTTCGCCGTGTCCCTCATAAAAGTTGGGTAAATTGCTAAAGGTATGAGGTGAAATGAGTAGCTACGAACGTAAGAATGACTAAATAAGATTGAGAATTGTCCGTAGGTTAGAGACATACATATCACGAACGCTGGCGTCTACAGAGTTCAATGTAACATTGTCTGCAATTTGTGGATTCACAATGCTAGATCCTTATCGTGAAGACCTGGTCAAAGTCAACCAAGATTCACAAAGACGAATGACAACGAATGAAATGATTGTTATTTTACACTTTCAGCTCAGCGACACATATACATGACTGCTATAACTTCACGGCTCTCGCGTGAAGTGTATGCTGCCACTACAATTCAAGTTTCAAGATCAACATTTTCTAGAAGACTTCATGAGAGAGAGGTGTACGCAGAAGATACGTTGCTTTCATTCCACTTACTGCATCACACAAGAGAATGCGTTTAGCATGGGGCGTACAACACGCGCTTTGAACCAGACTTCAGTGGAGCACCGTGCTTTTTATAGATGAGTCGAGATTCAGCCTGGAATTTCTCGTAATGGTTTTCGGCAGGAATTATGTTGAAACAGCCCCACATCCCTGCATGTGTTTGACAAAGGCTCTCTGATAAGGTATAGAATGGAGGTCTCTTTGAGCTTTATGTTTAACTTCTTAGGGGAGTAGTTAGTCTAGAGTTTCTGCTAATGGACGAAAACGCTCGTACACATAGGGCTTAGGTGGTCCACAATTATGCGGAAAATGAAGATATTCGCTGCAGGATTTGACCAGCAGATCTCTTGGCCTTAAACTTATACAGAATCTCTGTGACACTCTTGGGAGGACTATTCATTTCACCATTCCCCTCCTAGAGCCTTCTCGAAGCTAAAAATCTGCCTTACTGCAGGAGTGGGATCGACTGCCACAGGAACACACCAACTGTCTCCTTTCCAATATGCCATCATGCTGTGCGACCTATCTGGCAGTAAGAGGGGACCATATTAGACTCACTTATAGTTGGCTATCATAAAGAGGATTTTAGACATCCCTGCACAATGAGCTTTACTAATAATCATGCGTACATAAAATGGATTTTGAATGGTACTTCTCTTTCTCTGTTATTAATGTATAATTAGATTAAATTTCATCAAAATCTGTGCATTAGTTTTTTAGAAATTTTAAATAATGTGTTAACTCTCTTAATTTTGCACACAAGTGTATATATAGCAATGAAATTTTAAACAAGACAAATTGGCTCAGTCCGTAAATCTAGTTTTAAGACTTTTTATCAGGGGATGTGCTATAATCCACATTTATTCAAGCGACTTATAGTTTTACACATTTTTAATATATATATATATATATATATATATATATATAAATTGTTGAGCATTAGTAATATTATTCAATATATCTTTTGAGTATTGTTCTGTAAGCATTTAATTCATCTGTCTGTCTGATAATCATGCTTTGAGATAAGGCTTATATTATAGCTCCCTGAAAAATTAAATTTGATTTTATTTTCTGATTAAGTGTTATTTTCAAAGAAACACGTAGGAAGACATCTTCTCTCTTTAAAAATGAAATATTGTAAGTTCAAATGGCTTATCTTGAAAACTCAATACGTCATAGAGCGCTACAACTTTCAAAGGTCTTTTAGGAACTGTTTGAAAAACCTGAATATATCAAATTATTTCAGTTGATATAGAAAAGTTCAAAACAATAATACATTTTTTTGTAAAAAAGTTTTTTTCTCAGAATTTCAAAAATTTAGTGGAAAGAGATTCAAACATATAATAATCTGAGATAATGTATATTTTCCATTTCATGTAGTAATTTTAATTTGGCTATTTTAAAAATATGCAATTAATTTTAAGGGGGGGGGGAACACACATTTTTCTAATTTTAGTTTTTACATTAGAATATATGTTTAAAATTTCTTTTGTAAAATATTAATACAATAGTCAAGTATTTAATTTGCTAAAAATGGCTAAGAAATCACTCATATGAGTTTACGGCATTACAAAATATAAGAAGAAAATTACGTCCAATGTATAAAATAAATAGGATTTTCAAAATATACCATTCAGGCACACACATAAAAAGAAAATTAAACTACAAAAAATAAACCATGAAACAGCTGTAAAATATTTAACTGGTTTTAAAGCTATTTTTACATAAATATGCATAATTTTTACATCAGATAAAATTGTTGTATTGAAATTTACTTCCAGAACTTTATCACTGAATGATAGTATTTACAATAAATTCTCCAAGGAACAATAATATTTAAAATACACACATTTTTATTTGCACATATTACAAAATGACAGTTTAAAATTTCATATTTTAAACTTTCACAAGTACATCGATCTAGTAGCTATATGAAGTTCTTTAGTCTTTTTTTTTTTTTTTTATCTTTAAACTCGTCTGAGGGAGACACTTTTCAATTAATAATGCCACCATGGCCATAATTTTTTTCATTTATTACCTAATTTTCACAATTCTTGTTGAGACTAAAAGCTGCACGTAATCTCTATGTAATATATCATTAACTTTTTGACTTAGTCTCCATCCCTTTTCACTCACTTTCGCCAACGCGCGACTACTCGGTAAACCAGTCGGAGAACCCTAATGGCTGTTGTCGAGACCAATCTTTGATGCCAGCTTTCACCTCGTCGTCAAAATAAAAGTGCAATTCCTTAAGATGCTCTTTCATCATTGGGAAGAGATAAAAGTTTCAAAGTACAAGGCCGGTTGCCTCGCTGCTTCAACCTGATCTTCAAGTAGGTCACCATCTTCTTCGGTTATCGGTAGACGAGAGACATCTGAAAACAAATTCAATTCCCAGAGGACATATGTGGCTTTCAGAAACTACGAGTAACAAATAAAACATCATAGGGGCATTACTAGTACAACACTGGTAACAAATAAAACAGTTACGATCATGGGGGCATTACTTTTCAACCCGTTCTTCTAAATCATACGATGTATTTCAACAAAATTCGGGATTTTTATTATTAGCAGCGTAATATATATCGACTTACTTATTTTTCCTACTCCACAATAAGTATTCTTTAGTTAACGCATTTAAAGTACGTGCTTAACAGTTGATTGAAATATCTTCCTTGTCTTCAAATTTAAGCTATGGAGTATGAGCTTCGTCCCTCATTTGCAAAATAAATAATAACATTTCAGTTTTATTTTCTTGAAAGATCTGAAGTATATAAAATTTCTGTTTTGTCTATAATTTCTAAACTATTCCAAATGTATAAATGGGAAGCTTAAGTGATTAAGCAAACGAAATTATGTTCCCTTTTTAAGTTGCAAATAACAAACGTCTGCATAATTTACATCAAATGTATTATCTCTTTGGAAGATTGTTGAATTGCAATGTTTATGTACGAAGATTAACGGTGACCTCTGTTGCTAAATCGCAAAATACACTGCAAAAGAAATTTCTGATGATTACTTATATATTCGCATGGAAATGGAATGGAAATGGCTGATTGGTGCGCATTTACTGTCGTATAAATGATATATAAAATATATAAATTTTATAGCATATATTTAAATCTACATTTATGATACATAAATTTTATAATAATCAAGCGTACTTTCAAGTTCAAGTCTCCTGTTATTGTTATTAAATTTGTTTTTAACCAAACTTCTCCAGAGATTTTCGATATCGTTAAGCTCATTTGCATAAATTAAGAAAGATAATAATAATTAATTAATTAAGAGCGAGAAGTATTCCTGTTAAGAAATAAATAATAAAATTATGCACTTTCAGCATATTATATCTGAGCTAGGCTCTACATTAAATGCTATTAAATATGCCTTTTATTTTATTCGACAAAGAAACAGTTGCATTTTGGGTTCCATGGTCAGTATTGTCACAGTAAATCACTAAATAAATCTCGGTAACTTATTTTCAAAGTAACAGAGAAATGAAAATACTGTCGAATTTAACAATTAATTGGAACTTATGTAAAATGATATTTTGATGGTGATATTTGTAATAATATCCTTTCTATTTTAAATAAATTAAGGGAGAATTGAAATTAAGATTATATATATATATATATATATATATATATATATATAATAGTGGCTTGTACCCAACTAATATATATGTTTTCGATTCTAATTTGTAAACTCACATTAGGAGATATTTCTATAATGGACATCTATTTCTAGAGAGGTTATATTAACCAAGCAAAAATGAGAGTTTTGGAGAGTTTAAATTCATAAAAATTTTACTTTATTATATAACAATGTTAAAATACTTTAGAATTTTCCAATAATAACTGACTTATTTTCATGTAAATATACAGCATTTTATCTCGCTTTTGTATAGGTGTCTTTCTTTATTTTGACGTAAGTTTATTTTTCTTATGAATGATCACTTCTACCGTATATTTATTACTGCCAACAGTTTTTACATAATATAACGTGACCTTTCTTGTATTTCAAAATAACTTCTAATTTTGGCGAGAAGTTGTTTATTTCATAAGATTGGCGTAATATTAGCAACAAAAATGTGATGACCTTGATAACAGATTTCAATTAAGCTCAGAAATTCAATCTAGACAGTTACTTAAAACAATAGCCATTGATTGCTGGGTAATAAAAAATACATTTTTTTTTTTATTTCAGATCACTTTTACAACAGAATTAACCACCATTCAAAGTATTTTTTACATTGCCTTTTTCTCTTAATCCACCTTTATACTCATTAAAATGTTTATGGTTCCGCTATTAAATTACTTTTGTTAATCGCGTACTATTTAAAAAAAAAACCTGAAGAAAAATTAACGTCAAATAAAATAATTGAGCGAAAAAAAAGATGTACATGAAATTAGACCGCAAATTAAAATGTTTCAAAAGACTCAAGAGCTTATACAGTATTTTCCCTATTTTATAACTCTTCCAAATTTAACTTGAATAAGTCTTTAAATTTAAGTTTGATTAGTTTTTCATTCACTTCGTACTTAGTTCCCAATCTTGTTTTGACCTTCATCCTCTTCTTTTAAAAGAAAAACCGTATCACCCAACCGACTTCCATTCTTGAAATCAATAATATACTCGGAGTCTTCATATCTGCAATAAATATTTAAAATTGCTTTCGAAATTCAGAAAAATAAAATTTAATCATTAAGGTACATTCTTTTCTGCACTCTGGCATGCATTTTAATCCATTCAATTGAAAGCATTACTCAAACTTTGAAAAGAAAAGTAGAAAACTTAATACATGTAAACCTAACAGTATGTTCCGTAACTGGTGGTGGCTTGTCGGCGGAACCTTAATATTGGCGTGACAATCTTTAAAATTTCAAATATAAGCTTTGTTGATCGAGCCGGTGTATAGGTACAATCACAGTGGGCCTTCGTATTGCACTGTGTGTGCTGCGACTCGTTCAATTTCTAGTCAAAAAGGTATTGGGAACAAAGGTATAATGTACCAATACTTACTTTTAATGGGGATAAATCGTACTTTGAAAACATTTAAAACTATTTGTTGAAACATGTGTTCGATGATTTTCAATAATAATCAAGTTTTTCGGCATTTTCTTGTAAGATTTGCCCAAAAAGTTTAAATCGCCCCTTAGATCTCTTCAACGTTCGAGGGTGGATGGTACCATCCCCGTTGGGAGCCACTGTGCTATAGCAACAGTGGCTACTGACAATGGCCCATACAACTTAGAGCCGCGGACATACAGCATTTGAGTTGGTACTTCACCCCTACTAACTAGCACACACCGTAATTACTTATATATAATGAGCAGAATAACTGACATTCATTGTGTATCCGAGAGGTTTGTTCACCCGACCTCAATGTCAATGAATTTTTGAAGCACTGAATCATTAATGAATTGTAAAAATAACACATACAGTTTCCATATTTTGGTTATAGGAACTTTGGGATATTGTAACATGCAATCGAATCAGAGGTTTCTTCCATTCGACATCAGTGTCTGTGGTCTCTCCTTTGACGCTTGTTTGCGCCCTAGAGAGAGAGAGAGAGAGAGATCTTGGCTCCTGTATATGCATGAGAAAGATGTAAAGCACATGCGCGCTGTAAGAGTAAATAATATGAATTTGTATAAAGGGGAGATAGTAATTGCCCTCAGAGGGGGTGATACATATGTCTCGATTTTTGTAAATAGTTTTACGAAAATGCTTGCGTCTCAAGTAGAAAAATATAATGTATTATAATCGAAAACAAATTTGTTTTTATTGAGTTTGAGTGAGAGTGATAATTGCTATAAACTGAATTTCCAAAATATCTTACTCAACAAAAACAATCATCTTTCCTCCCTTGCCGAGTGCGTCCTATAGCAGCATCACCAGCCTCTACAATAACCGATTATGGACTTCGAACTCTCGTATAAAGTGAAAATTCGCGATCCTAACCCCCCCACCGGCTACCGTGGCTTCAGCGCAAAGTGAAAAATCTCAAAATACATTTATAAGAAACACAATACTTTAACAAATATTTAAATGAATTCGTTTTAAAATTATGTTTTAAAAATGAATGGAAAATAGCGTAGTTTATTAAACTTAAGATACTGGGAAAAGGATTTCCCTCAAAATATCCAAGAAATTTAATTTAAATTATCAATTTATGACATAGTTTAATTATGAGGAAGTTCTTAAAAATCCTTTTTTCGAAATTAAAAAAAGACAATTCCCACATTAAATTATACAAACTTATAAAATTCTGAACTTCAATTCTAATTAAAAGGAATATAAACGAAATGCATTGTTTTCACGTATGCGTTTCTTTTTAATCAGAAAATTTGTGAACAAAATTAGTCGTTCTCTATCATTAAAAGGGTAAAATATTTTATTTTCCCAAAAGTTTCATTTTCTCACCCGAATCATCACCTTTCTCTATCTATTTGATATTCTCTCTACCAACGATTTTGAAAGAGAAAAAAAAAAAAAAAAAAAAAAAAAACATGTTATTAAAGTTTCAACGCCATTTAAGACATGAAAAGCTATTAGTTTTTTTAATCGCTTGCTTTGTTGTTTTTTCGCCAAACAATCGATTTGGTTTCTCATTCTCGCAGATCGAAAGTGCCAGTCGACAAAATAAATACGAAAAGTAATTACATATATATAAATATTTCTAGAAATACCATTAAGCAATTAATTCCGCAATTACAAGTAACTTTTCTCATTTTTTACCGTTTTGTTTTAAACGGATGAATCCAATTTAAATAAGTAGAGAAAGAATATATATAAATTCTATTTCACATTGTCAAAATAAAAATGCTTTATAACACGTGTAATTTTTCCCGTATTTCTTGAATTTTCGAAGAGTTTAGTTTGAAATGGAAGATAAAAAAATCAAACTTTGAAGATATCAGTATCCAAACAGTATTTTTTTCGTAATAGTATCATAAGAACCTATGCTACTGAAAAAATATTTCTCACAGAAGGATTTAGGCCTCTGATGTATCGTTATTTATTTTATAAGAATATAAAAGAAGGCGATTTTCACATTAAACCTGCTCGAGTTCCAAGTCCTTCCGTTGGCGTGATGTGGAAATTTGGCGAGGGACGTGTCAGCTTAAGTTTTGTTCTCGTCATTTGACCCAGGCTCAAAATTACGAGGTTGTTCGCCCATAGCCCTGACTTTATTTATTAAGTAAAAATAAATTTTCCACCTGGGGAAATTGACAATTTACAATAACAATATAAAAAGGAAAGATCTTCATACAAAAGGAACATTCTTGAGGCCGAACACTAGACCTGGGAGCACTTCTGCAGCATCAGTAACGAAAACCTAGGCTAGAAGTTCAACGTTGCGTTTGGTAAATCTTTGAACTCTCGGGTCCTTGAGGTCATAATTCTTGGTTTGTCTGATAACTCTCCAGAGCAGAAATATGGTTTTTTAATTCGATTTCTTTTCCCTAAGTTCAATGAGACTTTTGATTTGAATTTTGAGGAATCTGTGCCTCCTCCGTGGGTTTCCGCCAAACAGGTACCTTTGGTCTTTAAAAATTTCAGTGGCGGGAAGGCTCCCGGTCTGGATTTTTTGAACTATGGAATTCGGAAACATATTTTTTCTTACCTTTTAGTGAAATTTATAAATTTATGAGTACAATTTTCCTATTTTCCAAATAATTTAAGTGGCTCTAAATGGAAGCCCTTCCTTAAATTTGGTAAGGACACGTCATCAGTCAGATCATACAAATCAATTTGTTTCTTACCAACCTCAGGGAAAATTGTCGAGCGTGTTTTTTTCAATAGATTAAATTTCTGGATTCATCAAAATAATATTCTTCATCCACTCCAATTTGATTTCAAAGAAAATTTTGCCTATGAAGACGCAATTTTTCATTTGGTTTCGCATATCAAACACAAAAGATGTACATAACAAGTTGCTCTTACTTTTATCGATATTAAGGGTGCTTACGAAAATATAAATTGGTCTTTTCTATTTAAAATCTTTAGAAATCTTCATTTTCCAAAAGTTTATTCAACCAAAGGAAGCTAATTGAAAGGAAAAATAGTTTAAAAAGTAATCATGAAAGAAGAAAAAATAATTCTGGGAAAAATAGTTCTGTAAAATAATTTTAAAAGTATAACTTATTAAATATTTTCTAGAATTTCATATAAAAGAAGGTTGTGTTAGTTTTAAAAGAATATAGTCCAACACATTGGGTTAGAAAAAGCTGTTATAAGAGAGAAGAGTTTAATTTCCTGTTCATATAAAAATTTGTTTCTTATAGTATTTTCATTAGAGTTTTGTTAGAATGTTTAGATGGGCAGTAACGGTGTTTGCGTAAGAGGTAAAAATTAAAAACGTTGTTTTAAAATTGTTTCTTTTCCTTTGTAAATAAAATATCATTTCTTTACCATACATTCTATGTAAAGAAATGATATTTATTATATTATTTAGTTGAAGTAAAACTTTAAACTTCAACTAAATAATACTCAAAATAAAGTATTGGCAACTTCGCGTAAAAGCAGAATAAAAAGTAATTAACTTTCAAATAATTTAATCAAAATATATTAATTCCTTTCATTAAAAAGAAAAAAATGTTTCAAATAGTAATATATAATCCAACAATCTTTTGAGGAAAAATCAAAAAATATTTTTTTCTAATTAATTCAGCTTAAAATACATTAATTCAGTTCATTCAAACGAAAAAAGTGTATTAAATAATAATATCCAATCCAACAATTTGCGCGAAAGAGCTTCCAAATCAATTATTCAAAATATATTACATCTAATTTAACTAGTGTAAAAAAACTCTCAATACATTTATTCTAATTATACTCATTTCATCTAATTTTTCTTTTTAAAAAAACTTTTAATTTATCTTATATTTTAACACAACTAGCTTATCGGTAAGTAAAAAACAATCCTGTAAGAAATTCAGAAGTTGAGATAGCAGAGTGGGTCTTTTAACTAATTTCTTTACTATAGACACATTGAATAATTTGTAGTATGTCTCACTGAGAAAACCATTACAATGCACATCTCGAGGATAAATTCGTATTCAGTGGTCCAAACGGATAAAAGTAAAATATTACTTATTGAGTGATCTGTAAGTATAGATATCAGCTTATTTGTACAAAGTTTACTTATCTCTTTATACAGTTTTGTGATCTATGTACTTTTCTGCAACCACTTTAAGCAATTATAATACTTTTCACGAGTTATTCCTTGTTTCCCATTTATTAGGAATATTATTTGTTTAAAAAAATATTCACTGTTTATCAACTCTTAAATTAAGTAAAAAGTCGAGGATATTTTGCGCAATTAAATATGAAACCAATGTTTATCTTATACGTTGATCAGCGAATAATCGTCTTGCAAAAAATGTATCATCGAGACTGGAATGTCAAGGAAATTAATCATTTCTACTTATGCTTCGAGGTTAAATCGTAATTGACTGACCATGAAAGTGAAAGAACTGAGAATGAATAAAATCAAGAGATCCTTTATCCTTGATCTTGATCTATGTAGGCGAACGCAATCCATTTCAAACTTCATTTTTTTGAAAGTAGATATCTAAAATAGAAATCCAAATGAACTTCTAAATCAAGGAAAACTTTAAATATAAATAAAATATGGCTGTTCTTTAATGGCGTATAACTATTTGAAAAATTGAATGGAGTTTATTTCTGATCCATTTAATTGGCTTTAATGAAAAAAGTCTGCACTGTAGTTTTGAACAGAATAAATGAGTTAGAATTGAAGTGAAATTGCCTCGAAATTACTTAATTTCCGAAGAAAATCAAAGTAATTCCAGGAAAGAGTTTTTTTAAAAGAACTATTGCTCAAGTGATTTTAAAGAAATAATTCTGAGAAGTGACAATTCATTACAAGAGGAAAAAAATCTTTTTAAATTGGTGTTACTGATATGAGAATGTAGATGACATATTACCTCGTATTTTAATTATTCGTTGTTTAATTAATGACGGACCAGAGTTATTGTTTTAGAATTGTTGGAGTTATGGGCAAGTCACTTCAGCCAGACAATGTGATTGTTTATTAACGTCGTTGTGAAAAGCAACATAAGGGTTATGGACAGAATGTCCAAGAGGACCGAGTTTACCTAAAGGCTATAGAGCTCTCTAGAGACAATCACTCGCGTTTTCAGCCTTTATTGATAAAAAAAAAAAAAAAAAAAAATCTCCAACGGTACGTGTTGGAACAGAGAATATAAGATATTACATAATTTAGAAATTCAAAAGTAAATAAAAGCTTACAATGTGTTTTCAGAGCAGGAAATGTACATGACAGGCATAAAAAATTAACAGTAGGATTTCTTTCTTGAAGAAATAAGATATGTAACAGGCGACGTTTATTTGGTTAAATGATACAATATAAAAGGCGTTCACAAACTCGTGAGCTAAAGATGAAGTATTAGACAAAAATATATACATATATACAAGGCATATAATTATAAGCACACAATAAGGAAAATTGAAATATTTAGAAATGTAATCAAATATTGAAACAATTATGAAATTTGTTGGAGAATTTTACGAGCCGTAAGAATAGAGGATTTAAGCTAGAAATGCAAATTAGGATTTTCACACATGGACTTCAACCAAATAAGGTTTCCTTCAACAACAGGACAATTTAAATGAAAATCCATGGTAAAAGGGCGAAAGAAAACTTAGTGGCTAAAACCTCCAACAAAGCCACAGGAATATAAATTTGAATTTTTCAAATTAAAATTATTTAAATGACAAACGAAGGGACCATGACCAGTTAAGAAGCGAGTAATAAAATCTGAATCGGAATAAAAAAAATTTAATTTGGTCTTGGAATATAGGACTGAACCCAATTACTCGTAAACTCCCAGTCAGAAAGAAGCTTATTTTATAAAATCTTATCTATTTGAGACCGAGAGGCATGGACATTCATCATCAGTGACAGCAAACTTTACAAATGAATCTGCTGTTTCGTTATAATAATCTCCGACAGGGGCCCGAACCAGTGTAAGTTGTAAAATCAGAATAAGCTGCTAATTTTTCTTTAATAGTATTAATAAAAGCTGATTTATTTCTGCAGCAGCAATATTGACGATAAACTGTCGGTATAAACGGAAAATTTGAGGTTATGAGAGACGGTCCACAATGCTGCAATTCCGATTGCCGAATGCTTGACCTGGAAACCTGAATTATAAGAATTCAATTTAAGCATGAATAAACTACTTAGGACTCCCGGGTGGAAGATGCATACTGCGAATCTAGTTTCGGACCCGATCCTTGATCCGTCGATGTTAATCTCCCACTCGGAGGGCCCCGAAAATTGGTTAAAAAAAGGAATTGTTTTATTAGGACGAACAGCTCTCAGCAAAATACATGAGTCGAATGAGATATTATTAATCAGGTGAAAAAAGTTTGAATTATGCTACCTCCAAATTTCATATTTAAGAAAATGAAATTTTAGGGTAAGATGAATAGGGCAATTATCTGCAATTACTCCTGCAATTACCTGCAAAGCAGCAGTTGGAGATGTCCCATAAATCTTGGTAATTTTTAAAAGGTAAATTCTCTGATTGGAGTTTAACTTGGTAATTTGAGAGGAGGTTAGATCACCACTCCAACTCCTGCACGATAGACTATTATGGGTTCTATAATAGATAAATACCATAATTTATAATTTTTAGTATTGAAATCACTTAAGGAAACCATATTAAGTTTTATTGAGAGATGATAATTTTTTTCTTTAAGAAAGTTAATGTGGGTTCTCCAAGAGAGCCGGCAATCAATCAGAATACCTAAATATTTATAACATTTACAGAATTTAGTGTAGAATTGTGTGTGTGTGTTAAGTTTATATATATATATATATATATATATATATATATATATATATATATATATATATAAATTGGGTTTCAACTTAAGATGCTGCCACCACGAATTTCCTTGTTATAGATTGATGGGCAGCTAAACACAACCGAGGCAGTTTTCTCAATCGAGATTTCCAATCTTAGCCATGCCAGATGTTCAGAAATGAGACTAATTAAAATATTCGAATTATGCTCCATATTTCTTCTGGAATTTTGGGAGGAAATAGCCACCAGATCACTCGCAAAAGCTTGAACTAAAAAGTTTTTGCAATTAATTTCCAAAATCGAATAAAAATATGAATTCCACAAAGCTGGTGCAAGCACCGAATCCTGAGTACATCTTTGGGTAATTAAATACTTTATCGTAAAATTAATGTTAGAAAAAAATGATATGTTGATTTATTAAGTAAAAATAAACTTTTGGAAAATGAAGATTTTTAAAAATTTTAAATAGAAAAGACCAATTTATATTTTCGTAAGCACCCTTAATATCGATAAAAGTAAGAGCAACATGTTCTGTACATCTTTTGTGTTTGATTAGCGAAACCAAATGGAGAATTACGTCATCACAAGCAAAATTTTCTTTGAGAAGTCAGAAATTAGTAGAAACAGCTGTCATCTCTGGCAGCTATGGGTAAAATGGTCCTTACTCGGTTAAGCATGGAGTCGAACTGGGCTTGGATGACAGAAACGGACAACTCATTCCACGCTGCTTCAAGTCTATGCCACACTTCATAAACCATAAAAGCTGGAGAGGGGTGGTGGGCCAGTCACTCAGCAACCCATAACCAGATGTTTTCAATGGGTGACAGATCTATAGATCGTGCAGGCCAGGGCAACAATCGAATACTCTGTTTATTGAGGAAGGTCAGAACATGATGCGCTGCACCTGGTCTTGCATTATGTTGTAGGAAGATGGTGTTTGGCAGGCCTCGAAGATAGGGCACAACCACTGGACTTAAGATGTCAGAAATGTACCGATCAGCGTTCAAATTACCATCGATCCGAATTAGAAATGTGCGAGTCCACGCTGAGGTCACGCTGAGTCATAGAAAAGTCCACGCTGCTGCAAACGTCGTCGCACCGTACGAGTGGATATTGGGCGTGCTGCAAAATAAGTATATTTCCTGACTAATGGTCTTTGATGTGGTTGTACGGTTTTGCAGGTCCGACCTCACGATATGCCTGTCCTCTTGGGCATTAATCATGGGACGACGTGAAGATCCTGCATGCCATTCAGTGTGACGCTCAGAAACCGATTGATTTCATTTTCTTATGACAGTGGTTGGATTTCGACAATTGCGACGGGAAATATCACGGAATGATAATCCACACTCTCGATAGGCAACGATTCTGCTTCTATTAAATTCCGACACTTTCTGGTAAGCATTTCTTCTTCTCATTCGAGGCATAACACGATATTCTGAGCAAATTCCGACCCTACAAAGCGCTTTCTGACTGAGAAATCCACTACACAACTTTTCTTTTATGAAGTGCTTCAGATGTCGTTTCTTCTTCCTGCGTCGTCTAAATGCGCTGAAATACTAATCATTTGCATATCCCAACCTCTTCTTCCTTTTATGTGATTTTGATGTTCGTCAGATCATTCCATTCTGGTGTTGCAGTTTTAATGGCCAGCAGTGTAAGTTGGTCTATGATAATGCAGAGATATAAAATTGTGAATCAAATTTTTAACAATTAGCATTATGCTTGGAAGAAACAAAAATTAATCTTGATGCATAATTTCTCTGATTAAATACTTTAGCTACAAATTTTTAATAACTCAAAAAATTGAGTTGGTTTAATTAACTACTCTACCAAACAACATAACAAGCTATTTGTGGCGAGCCTCAATAGGGTGACAAGAAAGACACACACATCTGAATTGATATCTCTCTCTCCTAACTTCCACACCTCACAACATTAGAACTGTAAATCCCTGGTCCATTTAGAATGTTGTAGTCCCCATTACTTATCGGGACGGAATTTCAATGGAACCAAGATTCGAATATGATACTCTATACAAGACTCGACTGCGACTGAACATTAACTAGCCACAAAGTTCACGACGATTTGAATTAACTAGAACCAACACAAGTGCTATTGTCGACAGACTTCGTACTTTTCAAACTTTTCAAACACAGTTGAGTAACGTGGACATCACCTGCGGTAATACTCACTCTCAGCATTCAAGTCACTTTGTGCCCGCTACACGACAATCTTTGGAAGTATGAGACAAAACTTGCGACTTTAGTTGATTTGAAGTAATTAGTAATTAAGACTAGTGCTACAGTCCACGGAACTCGTAATTTTTAAGCTGGTCAAGAGGCGAAGACGATACCGGATGTGATACCCAATCTTTGCATTCAAGATACTTTAAGCCCGATACATTTTGGTCTTTGTATTATGAGACCCCAACCCACTATTCGTTTTGGGTAGATGGATTGTTTGTTTCTTATGTCGAACTTTGAAGGAACTCAAGGGCTCTCGATTATGTGACAAGGACAGTAATTATGTAACAGATCTCGATTATGTAACAGATCCGAGCTTCATTTTTGGAGACCTTAATCTACATCACCCGATATAGGGTTCGAATCATATTTCGCAATATAGTAACAATTTTATGAAATAGTTAACAGATTGTAATTCTATTATTCTTAACACAACTATTCCTACTCACAGAGGTAAAGTAGTTGCAGCTACACTAACCGATCTCTCTCTTTGCTCAGCAAACTTATTTGAAAACACTAATACTTATGTATTGGAGAGCTCTTATGACAGTGATCACTATCCCATAATAAAAAAATTATATTTACAGCGCCTGGACAGGCTATTTTTTTAGAAAATAGACTGGCATTTACAGAGGAAACAAGTTCATTTATCGTTAGGAAATCCAGAAAATGAAATAGCAACCTCACTGATACAATCATAAATAATCAGAAATAACACTAGAGAAGAACGATTATCCAATATATCATTCCCACCATGGTGGAACAGCACTTGCAATAACTTATACCGGCACAAAAATAATTTTCCGTATAACGACCACACTCACTATTTCTCCACAAACTGTGGATTAAATATGTATAGTATTTGAGTAACTTCCGAGATTTCATATTAAATAAGAGAAGATAAAGTACTGGGATGAAATATATGTAATAAAGTAGCTAATCCACAAGAATCTTTTATAGTATTCGTAAAAACCTTTTACTAACAAGAATGCATAATCAACGTTAAATATTCTTCAGTATAATAACGAATATATAACTCACTCTCAAAAACAAGCTCATCTTTTCGCAAACTATTTCACAATAATGATTCACACGAGCCGCTTCCCTTGGATTTTCTCAATATAGAAAACAACCTTTTTAATAAGCCATTCCATATTTCTGAATTAAATGGAGATATAAAATCTGTTAAAAATCAACCCTAGGAGCAGATCAGATTACATCAACTTTCCTAAAAAAACCCTGAACAATAGTCAACGTATTGTTGTTCTGAACTATTTTCAGCATTTATTTGAGAATTCTATAGTAGCTCAGTTATGGAAGCACGCAATTATTCTCCCAATTCCTAAGCCCTGCAAAGATAAAAACTAAAATTTTATCTTATAGACCAATAACTTTAACTTCCGTATTCTCTAAGACGTTCGAAAGAATTTTAGCTGGGAGCATATCTTACTTTCTGACAATAGAACGAAAACATCATTCTCATAATTATGGCTTTGTACCATTTAAAGACAGTAGAACAGCCACATATCTCATACACAAAGCTATCGGAAATATCAAAACGAGAAAGAAAAGTATTTGTTGGAATAAGCTTGAATATAGAGGGTGCTTACGGATCAGTTTATGTAGATGGCATTATATATAAGTGTCTTCAAACTGGAATTACAGGTAAAATAGCACTATGGATAAATAAATTTCGAACTTCACGATCTCTACAGACTCTGTCTATCATCAAGAAAGGCTCTTCTAAAAGGTATACCCCAGAGCAGTAATTTTATCCCCCATTTTATTTACAATTTATATGCACTATCTCTTCGAAACATTGGAAACAGGAGAAAAATGTTCAATATACGCCGACGACATCTTCATTTACTGTTCTCATCAGTCCCTGGATAATGTTGGTAGAAAAATGCAAGCTACTTTGTAAAGAATAACGTAATGATGTAACAATTGAAAACTGTCCTTAAGCCCTGATAAAAGTACAATAGCGGAACAATCCAAAAAAGAATACAAACATATCCTAAGCTTATGTTATCCATTTTCATGGCAAACTTCCATTAAATATCCGGGAGTATATTTTCCCAAACAGAATCAAAATATAGCTATAATGAATCAAATGAAAAACAAAAATTTGAAAAAAAAAATTAATGGCCTTAATGGTATAGCATATAAGCACTATAGTCCAAAAGCAGAAGACTTGCTTTATTAACTAATAATAGCATTTGCAGAGTATCTTTTATTACACATGTCATATCATAAGCAAATGGTCCAATAAACCACTAAAACCTTTTAATATCATACAAAACAAAGCATTCGGAATCGCATTAAGTCTACCACAATGGACACCAAACATTGTACTTTTACAATTAGCAGGATAGGAAACACTTTCGGAGAAAATAAGAAGGCTGGCGAATAATTTTTTTATTTCTCAAATTTAAAATCGTAACTATTCACCTTTGCACCTCAATAGTCCTGGTATTATTGATTTAAAAATTCTGGAAGGAGACAAAGGCGATATCTTGAATATTTTTCAGACTTTGAATATTAATAGGGAACAAGTAGTGTTCATCCCTAAATTATTGTATTTCACAGAGCTTCCATGTGAAATGTACATTGATGTATTTGAATTTCAAGACAAAAATTTACCTATTCCAGTTATAAGAGAACTATTTGATGAAATAGTGAACAATAACTACCGGGATTTCATAATATCAACAGATACTTCAATAAACCATAACATAACGTCTCGTTATGTTATAGTACCTAACAGGCATCACAAAATTTAGGTATCTTACCTAGCAGACATCGCGAAAACTTCCTCGTTTGCTTAAAGCATAAATCCCATTAATTCTAAATTTACAGCAGAAACTTTAGTCATATACCAAGGCTTAGTCATTCTTGCGGAATTAATTAAAAATATGTTAATACTGTCCAATAGTCACTCTGTGCTATGTGCACTTAAAAATAATATTATTAAATCACCAAAAGTTATTCATTGATTAACCAGTAAAATATTTATTCCATCTTATTTTCATACTCAAATTATATTACTTTGGATTCCGGAACACTCAGAAATTTTTTGGAATGTTAGCGGACAGACTAGCAATATTGGTGACAGAGTCTAATTGATTGGATTGCCCTTGAAAATATCAATAGCAAAATTTACAGAAACAGAATGAAAAGAACCAAAGAAAATTTTTATTGAAGTAAATTGTTCGAATACCGAGAACGCTTTCCGACTACAGATAAAATTTCCAATTGGACAAAAAGCAGAGAAGCACTCGAATCATCTGCAAATAATCAGAACTTCTGGGCTTTTACACAAATTTCTTCTACGAGATAATGCAATGTGTGTAGTACCTGTAAAAGTATTAAATGATTTAGAGCATATTCTTTTGAATTGTAGTAAATGCGCATCTCATATACATTGCCTCTGGAATATACTCAAGAATGTAATCGTGGTGTAGTATTACATTCAAAGAACTTTTGGACACAGCAGTAGCTGGTAACTTTCATAACATTCCTGCAGAAGATGAAATACTTTGATATCTGTTGAATGAAAAGCATCTTTTAAAAGAGATAATAGCCTTTGCTGCTCTATTTCCCACAATAAGTAATCAATCAATCAAACTGCTATGAATCAAAAATAATTTTATGGTTGGACATGATCTATTTTTGTCAGTGATGATAATATCCATTACCATTGAAATTAAAAACCAGTTGGAAAAATATCTTTAGGATGCCATTATTTAGATCCGATTTTTTTTTATTTTGCAGTATTGTGTTTACCATAAATCTTTGAGATGTACGGAAAAAAACATTTTTTTTTACTATTGAAAAAGAAGTATGTTTCCAAGTTGTTATTCAAAATGTTCATAACAATCAAAATACCACTAATTATAAGATGAAATGACATGCATTTTGATTTCACGCATATTATAAATTAAAAATATTTAATTATAAGGCAACAGGCCTTATCAAAGTTTTGATGCATTTGTGTAGCGTACCGGATCAAATTTGTGATTCATAGGTCAGCAGTTGTTACATTATTTTTTGTATGAATATCAAACAAAATCTCTTTTCTTGCTATTCTAATCCATATTTTTGGAGTTGTGTGTCTAAATTAACAAAGTAAAACACAAGTTCTGATATCATCTACGTCTCTTATGTTAACTATAGGAGCTGAAATTCAGATTCGTCATCAACAGATCATTATGTACCTCCAGAGTGATGTTTCTAATTCGAATAAAAACAATATCGAATCTGGATTCAAAATTATTTAAACTCATGAATTTTATACATTGCAGTACGAGATGTTCACAATTTACACTGCATAAAATTAGTTGATTATGGCGACAAATGATCCTCGTCACTTGACCGAAGTTCAAAATTTCGAGGTCCGTCGTCGTTTTGTTTCTCAGTACGATGTTAATAAACTGGCACATCACGAGAGTCGCTGACTAACAGCTTTTTGACTTATACCAGAATATATATACGAAGCAAAATGTTCTGAAAAAATGACTAGTTAAAGTTTATCTTAGAGTTTCAAGTATATTACACAATAAAAAATGAACTGGAACGAATCAAAAAGATTTCCCGCAGCTGCCTATAAATTTTTTAAATGTTAAGTATTAAATAAACATGAAAAGAAGATGGTTTGTTGAATTAAAATCTATCCAAATTCGAACTAAAATAGATTGGGCCAAATATTTAATGAAATATATAAGATGTTTTAAAATACATCCATCGCTACATTCTTAAAGACAGATTTTAAATTATTTGTCAAAAGATAATGAAATGTTTATAGTTCAACAAAAAGCTTTCTCAGCCTTTTTCTCAAAATTCCATTCATTACATAGAAAAGGAAGCCAATTGCATGAACGAAAGGATTTAATAGTTACTTATGAAATAGAGTTTACATGATTCTAAAGTCTCCAAAAAATCAGTAATAGCTCATACGTTTAAGTTAAATACTGATTTTTATATATTTCGTGAATCAAAATGTTTTCAAGTTTAAGTTGCTGTTTTTATATGTTTATAATAATTATAAGTTTCACTTGCACGCTGAAAATATTTGAAAATTTACTGAAGAAATGCTCTTACACAAAAATTGTTCAGTTTCTTACAAAATAACTGGTGAATGGAATACATTGCTTTCATTTGAATAAAAATCAACAAAATTGAAATACATTTTAGTTTAACTTAAAAGAATAAAATTAAAGGCAAACGTTCTCAATATAATAATTAGAAATAAAAGGATTTTTTATTACTGTTATGAAGAGATTTAGGATTCAAAAAAACAGGATACTAATATCTCTCCATAACTTTTCTATTTTTTTTATACGAGATGGAAGAATAAAAGTAAATGAAAAATACATAGCTGAAGTAACTTTATTTTCAAAAAAAAAAAAAAATAATAATAAAAAAAAGCAAACCTTTAGGAATCAAAAACGCGTGGAGGAAAGATTAAAATAAAAACTTTTAATAAACTTTTTTTAAAAAAAATCAAATTTAAAGCTTCTAATTTTTGGATGCTTTAAATTTTTTACTTTGTTTTATTCTATGTATACAGAAGATGACATGTATCGATATTTTAATGTCATTATTTGTTATCTTTCAAACATAATTTTAAAACTAACTTCTAAAGAAACTGTTCCTTTTTCAAATGTTACCTCCTGTTTGAAAGTATTTTGATAAGCAGTTTGGGTAACTTAAGTTTATTTTTTACGCAAAGCGTGTTTTCATTATTATGAGAAGCTATAAGTAAGTTTATTATAGTTTTATTAGATCTGTGTTTAAGTGTATGTGTGTGTGTGTGAATTACCACATGATTAAATCAAATTAGAATTAAATCAATGCTTATGTTCTATTTTCATATGCAATGACAATATTTTCCTTACAATTCCGTTTTGAGTAATTCAAAACCACCTACAATGAACTTATTATAAAGAAAGTGAATATATCATTCTAGGGATCACCATTCTAGGGCTACAAGGCATTTGAAAGTTTTATTTGAAAGAGGCTTTAAGACTCACACACACACAGTTTATATATAATAATAATATTAATAATAAAATATAAATAATCTAAAACAATGCAGATAATAAAATATGTGGCTTAATAACTATTCTCCATCAAATATCATTTTAAATAATTACTAAGAACTTTTCAATTACTGTAAAATATTAACTTTTATATATATTTTTTGGAAAGTGTTTTAAAAAATTTCGTTTAGTAAAATATATTTAAATATTTTCTGAAACTTCTCAATAATCAATGTTAAAACTATATTACAAATTTTAGAGGAAATTTTGGTGTTATTAAGATACATTCATTGCGCAAAGTGAAATGAGATTTAAGAAAAACGAGAGGAAGAAAAAAAAATTCCAAGCTTTGTTTTTATAAGAAATACTCAGGCTCCTGCCGCCATCTACTAGAGAAACTTAGAAACTATATATAAAAAGGGAGAGAGAGTATATGGTGAGGGAGCAATGTGTGTGTACGTGTGAGATATCTTCAGTACACAATTACTTACAGTCATATTCACTATTGCCCCCCTTCTCCTTATTAATGAAAAATAAAAGAATGTTATTTTTTATTTAAATTATTCTGAAATATTTTTATGAATATAATGCAAATAATCTAATCACGATTAACAAAAATACAATGCTTCTATAGAATTTAGCATGTATAAAAAAAATCATCAAATAGAGCGGAATATCAGTATTTCTAGGAACTTTTATATACAAATTCTTTCACAGAAACCACTTATGCATCTATAAAACATTTTTAGACATGACGTAAATCTACTTTACAATGTTTGTCATGATCTTCAAGTTTTATTAAAAATAAAATGATAAAAGAATTATGTGAAAATGATATAAAAAAAATTCAAAAACCTACTTTTGTTTGTAGTGAAACTTCAAAACACCTTATTAACGAGAAGAAGAAAAAAAGTTATGCCTTGAACTTTTTGATTCAAATAAAAATCATTTAAATGTATTTTCTTGAGGGTGAATGAAAAAAAAAATGATTCAAATACAATGATTTCAAGGTTATATATATATATATATATATATATATATATATAACCTTGAAATAATTAACTTGAATATATATATATATAAAGAATAAAAAGGTAAGTAATAAAAACTAAGAAGATTATTTTTTTTTTAATTAGATCATATTTTCTTTTTAAAGTTCATTCTTCTCATAGCTCTTCCATAATTTTATTTTGAGAGGTGATGTTCTGTTGATAGGATACGAAAATTTCTTCCTTCCCACATTTATAGTATTAAGTTCAATTCGCTGGTTTTCAGCAGTCTAGTTTTAGTAATAATAATCCTCAGTATCCTGTCTTTATTGAACATCTGTTCACGTTTATACTCAAGCAAATACGCGACGATAAATCGTTTCTGATCATTTGCAAGTATATTTCTATATCTATTAGGTTAGGAATAATATTAAAAAGGGAATACAGTTTAAACTGAACAACTAGGAAAAACTTGTATTTAAATGCGGAGGAATAACCGAAAATTCTCTCACATACTCCGCTTTTTACATATATCACGATACATTGATTTTTTTGAGATATCAAGCCTCAAACCTAATGTTCTACAATTAAACTTTTGGATGTTTTTTGACTAATCAAACTGTAATACAAATATAGATAAATTATAGAAATACGAAACGGTCCGCATTCCTAGAGACACAATACCGTCTGAATGGACAAATATAATTTAGATACCTCATAGCTAATCATACTGTACAACAGAAATAAATATGTTTGACGATATATACTTCTAAGTTACGATAGATTTAAAATGCTTCTATGAACTAGTACTGAAATTCTACAATGTAATATATACTTGCATTTTTCATTCTCAAATTAAAAACCAGTGACTAAATAAATGTCCAGATACTTAGCTATCAAAGTAATAGTTTCATCCATATGTACGATCCCAACAAACTTTTAGTGATAGTTTTTATATTTATGGATAATATTAATGCTTATACTGTATAGCACCAAATATCATATTACAAAAATATATCAATTTCATTGGTAAGTTTCATTCATTAATTTGCATCTTAATAGAAATAATGTTTCGGGTGACATCCTTTCTATTTAATATTGATTTCAAGGTACCTCTTTAATCAACTAAAATTTGTACTAGTGGAAAAGGAGACTTAATTTTGATATTTTATGGTCATAGTTTCAAAAAATAAATCTTTAAATTTGTCATTAATATTTATCATAAGCCCTCTCCCACATTTAAGGTGAGTTTTCTGTAGAAAATATCTCTCACTAACTCATTCAACTCTCAACAAGAGTGATTTGAAATACTCTTTTTAAAATTAATACTTTTAAAATTAGTAAATTTAAGTACTACAACTGCAAGGAAATGTCAGTTCGGTAATGGATTGGTGCTAATGAATAGACAAAGTTCTATTATAAGTTCCTACTATACTCTTATTAATATTTAAAATATAATATGTCGGTCAAAAAGTGAGGATTCATTGAAATAAAGAATTGCATATGATTACATCGTATGAAATCTAACTACAAAGATCCTGTATTTCTAAAAAGGAATCTATTAATTTATTTAAACTTAAGTTCGTAAATTATTGATGACTTTTTTTAATCAATATGTTAATTAAATAACGTTTTAATATCCAGATATCTCTAAAATGAATATGTAATGTATTGATGAACAGTGCAGGCACTGTACTCTGTTTTGCATTCTCTCAAATTTCAACTTATATATTTTGAGAGTCATCTGATGAAAATATACAGGATCATTTGTTTTCGTAGAATTTCTTTCTTATTCGTATGTAAAATAATTGTGCTCCATTTTGATTTTTTTTAATCTGTTGTTTTCTTTTTACAGCTTTTGATTCTTATTCTTTTGATTAAAAAATAGAAAGTAACGACATATAGTGTTTAAAAAAAATTTTGAAATTATAAGTTCTTTTCTGAGAGAAAAATAAAATTAATAAAAGGTTGACAAAATTTTGCACTTTTTTTAACGCCGTGCTGTTAATTAACAAAGTTAACAAATATTATCATACAAATTACACAAGTTTTCAAAGTAATGATCGAATTTTATTTTTCCTTTTAAATTTATTATTATTTTGTTAAGTATATTTCTGTAAGCTTTTAGTCTTTTCGACGCTTTAATCAATTCTGTTGTAATATTTTCAACAACAGCAACAAAAAAAAAACCCGAAGATTTGTCTTAATAAAATGTCACTAGATGGCAGCACGAAAAAGAATAGGATTTTGTTTAGTGAGATAGAAAACATCCGAATAGTTTTGCTGATTTCATATAGATGGCAGATTCAGAGTTTGTTGAGTTTACAGCAATATTAAATCTACGGCAGATTATCAGAAAGAATTTTTTTTCTTCTTATTTTAGATGTACTACAATGTACAAAAAATTCTTTTCTATAAATATCACAATTCAGAAAAAACACAAAACTTCAGAGGTATAGCTAGAACAATCGAAGATTTCGCGCCCCCTTCTATTTGCTAAATTGCAATGCAGAAGAGAAAGAAGATTTTTTTTTTAAGAAAAATTTAAATAATAGCTTTGCAAAAGATAAAATCATATTTTTGTTTTAATAGTTTTAATTATTTCAACTTTTTAAAGCACTTACATGCATCTAATTTCTGGTTTTCAATGAATGTACAATAAAATAATATTATTATAACATCAAAAATGTTTCTGGGTTGGGAGTAAGTTGGGAGTAAAGCATGTAAAATAGTGGAGATATAATATAGTTCGTTATATGTATTTAGAACTCAAACGTGCATCTAAATTAGAATGAAATAAGAATCATTGGAAAAAGGTATCTTTTTCCTGATGTGAATGCTATGTTATTATGTATTGTGAAAGCTTTTTGTTTCTTTTTGGTGCAATTAAAAAAAAACAACATTTCATTCTAAAATTTCGTATCATTAATTTGGCGCCCTCTGGATGATGCCTTCGAAATCCTTTATGTTGAATAAGTTTGGATAATTTACAGACACACACGCAATTTCTAATAGCTTCTCAATTCTTTAAAATCTTCAACTCTGTTCAACTCTTAAAATCTCTGTTCTGTATCAACTCTTAAAATCTTCAACTGTGAACTGTTCTTAATAAATAAGTGAAATTTTGAGAAAATTCATAGTTGAAGTTCCAATTAGTTTTTTTTTTTTTAAACTGTTGATTCATCCAAGAAAGTTTTAAGTTTTGAAAAGTTGCTAAGTTTTCCAAATTCAATATCTGTAGCAAAAATATCTATTTACATTCAAGCTTTTTTTTTATCATAACCTCAGTTGTTTTTCCACGCCTTGTAATTTTTCATCAAGATAATTTAAATGTAATATATTGAAGTGACTCTAAATTAGGGACATATAATATTATGCAAATAGTGTAGCAATGCGCCTTACTTATACGCACGTGACGGCGCTATGATAACTACACATATAGCTAATATTGTAGTTGTTAATCAGTCGCTTCAACTGCCAGTATGAGTAAAACTTCTGATTTCGATGCCTTCCATCGCGGACAAATAATAAGCGCTCGACGCACAGCCATTCAATTTCCGAAATCGTCAAAAAACTAGAATTTTCAAAGTCGACATTGTCACGAGTAACGGCAACGACCATAAATTACGAGGTACCTATTTAACAATTTAAATTTACCTTCTCATCAGAAAAATGAAAAATATTTTAGCAGAACTAGTTGTTTTTTCTTAATTGTTAATAACTATCAAAATTTAGATTCAAGGCAGAGAAGCCTGGGATATCAGCAGAGTGAGGACTGCTGAATTATTGCGAAGTTAAAGAGATAATAGACCAAATTGCGATAGGAAGCCACGAAAGTGAGCTAACGAAGCGCCTATCGCATTGGTTAGAGAGCTAAAGGGGGCGGGACTTCAGTTCGGAGACGAAAAACGACTCCATTTTGCCTGTCGTCCGTGGGATTTTGAGAGGTTTTTTAGGATAAAAAAAAAGGGTTTTAAAATTAATGAAATAAATTTTAGGTAAAATCGAAGATTGAGGGATCCCCTTGGCGATTTTTTTGAAATCGCGCCAAGATGGCGCCAAAGCGGGTTTTTCAAACCCGGAGCTTCCGAATAAGAGAAAAAAAGATGGCGTCGTGCCTGGAAGGCAAATGTACCAAAATGACCCCAAGGCGGGTATTTCAAATTAGAAGCGAGAAAAGATGGCGTCGTGCCTGAAAGGCAAATTCTGAAGTAAGCAGGCGTATTCAATGGGGAAAAAATGCGGAAATCGTCGTGTCTAGAAGACAAAACAACGCATTTGGAATTTCATTTTTAATGAATAAAAGTAAAAATACATAGCATAAAGAAAGAGGAAACATCGAGAAAACGAATGGATAAAATTTGCTGACCTTATTCAGAAGATAAATCTGCACCCACGAGCATGAAAACAGTAGTTGATTCTCTAATATTCAACGAACTGCTTGATAAACGTTATTAGAATTTCTATTCCTTTCTAAACGCTAATTTTCTCCCTTTCGGGAAAACTAATCAAAACGATCCATTTTCGTCGGACGAAAGTCTGCAAACCACGTTCGCCATACCAATCGTAATCGGATTAAACAACAACGCAGATTTTCTACCCTTTCGGAGGAATGAAAATGGTACAAAACGATCCAATTTTAAGGCTTCCAACGGACGCTGTTCAGCCGATCACTCCTGGAGAAAACCAATTTTATGGGAAAAAAACAGTTTCCAAAAGGAACCCATTGAAAATTCAATTGCAGATTTTCTTTTACCATCCGCAAAAAAAAAAAAAAAATATTTTAAACGTTTCACTCGCCGTTAACATTTTGAATGTTCAACGGATTTTCAAAAATCGCGGTACCTCTGCGATCAACAACGTTTGTATCCAATCCAGCGTAAAAAGGATAAACAAAGCGTCGAACCCCCTTTTTATAGATTCAGTAGGGTTACTAGAAAAGAATTGTATGGTAACCATATTTGGCGATTTATCGCCCAAAAAAAGTTAAAGCGTGCCAGGCCCCCTCAAACTTCGATTCAACCAAATTTTAAGTGCCACCGTCGATGCCAAATATAGAGGATTAAAATCCAAAAAATGGGTGAGATTTTAAAGCCCGAGGAGAATGAGGTTTGAAAAGATAGATTTATTCTGTGTTTCTAGTATAAATAGTGACACCTAGTGAGCGAAATTGTTATTAAACTATGAAAGTAATTGATTTTTAGTGGAAAAATTTTAAAACTATTAAAGAAAAGATTTCAAAACTGAAAAAAATTATTGAAAATTAATCGCGAGGCACAACGTAACTTTCGTGAGTGGAATTTAGTGAGTTGAAGTCCTACAAATAAAAAAAATGAAACCAAGTAAGATGTCATTAATGAATTGCTTCAGTGATTTCTCAGTCTTTTTAGGATTGGGAAATGCTGATATAATTGTATTCGAGGGCGGTTCTTGGTCTTTTTTGTGATGACGCAATTGATGCATCATACACTTATAAGTTTTGAAGCAATTCATTAGGAATTTAAGTGATCCTATTGAAAAAGGAGTTTGATTGTTTTTTTAATGAACTCTAAAATTGGTTCGATTTTAAGGCTTTTATGTAGGACTTCGTTCCGAACAAACCAAGGAGAATTTATCATTTTCCTAAGGTGCATATTTTGAAAGACATGCAGTCGTTTCAGATGTATAGTTTCAGCCGACGCCCAGATGGGTGAAGCATACAACATGAATGGTCTCGGGATCGATTTGTAGAGCAGAATTTTGTGCCTGATCACCAGCTTTAGAAATTAAGAGAGTGATCGTTCTGCTCATTCCGGTGGCCTTCCTGTGGACTTCCCTGATATGGTGGGCAAAGGTTAATTTTGAGTCTAAAAATAACCCTAGGTACTTATATTCAGTGACCCAGTGGACGGGTTGATTGAAAAAGGTGACAATTGGCAAATTGCCAATACACCGTTGTTTCGTAAAGAGGAGACAAGCTCTTTTTGATGCATTAATTTTAATTTACTGTCACGAGTATATGCGGATTGTGGGGGGAAAATACCAGCTATCCAGCAAACTGCAAAGGTTAATTATATTTGAACGAGCGTGGTGTGAGACAGCTAAACCATATTGTACACCTTCGCTGTCTAGTGAAGCCCTACATTAGCTCAAATTACCACCCAACTGACTTAAGGAGCCTGTCGTGCAATCAATAAACGGACCTCGACTCGCAATAGTAAATAAATCAATCAACTCAAATAGGCTTCGGGAGCCATAGACTCACGAGAGTGCCATTGCTCAATGCACGCCATCAGGCTACACGTTTTGCCTAGGCAAGAGAATGGACTCTAGAGGACTGGAAACGAGTAGCATGGAGTAATGAGTCTCTATTCCGTCTACTTCGCACCGATGGGAGGCTGCGAAAATGGCGTCATGTTAATGAAGCCATAGATCCTGCAAGCCAGGCTGGAACTGTGAAAGGAAATAACTGCTCAATCGTGGTCTGGAGTATTTTCTCTTGGCAGTTCTTGGAATCTTTGGCACTTGTACCAAATTTCGTCAATAAAATTCGATACAGGCGATCACCTCCATGGATTTTTTTGTACTGTCATCCATATGGAAATGGGGTATTTTTCAGTAAGACAACTGCACATCTTATAGGTCACGGTTGACTTCTGCCTGGTTGAATGAGCGTTCTTTTGACTTTCTCTGTCACGAATTGGCCACCAAGAGGGCCAGACTTAAATTCTATTGAGCATCTTTGAGATGTTTGGGAGGAAGAAGGGAAAGCACATTACACAACACCAGTAACCCTTACTGAATTATGAACAGCTGTAGCAGATATTTGACAAGCCATTCCTGTGAAACGCTTCCGCATACTTGTTAAATCGCCGTGTGGCAGCTATAATCAAGGCCAGAGAAAGAAGGATCAACTCTCCCTTAACTTGCTATCCCTAATTCAGTAAGCACTTTAGAGTATCATGTCTATTAAAAACATTAACTTTGTCCACAGCGGTTGCGGCAGCCTAGTTGTCAATGTCGTGGACTCGCAGTCGGTGGTTCCAGTCGTGGGTTCGATCTCTGATGTGTCAAAGGACCCGCAGTGTAGCGGAACTGAAGCACGTTAAATTTGTTCGAGGTCCCAAGTCTTTTCTTTGGTGTGGTGGGGAGGTTTGGAGAGTCAAGTGCCATATCAAGTATCGTCCTCGTCCCTTGAGCGAGATTCAAAATTACGAGCGGAAAAACCACGTGTTGCTTCTCAGTGAGACGTTAATAAACAATAACAACAAACACATAATAGTTTCTTAATTTTCTTTCAACTATTTCTTTGGATATCAACTTCTATTTAAGATAATTTGCAATAAAAGTGTTCAAATTTATTTTTTTTATTTCTATCTAATTTAGTTGTGTATCGTATTAAATGATATCAAAGTTTAATGTTTTTATTGAATGGTTGAATTCGTAACATGTACATTACTTCAACAAAGTTTTTTTAATCCATATTGCTCATTATTTCTGAAATGAGCAATAAGATAAATTGTAATTGATATGTACTATTCAATAGTTAAAGATTATAAAAAATTCATTTTTAAAAAGAACCAGAGTGAAACATGAGCAATTGATGAATGCCTAGATTTTGAAGCATTGTTTTGTCCTCCTTCAGAGAGTTGAATTACCCATAAGTCTAAAGTTTAGACTCCACCCTCCCCTGTAGGTGTTAAGCTGATGCACGTTAAATCCGTCGATACTCAATATGCTCAAATTGGCGTGTAGTGAAAGTTTGGAGAATAGGATTCTAATTCAAATGTCATCCTCGTCCCTTGACCTTTATTCAAAATTACGAGGTACACCACCAGTTACTCTCTGATTTACATTTCATGCTTAAATCCTGTATTCTTAAGGCTCGTAAATTTCCCAACAAATTTCATAAATGTTTTAATGTTTGGTTACTTTTCTAAATTTTCAATTTTCCATATTACGTGCTTTTTTTCCATATTGCATTCCTTGTATGTATGTATATATTTTTGTATAGTGCTTCATTTCTGAATTTTTTTTAATATTCTTTTCTGTGTGCTTGTGTACACTTTGTCGCCGGGAGTGTGCATGCTGGCTGAGTCATTGTATCATCACATCGGCATCTGGTATTACCAGGAAAATATGCATTCAAAAAAAAAAAAAAAAAAAAAAAAAGAGAAAAAGAAAATCAGTGAAATGTGAGAAATTGGAAGTATTTGAACGATGACGCCCAAAACGGACGTCATTAGGACTATGACTCATCTGCAAACAAATTACTTGATTATGTTTTCTTTTGATTCTTGGAATTATGTTTTATTTATTTGTTCTTTGCTCCAACATGTATTTTTTGTCACTCTTCTGCAAAAAATAGCAAAAAAAAAAAAAAAACTTTTTGCCAATAGATGTTGAGTAGGGGGGGTATTGGTTATTGTCTCCGGGGGGAGGGGTTGTAGCTCTAAGCCCTTTGGGTGAGCTCGGTCCCCTTGGGCATTCTGCCTATAACCCCCATGTTGCTTCTAGTGCGACGTCAATAAAAAAATTAATCAATCAATAAGAATATAATTTTCGCTTTGAGTACAATATACACTCATGGACAAAAAAATTAGCGCACCAAGAAATAATTGCGGGATCGTAACGAAACTTGGCATGAAGGTACATGTCGGGGAGATATGCAAATGATTAGAAATGCTGCTTGATTGCGCGTTACGTATAGCCGGTAGAGAGCGTTTAACGTCGTTCTTCGTGAAGTATAAAACAGGTAACCAAAGCTTGTTTGAGTGTGCTGAATCGTTTACAAAGGAAGAGATGAGGTAGACATGCCATTACGCCGTTTTCGAAGACAATATGAGCAGCTGTCGCAGTTTGAGAGGGGGAGAATCATCGGCGTGATGGAAGGTGGGTGGTCAGCTAGGCGAGTAGCTCGTCAATTAGGCCGCTCTGATTGTGTTGTGAGGAGGTGTTGTGGATCCGAGAGATGTCATTTTCACGAAAACCAGGCTCAGGACGCCCTCGACAGACCAGTCGTCGAGAAGACCGCCATATCGTAAGAAATGCACGCGTACAGCCAACTACTTCATCGGCCGCCATCCAGGCACAGGTAGTATCTTCAATAGGGACTCCTGTGTCTTCTCGAACCATACGAAGGTGCCTGGCTGAAGGACATTTTGGATCGCGGCGCCCATTACGTGTGCTGCCCTTGACGCCCACCCATCGACGCCTCCGTTTGCAGTGGTGCCGCGCACGAGGAAACTGGACTGCAGAGGAATGGAACCAGGTCGTCTTTAGCGACGAATCCAGATTCAATCTCAGCAGTGATGACAATCGTGTTCGTGCTTGGAGACCCCGTGGTGAACGCCTCAATCCTGCCTTTGCTTTACAGCGACATACCACTCCCACAGCTGGTGTGATGGTATGGGGTGCCATTGCCTACAATATACGGTCATCCTTAGTATTGATCCGTGGCACCATGACAGCCCAGAGGTATGTCAAAGACATCTTGCAACCACATGTGTTGCCACTCATGCAACGGCTCCCAGGAGCTGTTTTTCAGCAAGACAATGCTCTGTCTCACACGGCAAGGGTGTCACAAAACTGTCTGCGCACTGTTACTACCCTTCCTTGGTCTACCCGATCCCCAGATTTGTCTCCAATCGAGCATATATGGGATCGTTTGGGACGGCGAGTTGGACATCCCACGAGTTTGAACGAGCTAGAGGCAAGGTTACAGCAAATATGGAACGAAATGTCTCAAGACATCATACAGAACTTGTATGCCTCAATGCCCGATCGTATCGCATCGTGCATTCGCGCTACAGGGGGTTCAACAGGGTATTAAATCCTCCGTTCTTTTGCCTTTTTCTCTGAAATAAATGATAATTTTTCTTTGATATTCTAATCATTTACTTATATCAAAGTAGTCATTACGTATGTAAAATTTCGTTCATTTTGACGACCCCTTCTTGGTGCGCTAATTTTTTTTGTCCATGAGTGTATTACTGTTAATCTGTATTCCACAATGAAGTTCGAGAAGTCTAAATATCGCTTGTATTTGACGGGTCATTATTTCGTGGAATTGCTACGAATGACTTTAACAAACGTAAAGCCAAATTTGAACGATTTGTCCAAAGAATTTAGCAAAATATGCTGTAATTTTTATTTATGTAATTTATTATCTCTTCCTGCATTTGCTTGTTTATAAAAATAAAATAATTTTTGAACATTGGAACAATTTCAAAAATAACGGTCATATAGTGATACTTTTTTTTTATTCATAAAAAAATATTTTGTTTTAATATTCTAATTCCCACAAGATCGAGTAAAATCTCCATCGTTCTGGAAAGTCCAGTTTTTTTAATACGAAATGAAAATGGTAAAATTAAGAAATATGAGAATTAAAAGAATTAAAACGGTGAAGACAAAAGACCGCATACAGCTGCTCAAAATATTTATGAAAAATAATAAATTATATTAAAACTTTATTTCTGAATGTGCAAATGAGCCCGATTGAAATAGCAAATGAGTACAACTGAAAGACAGAAAAGGGCTGATTTTTCTAAAGTTATAGGCGATAACAGACCAGAAGTATTCAAACTTTTTAATTTCGGGGAGCCCTTTGAGTTTACTATTTTCTTGAAGGAACCTTTTGATCAAAGAGAAGAAAAATAGGATATTAAAGTTTTATCCTACTCAAATTTACAAAATTATAATTGTGTCCCTAATTAATCGCAATAGAAACGTCTTAATAAGATAATGAAGGGTAAGTTAGCTAATGGGTATTGGGGGGGGGCTCTAAAATATATTCTATGAATAATAAACAAAAGCAACGATATTTTAAATTATAACAAATTAATAAAAAGAAAATTTTTAATGATTTGTCGGTACTTGTTTATTAAAGCGGCAACCGCCAAATTAAGAATACGCCAATGTCGCCAAGTAAGCGGAGAGCGAAATTGAAATGTAGGAAAACAAATAACACACCAATAAATAATATAAAACTTTCTTAATTAATATTTTTATTTAATAATCTTTTATATGTTTAGTGATAAATCTCATCCCAATAAGTACTATAAAAATTTAAATGTTTAATATTAATATTTACATCACTTTTAGTACATTAATCTAGGGAAGTCTTATCTTAGTTTGCATTATATGATGATAAAAATGGCTTGATATTTAATTAAAATTGTTATTGGTTTTCTTTTGATATTAAATTTTTATGAAATGAAAAGTTAATACAAGTTTATTTTGGAATTTAGTTAAATTATTAAAGAGTTTTTGAAAAATACAACATTATGTGTTGTGTATAATTCCAAAGTTTTGAAATCATTCTGTTTTGAAAGTGCATGGTTTTTAAAAAGTCTTAGTTACGAAAAATGTGATATTGTATGATATATATAAGTGAAATATTTTTTAATTTAGTTCTAATTTGGTTAAATTTGTGCAATAATTGGAAAATGATTGCAACAACATTTTATTTTAACGTGTGTGGTAAAATACACTTCATAACAAACAAACAAACAAACAAAAAAACCGGCGCACCAAGGAGTTGTCCGAGGGAGACAAAAATTATCAGGACACAGTTGGAAGCAGAATTCGTCGCTTAACACTATACGTCCCCAGTCAGCATCATTCTAACCTGATCGAGCCAAGCACCACTGTAATCTGGCTCGACAGGCGTGAATGGCAGGTGACGTAGCGGTCAATACGAGAGTAGATTTCACTCTATCAGCCGTCTGTGAATGGTCATGGTGGGCACTCGTGTGTGGGTCGCACGTCTGATGGTTGATAACGATGAATCAGGTGCTGTGACAGCTGATCTGACAATCACTCTGTCTTCCCGATCGGCTGTGGCCTTAGGTCGAACGCTACCAACATGAAGCTGAAATCTGCCATTGTCCCCCCATTCATGAAAGCATCTTCTAATCGCCACATCGCTTCGTCCCATGAGACGAGCGATTCTCTAATTTGCCTACCCTACCTCTTTCAGCCCAATGATACGACCTCTTTCAAACTCTGACAGTCTCTCGTAATGAGCTCGAATCCTGTGGAAAGGCATTTTTTTCAGTCGTTGAAAGGTATCCCAAATCACAATGCAGCAGAAAATTTGACCATCCGATTGAGAATCGTTACTTATATACACCTGTTGAGTGCGCAGTTGCGCTGCGCTGTAGCTCCCGCTATTCATTCATTGGACACCGAATTTTAATCATTTGCATGTTCGGTCCTAATGTCTTTGCATACGAAATTTCATTACAATCGGGCAACTCCTTGGTGCTTCGGGTTATTTTTGTTTTGTTTTGTTTTGTTATAGAGTGTATAAAGTGTGTGTATATTAATAATATTCAAGAATCTTTTCAATATAACATTTTTCAGTATATAAAGTGAAATCTCACTGTTGTTATGTAAAATAAATAAAATGAGCAAACAAGAAGTTTGATAATATGTGATATATAAATGAGAGAGAAGATGATTTAATTTTTATTATTTGTGCATCATTTAGAAAAAGATTGCAACAATGTTTTATTTCGATATGTGTGTTGAAGATTTAAAAATATAAGTTATGAGAAATATTTTTGATTTTATATATTTTTGAGTCGAATGAAACAGGTCGTTCTTTTATTGTAATGCTTAAATGATAAATGCTACATTGATTTGAATGAATCTTATATTGTTTTCAAATGATTATTTGAAAATGATAAATGCTGTGTTGTTTTTCAAATGAATATTTAACAATGAAAAATACTATGTTTTTGAAATGAATATCAACGGTGTGTTTTGTTTGGAAATGAAAGAAAAGAAAAAAAAAAGGGGGGGGGAGAATCCTAATGTTTAATTATTAATGGAAATTCAAGTTTTAAAATATGTTTTGTATTTAAAGGAAGGAATGCCTGATATACATGATTTCTTTGGAGAACTGTTTTAAAGAAAAAGTGAATAAATAATATAAATGATATACAATATTAATGATGAATAAATAAATAAATTAAGGTGAGCTATATCAGGTTTGACTTGCAAACAAGTGTGGCAAAGTTTCGTCACAACAATCCACAATACTTCAGCTAATAGGGGGAAAGATATGGGCGAGAAATTATTGTAGGCTAGAATAGCAAGATCAGCACATGCAAACATGCCTTCTTAAATATTTTAAATGTCATTGATAATTTATTTGTAAGCAATTTTTTTTATAAAAAATGTATTTCTAAGCCTATTGATGGTTCTGTAACATGCTGAAGAACATCAAATTTCGTTTTGTGCATATTCATTTTTGAGCCATGAGACGAATGTAAAAAATTTGTAAAAAAACGTTTCGGAGACTGTGTCAGAGTCTTCTTATTAGTGGAAGTCGAATAAAAAACGTCAAATTAACCCTTACCTGAAACTTTATATTCGTTTGAATATTGATTTACAAAATGCCGACTATACATTTTTATTTGTGTATTCGTTTTAGGTTCAAGAATTTATGTCAAGAAGCAAAATATAACACTGAACACAAATTGAAGTTAGATTTTAAGCTCAATGGCACAAAACAATGTATACATTTAAACCACACACAACATTCAAATTTTATTTTCCTTATGATTTAATATTTTGATTACATTTTTAAGAAATGTTTATATATTTCTCGAAAAGATGAAGATGTTTTTAGGTATAACTTTTTAGGGTATAGTTCTTAATCTAACTTTCAAATTCAAAATTTTTTTACACACTCCTTTGAGGTACGGCTCTATGTTAGAATCCAACGCACATCCACACCTTGCGGAGGAGGGAAATTTGCAGTGATTTCATTTAAATTGAATTGAACTTCCTAATTTTTCATATTCTTTAACTATCACAGTAAGTAGATCATTTTTATTTCCCGAAACCTTTCCAATTTAACTTTTAATTTATGCAATCACGGGCTCTTAAGCATATTTATCAATTTGTACGAGGTGTGGCAATTAAATAACGAGACTGACGCTGCTACGGAAGAAATAAGCATGCGCTTAACGCCAGCTGTTTAGAATGAAGACTTTACTTACAAATGCAGTGCCTCTCACTTATGTAAACAAATGCGTACAGACGTAGCCTTCTTTCGCATCAGAGTTCGTTTTTGTTTCTCCAGAAAAATGATAAGTGCAACAATACAGCAACGAATTGTTATGAAATTTTACATGAAACTTGGAAAAACCGCTATTTAAACTTATAATTTATTGAAAGAATTGTATGGAAACGAGTGTTTATGGCGTGCACGTGTTTTTGAGTGGTTTAAAGCGTTTTCAAGATGGCCGAGAAGGTGATTCCCTTCCGAGTCGCCCTTCCACGTCAAAAATGGATGACAATATCTAAAAAATCGGTAATCTGATTCGATCTGACCGTCGATAAAGTATTCGTGCGATTGTTGAGACTGTAGGAATTGACAAATAATCCGTAAGGCAAATTTTATTTAACAATTTTAACATGCAAAAAGTGTATGCTAAAGTCATGCTTAAATTCTCATGTTTGAACAACAAGAAGCTCGAAAAAATGTTTGTACTGACACTTTGAATCCCATTGAAAATTACCGAAACTTATTGGAAAGGTTAATAACACGTGATGAATCGTGGTTTCTTACTTATAGTACTGAAACGAAGCGTCATTTCATGCACAGGAAGAGCCCATCTTCACAGACAGCCAAAAATGCTCGAATGAGCAATTCAAAGTAACGATCATGGGTTTTTTTTTCCCGATATTCATGGGATTGTGTACCTTCATTGGATTCCCGAAGGTCAAACTATTAATTAACGTTACAACCTTCACGTTCTTTCTGAAATCCGTGAAATAATGAGGAAAAAAGGACCCAAGTTGTGGAAGAACAAATAATTCCGCATTGTCTGTCAATAGGTTTCTAGCCAATCCTGAAACGAAGTGCCAATCCCTGCAATGGAAGAGCCTATCTTCAGTGATAGATAGAAAATTTTGAATGGGCAAATCAGAATTCAAAACAATGGTGATTGTTTTTTTCTCAATATTCATGAAATGTTAATCAACATTTACGACCTTCACGTTCTTGCTGAACTCCAAGAAATAATAAGGAAAAAAATCATATATACTCCCCACTTACTTCCAAATTGATTTCTAGGTATGCCATTGCAAGTAGGTTTCTACATAACCTCAAGAAATATCTTGCAGATTTTATACGACGCCTGAACGAGATGAATAATGTTCGTCAGCTAGATGGATTCCTAGAATCTCTAATCCAATATATTATATAATCGGTTCATCACATATTTAATTCTTCGTTCCCCACGGTTAGCTCAAATCCTTTCTGGGTACACAAGAACCAAATCCTTTAGGCACCCCCCCTATATGTCTCCCCTCAATTTTCTTTTTCTCCGTGACATTGTAAATGCAACACTAAGGAGTGTCCAGAAAGTGATGAAAATCGGCAAACAGAGAGAGACAGCAATGAACAATAAGTGTCTTTATTTCGAAATGATATGCATAATACAGAACGAGAAAAGTGTCGGATTAGAAGATTATAATACCACCAGGGATGGCGATACACGAATCAAAACGTCCAGGTACAGAGTAAATGGATGGCGTCCAGATGAACGACTCTTCATTTAATTTCAACCATTTGCCAAGGTTCGTCTTCTGAAAGTGGCAGTGGCAGGGAATGCAAATGGCGTCCAATAACACATTAAATATGTTCAATTGGTGAAAGTTCAGGAGAGAACATTGCCCAGAGAAGCATCTGAACACCTTGCAAAGCACGTTGGTTGAAGAGAGCAGTGTGCGATTGGTCGTTTTCCTGTTGATAAAGGGCATTGAGCACCCCCTGAAGGTAGGGGAGCACATCCTCCTCCTAGCACAGCGCATCCTCTACGTATCATTGGACCATCATAGTGCCTTGAATACGAACTAGAGGTGATCTGGAATCGCACACAGTTGCACCCTAAATCATGATGCCGAGTTGTCGCGTGGTGGGGCGCTCTACAATTGTTGCCGGATTGGACCTGTCTCCACGTCGACGCCACACTTGTACGCGGTGACTATCATTGAAGAAACAGAAGCATCACTCATCTGAGAACACGACCCTGTGCCATTCCATCGTCCACATCGCTCGAGACCGATACCATTGCAGAAGTTGACGTCTATGCTGTGGGATCATGAGAAGTCTTTTTAACGTACACCATGAGTGCAGGCTTCTAGCAACCAATTGACGGGAAATGGTTTTGGTCAATATGGAAAAGTCCAGGGTGTCTTGAACATCTTGCAAAATGAAGGTAGAAGTGGCTTCCTGTTTGTCGGCGGATGCGTCGCTCCACGCGTTATTAAGTCACTCTGGCTACACCGGCACCCCTCAAATTTGCTACATTTCCTTGTTCCAACCATCTTCGTCACAGTCGGTGCACTGTGAACGCGTCCAGGTGTTTTCAGCTGAGATTTGCCGTATGGACCAACCTGCCGTTCTCAATTCCATCACGATCCCCCTCGTAAAATCGTCCGTCAGCTTGAACTGCCTCCATTGACGATGGACTGGCATTCTTTGCTATTACACGCGTCCTTTGAGACAAGAACAAATTTTCCGCGATTATTTCCCTAACAGAAATAACGGCACGAAAATTGAACATCCTGCAGGTTCCTTCCTTTATATCTTCTTCAATGTGGGCTGGAGAGCTCAGCATTTCACATCATTAGCATAATTCGGTGACGTGCATGTGCCCTGAAATTTGCATAATTTTATAGCCACTTCTTGGTGTTGCATTTTCAGTGTAGCGTAGTGTATTTGGGTAATTTCTGAAGAATAAAGAATTCTCTTGAGCTTTGTACATGTATTTTCATTTCCAGTTCAGAAAGATGATTTTCTACCTCATTGATGTCATTCAATGTATACTTTTCTGCTTCAAATAGATGTTTGGAATGTTTTTCACCACAGTTAAAATAATTTAAAAACGACTGCTGTCTCCTCTTACTAATTGTCAAATCGAAAAATTAAGAAAAAGTTAAAAGAAAATTTAAAATTTTCTTTTAACTTTTTAAAAATTAAAAAAACAAGTTACAAAACAAGTTAAAAGTTACAAAATTAAAAATTCAACAATTTGAGCAAAAAAAAGTAGATCGACCCAGATTTCTAGATAACTGTTCGCATGCGAAAGCCGAGAGCCAAGATTAGCGTTCTTGACAATTGTATTCAGGAAAGAGACGGACACTTTCTGAAGACCTGTTTTAGGAGGTCATATATTGCTGTGTGGAAGAAAATAATGTATCCTGTAATTCTTCCCTAGGAAACTGTTCAGGGAAGAGGGGAACATCTTCTGTAAGGATGCATCCTTTCTTTTCGACTCTAAATACTGACCCTGAGGAACTTTTACAGAGACCCCAAAAACTTTTCTGTTCTTTTCTTAGGAATTGGTTAGATGGAGCCATAACACAATGAGAAAATAAAATTTCATTTAAAAAAAGTTTAAAACACCAAAATAGAATAATAAACTAAGCCTGAAATACTTCAATTTCGTGAAAAATCCGAAAGTATACATATGTCTCTTTGCCCCCGCCCCCATCCCCCGGGTGCGTCTCTGCCGAACTTGAGCTGCATTTGGTTTTCAGAATTAATAGTTCATTAAGTAAACCCCTCGTAAGTCCACACTATACTCTCAAAATGTTGGTTTCTGAGAGACTCCTGATCAAGAATTTTTCACTCATTATTTAAATAATTAGTTGAATTTAAGATAATTGTTAAGTCCAGATTACCTATACTGAAGTGGGACCCAACTCCGGTTTGTTACATATTTTTAGATTATTGTTAAGAATGAAATCCAGTGAATTATCTCCCCTGAGGTTGGTTTAATTGTATCCCCAGATGGGGAACCTCATATTGAAGTGTTCCTTACGTATATAATTGTCATTTGAGTTTTTAAAAGAATAATCTGATTTAAGGATTGGGAGAAGTCATCCCTAGGGTGAAATAATTATTTATAAAATAATTGCTAAGCTTTTAAATTGAAGAAAAATTGAGACCATGGAACTAGTTTCATGATAGGAAAAAAAAGACATATCTAGATTCTACTGTTTAAACAGACAATAAGACACGATCTTGATTTAGAAAATATTACATAAAATTGATAAGGGGATTTTATTTTGATTTAAATAATAGATCTTGAATGGGCAGAAAGTCGAACCGTAACTAAGTTGCTACCAAAAGGACGTGGCCAGCAAATGATTCCTATTCATTTGAATAATTTTTATTTTATCAACATAGCATTAAGAGGTAATGTTAATTAGGGGTTCCGAACAGGTTTCCGCATGCAAAAAGTAGTCAAATAAATTAAAGTCAAAATCTGTGTGACAATATATAAGATTTTTGACGCCGGCCGCGCCCATGACCACAAGGCTACCGCGACCACACCACGACGGTGAAAGAACATGTAACTCTGCCAACAAGAACGGTTTACCCTCTTACTCAAGTGGAAGTTGTACTCATTTAACTTTTCTTCTTTGACATTATATTATAATTAATTTTACACGTGGAAAATGATTAAAAATTTTGTTCTTAAGATCGTAAACAAACAGTTGAAGTTAAGTTGTTAAAAGCTGAAGTTAAGTAATAGTTTGTAGCAAATCAAAAATATTTCTTTCCTAACATTTAATTTCGCTTTGCAAAATCCAAATAAAATGTTAGGCAATGTTCTGACATGTCTGTAACAAACATAAGTCAGAAAGCCAGGTTCAGTTTTTTTTTTAAATTTTATTTTGATTATTCTTTCTTTTATAAATGTTACAGTTGTGTCTAGAAACCTTGTAAATCGACAATCATTTAACCTACAACACACTATGGGGATAAATAACTGGGAAATTCGTTATTCTGTTTCGTCAATTATTTGCAATTTTACTAAAAAGTTCTTAAATTGATGATTATGAAAGCAATCTTCGATACTATTTCAAGTAATTCTTTGAGATGATAGCTGTGAATCATGCGTGAAGTGGTAGGAAAAGTAGGAATTTAGGATCATTGAAAAGATGAGAAACCGATGAGACCTGGGTTTCCCTCCCCCTATCATTGCAGTCGCACCACTTACAAATTTATCACGAGGCAATTCACACATGTTCATTTTTAACATCGATATCGCAAGTAATTTCGACAAAAGTTATACTATGTCTGACATATCTTTTTTCACACTTACTTCTGCAGATATATGCAATGATCTGCAGGCTCACCCTTCTCATTAATTTAATATTAATAAATAAATAATACGTATGTTCAACGCAGTTGTTTATTATATGTCCTTTACGGTTTTTTTTCTGTTGTTATGTGTATTTTTTTCTTATGATTAGATATATTTTGACATGAGGTAGAACACCATGAATCTTAGTTCAAAAAGAGCATCACAAATGAAAAATATTTCGGAACCATCGCTTTAAGTCCTTAAAAATTCAACGTACACTCCAGTAATTTTATTTCAGTTTTATTAAGGCTACATGAATAACTGTTACACAATAATTATTTTCTAAAGGCCCAAATAAAAAACAATTATTGCTATTTCCTTTCAAAATGAAAATACATATTGTTACTTTTTCAGTCGACTTCATAAAAGCATAGCTACTCAAGGAAAGTAAGTGCATTTCAGAAAAGTATGATCTTCAACAAGGCATGTGTTCATGTAACTCTTATGTTTATAATTATTTTTCGTACTCTAAATGTTTTGATTATTACCACCTATAGATGGCGTTGTAAGTACCTTTTTTGTAAGAATAACGAGAGAGTAAGTTTGAGTCAGTTGCTATGTGCTTTTACTCCTCTTTAGTGTTCTTTTTAACTTGTGAAAATAAGCACAGCTCGCTCATTGTTAGCGGCAAATCATTAATATTTTCAAACGTGTTGATTTTCGTAAATGTTATATGTGTTCTTCGTCCAGCTATATTTATGTGTGTGAATGTCAATAAATAAGAAAATATCAACTAAGGACCATTTCTTGGATTACACACAATACAGACTATTTACATTTGCATGTTTTCATAAAAAGCGAATTAATTAAACGATGAATTCCAAATTTTCTATGCAGCAGCACGGGGATGGGGTTAATGCTACAAAAACGAAGAAGCAATGTATTACAAATGTTGTGCATCTATAGTTTTGCGCATTCCCGAGAAAGAAGTGAGAAGACCATCGGTTAAATCAAGGGTATCATTCAGGTAGTCCTCCAACTCTTGTGCGTCCCGCGACGATGTCAAAGTGGATCTCGTTTTGAATAATATATTTTTCACTTCGTTTGCACTTTGATTTGGAATCTTTCTTATTTTTGGGTAAATAGTATATCCTTTAGTCTCCGTACAGTTCTTACACATTTTGTTCATGATTGCTAAATCATTTTTAAAATTGCACTAAGTGATAGGCCTAAACAAATCAAATACCAATTTGTAAGTAGCAACCTATGATGACTTTCTTTGTTATTATAGAAAGAGAGGTTTTGTAAATATTCTCTTAAGATATCTGTAATTATTGAGAGCTATAAAAGATAATATTTCTTATTCGCTACATTATTTTCAGTGTTCGGTTGAATTAGACAATGCTTGCACAAACGCCTTCATAGTCATTGCATATGTTTTTCAATACAGCTTTTGCTTTTAGTACCATAGGCTTGTTACTCCCGTTGTTTGTTGTTGATATACAATAAAAATTGTTGGGAAATATGTAAATAAATGTTTAATAGCCAAACAAATTGTTATCATTTGATTAGTAAATAATTATTTAAAATTTTATAAAGCTTATGTTCAATATTAATTTGGTACCTGGAATGGTCATTAAAATCAACAAAAATAAAAAAGAAAAAAAGAAAGAAAGATCGCAGATGAATAGAAAATATTTTGAAAAAAGATGGCAATCCAGGCACTTGTGCCAGTTAAAATAGAGGTTAAACATTTCAGAAAAAATGAAAAACAAAAATACCTATTTTAACCAATCAGGATGATGAGTTTAACGAAACTGAAAAATGCTCCTTCTAATTCGATAGGTAATTCTGAAGAGTTGGTTGTGACTTTCATTGACGGTATTGCTAAATGATAGCTGAAAATAGCCTGTGATAAAGGACCGTAATGTAATTAACAACTATTCCTCATGTGAAACCTGTTGCTAGTTAGTTGATAGGTCTAAGAAATTCTGAAAAAGTTGTATTACATAAGCAATACTTTGAATGAAAATATAATGCATGAACAGCTCAATAATCATTAACGCTGGTTTCTACCTTTTCTAGAAACGTTAATTCTTTTAGCTCATAGAGAAACAAAATTATTTACTTTTCAGCAAGACCAATTCAAATGGAGCAAGCGTTGATTAAGGTATACTCATATTTATCCAGTTCAGGGGGGGGGGGGATGTTTGTCCACTAACGGTTAGCAATAAGTTTTGGTGAATACCGTATTTACTTTCGACTCGCATCGAGTTTTAACATGGTCGATATGACCCTTATCCCTCAATTCATAGGTTTCACACACATTCCTCCGACAGTTACTCTCAACTTCTGTTGAAAAACTTGAAATTTCTTTCCTTTGCACAGTTTTGATTTTTAAGTTATATTTATTTAATAATGAAAATATCAGTGAATATATTAATAAATAGCGTAACAGAAGGACTATTTAGTCATAATACACAAATATACTTTAGTTTTAAGAGTAACTATACAGTCAAGTTAACAATATTATGACCACTGAGCAAGTTGACGTAAACATAGTGGTCAATCACAGGTAAACCTGTTTGTTAGAAGATATATCAAGATGGTTTCAGATAACCTGTTTGTAAAGCAACTGTTGCTATAATGGATAAATAACATGATTTAATAGATGTTGAAAAATGTTTGATTATTGGATATTGAGAATGATGCGGCAGCACTCGAAAACCGCAGCTTTCGCGACGTGTTTGCGTATGCCATAGCGAATGCATACTATACATGGGTGAATAACCCGAATGTGACGTCCAAATTAAGAGGTACCATGAGCCATTAATGATAGAGGTGAGCGTCGCTTGCGACACCTAGTTAACAGTGACTGGAAGCGATATCGTCGATACATGGATCAACTACATAAATCAGCAGTGCACTAAAAAGCTATCGAGGACACCTGTGCAACGCACTTTATTGTGTAAGGGCTTCGGCAGAAGACGTCTAATTCTAGCAGTCATGTTGAAAAGCATGCATTGCAAGAAACGTCGTGCATTTGCATTGCAGTGCAAAAATTGGCTATTCCGATGAATCAAGTTTTATACTGCATCGATGAGCGCTGTTGTATTTACCGAAATAGATCATAAAACAAACTGCCAGGAACAATTAATGACCGTCAACATGTTACAGAAGGTATTGTGATGGTCTGGGTCATGTTTTCTTGATATGCTTTTTATTCATTAGGTCCTATATCGAACGTGCCTCAATAGCTCTCTCTCCGTACCTATCTATTGTTGCCGATCAAGTACATCCCTATATGGCAATAGCGTTTCTAGCGAACAATGGCGTCTTTCAACAGTATAATGCCCCATGAAATGAGGCAAAATATGCAGTGCACGAGGAAGAGTTCGAGTAACTCTCCTGGCCCCCAAATCTTAATCCCTGTGGTAACATCTGGATCAACACATCAGACAGCAAGATCCTGCACTCCGAAATTTCCCCCAGTTACGTGATGCTCTGCCGTTCTCAAGGTCATAGATTCCAACCACTCATTAAGTTCCGAGCCCGTCGCTTAACAGCTATTTTGGCTATAAGATAAGCCTATTCCGGATGTTTGGTAAGTGGTCATAATATTATGAATGGACTTGGCATTTATGCATGGTTTTTAACAAAATAATTAAGAAATTAAAGATAATTCAAGAACACAAACTTCTGGAAGAATTCATTATTGTTTATTTACGAAATTAACAAATAACAAGTAAGTACACAAATATTAAATAGTTGTCTAATTTAAACAACGAAACGCGAGCACTTGAGGTTAAAAACTAATTTTCCCATATTGAGCTTACAAATATACATACTATGATACATCAAATGGTATAATTTAAAGACTATTTTTACAAACTACAACACAAGAGTGCAATATTGGTAATCTCTCTTATTATATCACATCTTAAAGTCACAAACCAGGTACAAATTTCATAAATCACCTTTCTAAGGCAATTTTGTATTGCTTTCATAATTAGGTGCATTCATTAGTGAATTTTAAAGATATAAATTACACAACACACACATACATACACAAAATGATTATCCCAAGTGAAAAAATAGTATTGCATTCACACTCACAAAAAGTGAAAGATAAATTCATTCAAACTTAATAATAACTGTAAAATTTTAATATAATAGTACAAACACGGCAAATATAACCTGGTAAAAGAAAGAATTATTCATTAGAGATTTTTCCTATAATATATGAGCAAATTTCCTTTTAACACATCTTTTCCAGAAGTTCTGTGACCTTAATATGGACAAGTGACATAGACATTCTAGTGCTTTTTTTACACATAAAATAAGTACTAATTGCATAGATATAAATAAACATTTAAATTCAACATATTCACAATAAAGTTAAAATATCAAAAGAATAATAAAGAGTCTAACATATATAATTAATGTATACAATATTTAAATTAAAAATATAAAACAAAGCATATTAAAATTTTAAAAATAAACGAATGTCAAGCCAGCCACAAAGTTTGCTGGCGTACACTTGGAACGCTTAACATCCCTATAAAGATAAAGTTACATTATCACAATACAAAAAAAGAAGAAGAAAAAACGACTATAAAAAGAAGGGACAAAAATAGAAAATCCATACCAAAACCAGAGATTGAATGTGGCAAGCTTGACAATAAAAACGATCTCTTTTAACACACATACACACACACAAAAAAACAACAACCCCACATCTCAAAATAATACAGACATGATAATTAAAATAATATCATAATGTCTCTCATTAATTGGAAGCACAGTTATATCGCTTGGCAGATTGTTGTACACAGTCATGGTTAATAATCACGGACTCTTACAGTCGATACAATTTGAAACCAAATCACAAATACACAATGAAATGAAATACAGATTCATAACATGACACACAATTATACAAAGTATGAAAATACAAGTCAGAAGTGAACTGTTTTTTGGGAAGGCATGCTGAAAGAAATTGTCTCCAAAAAAATCCTTTTTATTTATTAATAAGATATGCTCTGTTTGACCTATATGATTTACCTCTTCACTCTCTGAACCAGGAAATGTATTCATTGGTCCCTTTTAAGCCACTTATTAAATATATATTGAGAGGTATGGATACTTAAACACATACAGCGAATTATTTTCTTGATTATCTTGCATGCCTGAATAACTTTTAAGTTATCAATTTAATAAAAAATATCCCCCTCCCCATTTATGCACACTAAAACAAATGAGTTAACAGATGAAAACCTTCTTATGGAAACATTCATCAAATACGAAGGGAATGTTTGTTAAAATGCCAACATGAATTAACTAGTTTTTAATCAATTACACTTTTATAAAATCTACAACACATATAAAGTAGTTTGTTAAAAAACCGTACATGGAGAAATACATGTTTACATCAAATTATAACATTAAATTTATATTAAAGGATACACACCAAACCTTAATTACAATTAATTATTTCAATTTTCAACAATTTACCTACATAAATTACAACAATTACATACCTCTAAGCTAGACTGTGATGTGAATGTTGAAATCTAGAAGAGATTTTCATCAAACACACATTTTAATAAACAGCAATAGAAAATTCTATATCTAACAATATCAGATATGAATGTTTACTTCAAAACATATTTAGAAACACAAAAAATTTCAAATTATGAAACATCAACAACATAAATTCAAAATTTGATGAAGACTATAAAATTACTAATAAATTCTACATGATGAGATGTATACTAGTTGTAGTATTTATATCAAACTAAAAATTTTTTTTTCTCAATTACTTCACTTAAAATTTAAAATAACAATTAAGACAAAATAAATTTATTTAGGTAAACTAGAGGTGTTTTTTAGTGATTTCTCCACATGCTCCTAAACTAAGATTCTTAAGCAACTTAAACAATAAATACAAATACTATTTAAGGAATTTTATTGAGTTAACATAAATAACATTCATACTAATTATAAATATCTTTTCAAAAAAATTTAAACTATTAACAACTGTGCATATGTTCTCAAGTTGGAACCACAAAAAACTAAAAATTACAAATGATGGATGCATTTACCATTATACATGGGTCAATAATTTTGTACTATAATTACACATTTCCAAGCACATATAATTAAGAATAATATTAAAATGCATCAAAAATTTTAAATAAATCTAATGCAGTTAAGATTTTTAATTAAAGTTCCTTTTTTTAATTACACAGGATATTTCATCATCAGTTCAAAACAAATTACATATAAATATATTATATATATAATTGTTAACAATTATATATATATATATATAATTGTTGATAAAATTAAATCAGTCAATAATTAATTTTTGAAAAGAAATATCCTCATATGTTCCACTTTTGTTCGAATATTTTGTGATGAGCACATTCATTTATAGCTTTTACAGATTAGCAAATATAATAAAATTGTTTTGAAATACAGATTGGCAAAAGTTATTACAGATAAGGAAAGGAGCATTTATTAAACTAAATATTTTGTGAAATTTTAAATAATTAACATATATTTCTTAAGATATGACGTTTTAAAAAGAGGAACTGTGAGTTCTTTCTCAATTTGATCCATTACAATTTTTTAAAAAGGAAAACGTATATAATACAGATAAAAAAAATAATAACATTCAAACAGTATCTATTAGGGGGGGGGGAATGCTCAATGCATTTTTTTCTCTGAAAATAACGTAAATTGCAAGATGAACTCATATTAAATGAATCCAGTATTTTAGTTTGAAACATGGACCTTACGAGATAAAATCTCATTTGCATAGTACGAAAAAATTTATATTTACTCAAGACTTGATTCAAAAGATAAGATAATAACAGGGGCTTAAAAATTTTTGAAAATATAAAAACTATCAAGTTTAGAAAACATGTATACAAACTTCATACATGTAAGTATAAACACTAAGAGTGTATACATTTTTATACAATCACTCATTAAACACTAATTTTTACTTTTTTTTTTAAAAATTCAGAACTTTATATTTAAATAAAAAGAAAGACAAATTTATGCTATGTGTGACTATATATATGTATGCATGTTTATATATATACATATATGTCACTTTATAAAAGATTTGATATCCATATAAAAAAAACTGGTTCTCCCTTCTTTTCCTCTAAAAAAAAAAAAATTCAAAAGCATGTCAAATTTTATTCTGCAATATCAGTACAAGATAACTTTTAAAATCCAATACAGTTTTATGAATGTCAAAGCTAATAAACTTTTAAAAGTACTGTTACGTTTTGAGAAAGACGAATAAAAATGTTATACAGACAAACAATCCATACGAGATTTCTTAAATTCCTGTTTTGAACACTTAATCGTGGAAAAGACATATTACTTTTCAACAAGCATATCTGTTTCAAATTTTTAAGCTGATTTTCAGTTGAAAGTGATGTACTATTTTTTTAACAGTACACACAACATTTTAAAATTTTAAGTTTATCAAAAGAAAATGCAAGATTTTTTCAAAAATATTTTACTCCAAAATTTTGCAGGAAAAATAGTACTTAAATTTGCTTGCCTTACATGCCAAAATAATCCTGCTTAAATTGAGGACTTTTCAAGCAGTAATGAATATCGAGTATTTTTTTAATAATATGCACTAATATTCTTGAGTATTTTATATCATATATATAAATAATCATTAAATGCTCTGTATCTATGGGGAAATAAATTATCCTTATAACATTTTCATAAAAGTGTAATCTTCACATATTAACATAAAAAAATTCACAAAAAATATATAATTTAAGGATCATAAGTTTAAAAATATAAATGCAGTGACAGCTTTTGTGTAATAAGTTTGTGCACCAATTGCTTCTCGATATTCAATAATGCATTTCCCTAAATGACATGATAAAAATGTGATAGTTAAACTGCACTACTTTAAAAAATACAAGATGAACTTTGAACTAATATTCATCCAATATATTTTCAATATTCATCCAATGATGGCTTTTTACAAGATTATACATTTTATATGGAGTTTTTATATATATATATAAATATACACACACACAAAGGGTGGATAGGAAAATGTTTCAGTCTATTAAGTCCCATAAAACTCAACTTTAAAATAATTTATAGCCTTATTTTATTATCGAGTGAAGTAGAAAGAACAAAATTTTTAACAAAAAAAAAACTTGAGCTTCATTTCAAACATTAACATGAATTTGGCTAAAAATAATGTTTCTTTATCTTTCTACAACCATATTACAAATTTCATTTAATTTCACATTTTAAAAATTTGAATGTAAAATGATTAATTTGTAGCTAGCCATTATGAAATGTGCACAATTCACCATGGGATGAACAAAAGTTTGTAATTTTTCATAACTCTAGTAAATATTCATTTGATTTTATGGAGTTTTACAGAACCGATAATATCCCAATAAATAATAGTTTTATTTACTCCCAAGAGTACAGAAAATATCTTTGGTTCTACATAGTGAGTAAAGTTTAGAAATCTCATCTTCTTTATAACACTACATAAATTAAATTAATATTTGTTCTATTAAAAATTATATTTTAATTATAATTCATTTGAATTAAAAATTATCAATTCAGGAGGATTAAGTTTTGTTGTGTTGCCTCATAATATTTATGGAATTCAGTTTTTAATAAATATTCCATAAAGACACACAATCTTTCATTGAGTAAAAAGAATAATTAAACTAAATTAATATATTTTAAAATTGAATAGAAGTATTAAATGACTCTTATTGCTTTATATTTTACTGACATTATGAAAAATATTTCTTTATTAAAAAACGAGTGCTATAAAATATTACCTCTATTCAAAAATTACTTTTCAGGTATTTCTTATCTGTAGGAACAAAATAGAAAATAATTTTGTTTTCAAAAGAATGCCAGGATCAAATTTTCACAGATATCTACTGTGTGTGTATATATATACACCAGCAGAATGTCCAGAAAAAAAAATTAACAGATTTTTTCAACTGTTTGTTATTGAGACGTGAATTAAATTGTTAAAACAATTTGTTCATTAATAAAATAAGAGTATTGTGATTCAGTAATTTAAATAACATAGAATCTTTCACAATAAAACTAAATTTAAGCAGCTTTTTGGAAGAAAAATTTTAAAAGCAAAATATATTTACAATAATTCGTTTATTCAAGTACGTTAGAAGATAAAAATGGACCCACAATGCAGAAATAAAAGGTAAAATTATTTTACTTGTAAAATGTCAATTTTCTTTTTCATTGATAGCATTTTAAGTTTACTGAAATAACTTCGCAAGATTAAATTTTTAAAAAAATCTTTTTCAAAGTTTGAAGATTGGTTGGTTTTAGTAGAAAAATTCAGTTAATATGTCATTAACTGAACAGCTTTAAAAAAGTTTATCACAGATTAGGTATTTGACATTTATAATGAAACTGACTTCTTAAAAGCTAATGAGGTCAAGGTCAAGTTACAGTCATTAAAAAGTATAATTCTGATTTTTAAAAGTACAGATATTAACAATTTTAAAATTTTGAATAAGATTTAAATATTAAAACAGGCATTCAAATCTGAATTATAATTTGTAAATTAGACAGTATCGCTAACATTTTTTTTTTCAAAGAATAATGAATGCTAAATATTTAAACTGCACTTAAATATACATGATTCCTTTTAAAAAAATTAAGCTATTACTATGTTCTTACTATTTCATAAATTTTATTCAGTTCCACTAGCTTAAAGGATAAATACTTTTCAAATTTAAACTCTACCTTAAAAATCTGTCAATTTAATAAGTTTTAAAATTTACTTATTACATGTACAACAATAAAAAATTCTGTTTATTTTTTTTCCCTGAACAACCTGCATATTTAAATATAGGATAGTTAAATGTGCTGCTATGTGAAAAAAGGATGTCAATTTGTTCATATTTGATTTTTTAAACACTGTAAAAGACTAAATACTAAGATTTAGGAAAAATTATTGATTCATAATTAAAAAAATACTCTTATATACTGAAACTGGAAGCATTTTTAAAAAAAAGAAACACAAGAAAAATAGTCTACACTACAGAACAGGTAGATATACTGTATAATTAATTATATGTACAATCTCTCACTACAGCTCATCATTGAGAATTTTAATTCCCTATACAAAATTGTTGTAAATGCTATGTTTCTGGTAAATGAGTACTTTCACATTACCAGATAAGGCTACTTATTTCATTTTTAATTCTAGTATATTATAAGATAACATAAAAAATATATGATGAATAATAGTATTAAACTTCAAATAAAATAAGGGAATACTTTTACAAACTTAAAATATTTAATAGTGACAAACATTTTCTGATTAATATATATTTACTTCTAATAATGAAGATTATTGATATCGATTTTTACATAGCGGAAAAACAATTAGTAAAAATGAGCATTTTTCTTAATATATTATGCCAGCTCTCAGATCAGTATTTATACTGAGCAAGACACATTTTTCTAATTATTAAAATATTGCAGTGAGAACTATTTAAATGAGCAAAAATATATAATCCATAAAAATATACTAACATAAAGCTTTTGAATAACATTCATGGACCATCTTAAGTTGTGAAGTGTGTGAAATACAGAAAATTATCTTTGCAAATCAAATTTGAACCAAATTAAAATTGTGTTATTTAATTACATGGCTGATTTATCTTATATAAGCCTTTATTTAAAAAAAATGGTGGAAAGAAACATTATTAAACATTTTAATGTTTACATATAACAAGTATCTAAATGATTTATTCTATGACAAATTCAGTTTTAAAAAAATTAGGATTAATAACAAGAGATAAATTTCATCAAAACCAAAGAAAAAAAGAGAGAGAGAGAGAGAAATATAAATTAAACTGAAAAAAAGATAAAATATTGCATGTAGAAATTAATTCCCTAACACAAGATAAAAATTTCTAAGATTAAATTACTGATAATCAACTATCATTTCAAGGTTATCAGCCATGGGGTTTACTGTCTTTGGTAAACACGGGTGACGCTCTCCCGGGATACCCTAGCGATCCTTCTCTATTTTCGACCCTCCTTCTTGTCAACCATTTTTACCTTTTTTCAACTTCACGTCTAGACCACAGTTTAATCATGTTTGGCGCAGCATAGCCATATCTGGCTCTTGCGCCAATAAACTTTACATTCACTCACTCACTCACTCAAGGTTATCAGGAGAAGGATATATTCAAGTTATAAGAAAATTTATAGTTAAAAGCATATAAACAATGAATATCCTTTAAAAAATATACTTTTTTAACTATGATTTTTTTAAAGTTCTAGAATAATAAACTGCAGTTTAAAGAAGTAAATTCCTCAGACATATATCAAGCATGCTGAACAAATTTTTTCTTCATACTGGAATAGAAGAAAAAAAATAAGCCATTGCTAAAATTATGATAGGAGGAAATTAATATTTAATATCTGAGATAAATTCAAAAATTGATTGTAAAGCCCTTTCAAAAGCATATAGATTGTTAAAAATATGTAACATGTATCACACAATCCTTGTAAGAATATATTGTAATGCAACACAATAAAGCCAATTTTTCACATTGTAACTAAGCCTAAAAACCAATGGTGTTATCGCTGTCTCCAGAGTAAAGACCTATTAATTATTTTTTGGGAAAAAAAAAGGTTAATTCAACAAATGGCAACATCAATATATTGTTGAAACAAATTATTTTATAAAATTACTGTTTCAAGCATATTTTCTTATATTATAACCCTTTGTCTGATCTATAAGGAATACATGCCCATTTTAAACGGTTCGTAAACCAGGTTTTACAAAAACTAAAACGAGGTTCAAATTTCAGATGAAAGAGAAAAGTCTGGATCTTTTGATACATGATATTCATAAATATTTAAACATATATTTTTTACAAACGTTTGATTTTAATGATTAATCACTGTAATAATGACTACTGCAGCAAGCATGATGCAGCAAAAGTCTCTCAGTCTTAGCTTTCAAAACTGGTACCATTTTTTGTCTTTAAATTTGGTTGCTAATTGTCGTGCAGCACTTTGGAAACTTTCAGCTTCGGACATCATTTTCTCAGTACGATCTTCTAACTGAGAAAGAGCTTCTCCTCTTTCTGCTAAATTCTAAGTAAATGAAAAATTATAAGAGATAAAAGAATAATCACTCCATTCCAATCCATTTAATTCTAAACAAATTAATACAGATAATTTTAGAATGAGTTTTAAGTACATAATTTTTATTCTGCAACCATTCGTAATGAACCCTAAATTAATATCAAATGATGCACATAAATCAGGGAAATCTGATATAAAAGCAATGATATGATCTATTAGTAGGACAAAAATCCAATGTTATACCTCATGAAAAGAAAAACTGCAGAAGTGATTTTAATATTTAGAGATCCATTTAAAGAAACAAAACAAGAGCAAAATAACAAATATATTAATAAAAGTTTGTAATGATTTAAAATAAGACATAATTTAACCGACAAAAAAATTATTTTATTTTGAGAATCTATTTTAAGATGAGTAGAGTTTCTTAATGCACTTGGATCCTGAAGTAAGTTGATAAATTGAATACACAGTACATTAAATAAATTTATTTTTTAATTAAATGTGACACAATTACTCTTTATATTCTTAGAGACTGATTTAATTATAAAATATCATTTTAAAAGAAATTATCAATACACCATTATTTTATATGCAAAAACTCGAACTTTTTTTCAAAATCATGAGCAGAAAGTATTTAGAATAATACAATCTAAATTTTTAAAATCCATTTCTTTAATCATTATTCCATAATATCATCATAAACTTGTAAATATGAAAAAACTTGTTTGGCATAAAAAAACATTTTTCGAAAATGGATGATAGGCTTAAAAAAAAATATGATTATGGCTTTGTATGGTTTAATTCAAATCTTTTTTTTTTGCCTAAATTGTGTTCATGTTTATAGGAATTTATTCTTTTGGAGACATGTACAGCACTCAGATTAGTTTAAACGATTTTCACGTATTAATTTCATTTAGAGTCATGTTTTAATAAGTTTAATTATTTAATTCTATTTTGAAATTGTTTGGAAAAAATATGTTTATAAAATTAAGTATTAACAATTTTCTGTTTCATTTATTGCCATAAAATAAATATTGTGGCATATACTATCTGTCTATCATGAAGTTTGCTCCCACCAAGCAGTCTGGTTGGTGGTGGTGGGGTTGCTATAGTACTAGATCTATCCATTTCAAATTGGGATTAAACGTGTTATGAATTGGTGGGATATACGGTTACCATCCAGTCATTCTTCTCAGATTTAAAGTAGTTGCATGCATTATCTTATTGTTGATTTCATTTTTCTTTTGTTTTTTAACATAGGTATAAATAATTTTTCGTTAAAGTGGCAATATATTCTTTCAATTTAAAAAAGTGAAATTTTGAAATCTAAAGTTTGCAAAAAAATCTTCTACAATGTTGCAAAATTTTGTTCGAGTGAAGCTCCATTGAAATCTTTGTTAATTCTGCTCCCACCCACAAGCTCTGAAATGGGCTTCTCAAGAAAGTAATGTTTCAGAAGCTACAATACAAAAATAAGAAATCAAGTTTCAGCATTGGGCTCATAATCAGTTATGAAATCACCTGGTAAATATCATAAAAGACTTGTGAGAGAGACTGCAAAATAAATTACTGGCAAGAATGTTAAACGTCAAATAATTCAAGACTTTTATAAAAAAAAGGGGGGAGGAGTATATCTCTCAGAAAATTACTATCCATATTGAAAGAAAAAATTGGATTTTCATGGAAAAAAAAGACACATTGTGCAGAAAGAAAAAATTGGATTTTCATGGGAAAAAAAGACACATTGTGCAGTTTTACATTCAATGATTTTTCAATGGAAAAAGTATGTGAATAAAAGGAAAGTACTAATGGAAAGGCCAAATATTGTATTTAGAGGCACAAATATTTGAGAGAAATAAAATGTCACCAGAAAGCTGGATGACCAACTGTCAGTATTGATGAAACTTGGGTAGATAGAAATCTTACATTTAAAAAATGTTGGCAAGACACAGTTCTTGAGTTTCAGCAAATAAGAATTCGAAAAAGACTTATAGTTGTTCAAGCTGGCTCATAAACAGGTTTTGTTATGGATGCTCAATTTGTGTGTAAAACATGGAAGAAAAGCAGTGACTATCACAAGCAAATGAACTACGACAATTTCATACCATGGGTATTGGGAAAATTTCTTCCGAATTTGCAACTGAACAATGTCAATGTATGGATAATGCACAATATCATAAGACTGTCGAAAATCGCACGCTTACAAAGTATTCAACAAAAAAAAAAGTAATGATAGACTGGCTAAAAAACAAAGGAATACACTACGACGAACAAATGCGGAAAGAAAAGCTGCACTCTCTTATAGATAGTAATCATCCAAAGAAAATCATCTATAAAATAGATAACTTAATAGAGGAAGAAGGGCATGAAGTTTTAAGACTCACCTCCTTATCACTGTGATTTAAACACAATAGAATTGGTGTGGTCCTCTGTGAAAAGCAAAGTAAAAAAATAAACTGTTACTGGTGATTTAAGCCTGGATAATCTGAATTATCTTCTTCAAATAGCTATCACAGAGGATACTTCAATAGAATGGGAAGCACATTGTAAGCAAGTGAAAACTGTTGAAAAGAATTACAGGGGAAAAGATGGACTGTTAGAGGATTTAGTGGATGACCTGTTATTTGACATTAATAACGGAGATTCTGATACAGAAGGTACTGAAACTGCTAAGAGTGATTTAGATGACTTTCAAATTCCTGAATAATATTTAATAGTTTAGAATATATATATATATACATATATAAATTTAAAAAGGTAATTTTTGTATTTTTTCTTGCAAATTGGTTGAAAATACAAGTTGAAAACTGTAATAAACATTGAAGTTTGATCATTGTATCAATAATTTAGTTATTGATAATCATGGTTATGTAAATACTAAGTTTGAAACAATTTTGTAAGTTAAATTTTATTTTTCTGCAATAAGTTTACATCATTAATTCATATTTCCTTTTTATTTATAATATATAATTAATATATATATATGAAACAGTTTTTTCACTTGATGAATCTATTTAAGTAATTGCAAAATAATAGCAAAAAACATCGCCAATTCTCTCATCAAGGCGTTGAGCAATAAGCCAAAGTTGGTGATTTCTTCTGACTCCTGTCAAAGATGGAGTGAGTCTAGTCTAGTTACCACAGCAACAGACACAATGGCAAGAGTTATTTTTGTGATAGACAGACAGTAATTAAAACAAACAATAAACAGCTAAAGCTTTTTTTTTACAAGACTTAAATTGAAAAGAAAGTTGACCCTTGTCCCAATATGAGCTTCACACATTGACAAGAACTCCTCTGTTTTCATACCTGCTTAACTTTTGCAAGTTCTCCACCAAGGGTTCCTGATTGGCCTTTTATTTGTTCAGTATTTGAACTGATATGTACTTGGCTAGCTACATTTTTTGAAGGTTTACCACTAGAAACTCCAACTAAAAGGGATGAAAAAACCTTAAACAGTTAATTTAAAAGCAAAAAATAACATTTAGCTATAATAATTATGACATTATGCATAGATCTCCATTATTCACAAAATATCTTACACAATTCTTCTTTGTCAAGTACACTTGGACCTGAGCTGAATAGCCCCTTAAAAAAACTTTGCTTAGGAGCTTCAGGAATTTCTTTATTGACAAAAAGTGTTCCTAACATATCTTGCAAAGCATTACTTAAAAAATAAAAAAAAAAAAAACTATTCAATAAAAATACTTTATCTCAACAAATGTTACATTTTCAAATCAACACAAACAACAAACACAACACAAACAAAACTTAATAAAATTGTTAATGATTCCAACATTATTGTCCGTAACCAGTGAGATTACCAATCATTATAAATTTTTGTTACATGAAAATAATTTTAAAAGTATAGAAAATTGTAAAGTTGATTCCTTGTACTCTTATTCTTGTACTAGGAATTGAAATAAATATGTCCTCATTTACACACATTCCCCTCCCAAATACCAAAATCACCATTTCTTTACAAACAGAATAGTATTGAAGACAAATGATGAAATTATAGGAGTATATATTTAACTGAGATGAACAGAAACAGTTAATTGCGAGCTTTTCACATGTAATGAAATTGTTTAAACAACAAAATTTACCTAATACAGCCCACTCAGCCACTAACAGAAATGCAGCAAGACCACTACAATGGTTAACAGAAAAGAAATTCTTTTTCCTCAATCAGTATCACATCATTTACTAAACAAGTAATAAACTTATAAGAATTTCATTATTCATCTCTACTCGTTTGAATAATCAATTGTTTAAATCAGAGAAACAAATTCCTATTGACAAATATTAAGAACTTACAAAAAATCAGATTTAAAAAATGTTATTAAAAACCTGATCTCAAGGTGAGAAAGAATAAGAAATATATAGCAGTTATATTACAGTGATAAGTTTTAATGTTCAATTTGTGACACTTCTTCAGTGCAATATTTTAACCATTTAAAAGTGTAACTATGTAATAAAAAATATAAGGTGCTTGATGCATAAATTTCTACAAACACATCCTTAACTATATAATTTTTAAATTTTCATGACTGAAATGCATAAAAAAATGCAACAAACAATTATAATATTTACTTCTAGTTACTCATTGAATTAAAAATAGAAGTCCTAGAAAATTGAATATTAATTCCTTTAGATCTTATCTATCACTTATTAGGCAACTGTGAAATAATTTTTATTGTGGATTATCTTCTGCTTAAAAGAATGAGCATTATTTGTGTCTGAATGTAAAATATTTTAGTACTTTATTTTATATTTTGACTCTTACCCATTACAAATATTTTTATATACCATATTATTATAAAATTAAATCTAAACTCTTAACTTTTTCACAGTGATAATATTTAATGCCTCAAATGAAGAAGAGAAGTTTATTATTTTTCATTACACATATTCAAAAATGAAAAAGAGATATTCAATTTCTTTCAATTAAAAAAAATAATTAGGTCTCAATAAATATGCAGAGATCTCATTTCATGTTTGATATCTATTAATATTGACATATGGATAATTAAAATTATAATGCATCATTAATTAAAATTTTACTAATTTTTAAGAATAATAGACATCATGATGGTTTTCATATCAAACAATAATTACAAATGATTTTTTTTTTTTTTGTTGAAATTATGAAAACAAACAGCTTCACAAAAACTAAGTAGAAAGAATATCTCTCAGTGAGTAGAAGAGAAGTATTACTACATTCTCTTCAACCAATTTGAATTTTCCAATCCGATTCCTTTGATTTCCTTCACATTTTAAAGGTGATATAAAACTAAAATGATTATCAGTAAGTTAAAAAAGTTATGGAATAATTGTTAGAAAGATGTATACATTTATTTATTGTATATTAAAGAACATGTCTCCAGATGAATTGAATGGTAATACCTTAAAGATTGTTAGTGATCAGCAAATGAAGCTTATTTCGTAGCTGCATATTATGTTGCTAAGGTCAATTACATCATTTAATTAAAATAAAAAAATTTAAATTTTTAGATTGAATTTCTCGTAAATTATTTTACATGTTTCAATATTTATAAGCAGCAGGTATTAAAGTATTCAATTTCCTAAAAAAAAAAAACTTTTGAAATGTTCTGTATTAATATAATGCATTCACAGTTTGATACAATTCTGCATAGTAAAGAAAAATTTTAAATATAAACAAACATTCCCAATGAAAAGGGAATATCAATGCAGAAAAACATGACTCACCAATAATCAGCAGATATTGAAAACTTCTGTAGTTCTGTTGGAGAACACAAATATACTCCATGCCCATTTTTACTGAAGCAAAACGTTCTCGCGATCCTAGGGAATTGATTAGAAAACTTTGAATTAAAAAATTTCATCAAAACAAATGATTTCTTGTTTGAGTCAGTGAAAAGTGAGTTAAAGATTTCAAAAACAATGGTGTAGAAAGAAATTTTCTATGAATAAAAATTCATTTTATAATTTAGTTTTGATTTTATGAGTATTATGAATTTTTTAATACGCTCACAAATGTCTCTTTTTAAGTAAATTTTAAAGTTAAAAATAACTAACAGTTTTAACTAATATTTCAATAATTTTCTTTAATAAACTTTGCCACCATATAAAAACTTTGGTTTTAATATTGAATTTTTTTTTTTTTAAATCCAAATGCATTTTTATGAAAACTGTTTACTATTACGCTCTCTATTTTGAACTGAAATTACTAAAAATTCTGCTAACTAACCATTGATTATTATTTTTCAGAAATGAATGTAATACTGCAAATTTAAAAACAAAATTTTAAATTAGCTAGATATGCTATTACTTGTTTCGATTCTAATACATTCAAAACTATCTTGGTAATATAATTTATAAAATAAAGTAGATGAAAGAATTATAGAAAATGTTTGGTTTTATTAATGTCACACTAGAAGCAACACAAGGGGTATTGGAGATGGATCTCGTAATTTTAAAACTCGGTCAAGGGTGATGACAGAAACTGCAGGTTTGAATAGTATCACCATGGATATGATAATATTGTAGTTAAGAAAAAAACATTTTAAAAATTTTCACTGGATAAAATTCATATCCCTTAGTAATTTTCTCATTATAGATGCCACTTTTCTTGTGTAACGGATTTTCATCATGAAATAAACCAAAATTATGAATTTGTAAAATTTTGCTTAAAAACTTTTGAGTTAGTGAACTTGAAAAAAAGAGCCCCCAAATATTAAATGAAAAAGCCTGACACTTCTGATGATATAAAACTTTCTATTAAGCCTTTTTGAAAATAACTTTACCACAATGAATAACTATTTTTCAATTTTAAAATACTTAAAAACAAGCAAAAAAGTAAGATATTTTTCGATATTCAGAATCTTTGTATCCTGAAACCAATAAATCCAAATTTTCATAAATCCAATAATGGAAACAATGAGATTTTATGGGCAGTCTACTAGTTCCCAATTATTTATCGATCTAATTATAATGCAGCATCTCAGGTTTAGTTTTTATTAACGGCGCACTAGAAGCAACACGAGGGCCATTAGTGACGGACCTCGTAATTTTGAACCACAGTCAAGTGACGAGGACGACACCTGAGCTGGCACCCCCCTCTCCTAACATCCACACTACGCCAACGGGAGGACTTTATACCCCGACAGATTTAACGTGAATCAACCCTGGCTACACAGCAGGTCTTTTGCGGCCAAGGATCAAACTTGCGACTGAATGCAGCATCTCAAAACAAGGGGGGAAACTTTTTGTTGTATAAAATAAAAGTAAAATCAATGACAAAATATTTACGGGGGGGGGGGCAATTAAGATTTATAAAAAAATTATTAAAAGAACATTAAAAAAATTTTAAAGAAATCTTTCACATGTAATAATAATCTAGAGCCCCATACTGTTTTCTTCCAATATATTTGAAATTGACTGTCGGAATTGAATGAAATATGAGCATAAACTATTTACAATACTTTTCACATAGTTCTGCAAAAATATGGGTTTCTACAATCGGAAAATTATTTTTAAAAGTAAATTAACTATGTGAATTAATCAATTAACACCATAATTTAGTTCAAAAACCATTAACAGTGATATCAATTTTATTCAGCAGCAATGAGAATTATAAAAGCTATTAAAGGTGTCATTTTTCGATGTGACTGTATTAGGTTAATAATAATATAAATCTTACCTCATATCAACTAATGGTAGAAAATCTTCATTGCAAATGATTTTCAATGATGGCAGACTGTAAATTGTAATGTTTCCACTAGCAGTGTAACAACTTAGGCAGATTTTTTCTAGGGATAATTTAAAAAAAAGTTAGTCATTAAAAAATTTCAAAATGTATACCCCCCATATCTGTTATTGTGAACAAATTAGTTTTATAACTGTTTTTATATTACATGAGATTGTAAACACCTTAGTTTCCTTCAGAAATAAAGAAAAACAATGCTTGTGGAAATTATGCTCATTTATAAAAGGGAATGCCACTGTACTAATTCAGACTTTAACAATATTGAAAATTTGACAAAAAGTTATGAAATAATTATTGTCAAAGTTTTAAAAAAATTACAGTTTCTCAAATTATTCTAAAACTATAACAAGATATTTGTAAAGAGAAAAAAGAGTGCACTTAAAAATATTTTAGCTCTGAAAAGCTGATTTGAACTTGGTAAGCATGAAATCAAACTCTACAACAAATATATAAGCATTTAATCAATATGATATCAATGGAAACAGAGATTTTACTGATTATTATTTGGTTTATTTCATTGCTGATTTTGTGAAACTGAAAATGCTATTGTGAAGGCTGTTCACTTAATAAAGAAAACATTTTAATAGTTACTTTTATGAAAACAATTTTGTCCCACTATCACAAAAAAATGTATATAAACAGAAATAAAAAAAAAAATCACTAACAAAAATTTCCTTGACAATAGATAGGTAGACTAGCTTGCAAAACTTCAGCAACAAATGCATTTTTGAGCAAACAACCCTGAAATTGTTGAAAAGGGCTTTTTGACACCAGTACAGTGAAAAGGCAACTCAATAGAGAGGTGATTCTTATGTAACTAACAGTTCTTATGTATCAAGGCAACTTAAAAGGAAGGAGGAAGGATGCATTTCCAGACATTCCCTGCAAGTGAAAGTTAGATCGTACATTCATATTGGCTACAAGAAACTATCAGGATGTCTTTACACATGGTAGAATGATCAGCTAGCTTGAAAAGGGGCATAGTTTGAAGATTGTTGCACAAGATTTTGGAACTGAGAAAAGTGTTAGTTTAAGAGCTTGGAAAGACTTCCAAAAGCAAGTGATGACCAGTATATCACTAAGCAGGCAAAAAAAAAAAAAAAAAACTGGAACCAGATGCTTTGGGGAGACGATTTGCAACAAGATTGTATTCTCTGCAGAAAACCTGGAAGCTCTTAGAAGAATGGCAATTCTTACTTCAAAAATTGCTGGATAATTTGGTACTGAGTAGGAATGGATGGTGTCACATGCAATCATTGCTATTAAGGGAGGTCATACATGTATGATTTATCCATACTAAAGGACTTTGGTTTGTTGTTCTACCTCATGGCCAGACAATATCTTTTACTTATGTCATTCTGTCAATAAAGCCTTTATCTGCTTTGTTCCACAATGCATGCATACAATTCATTTTTTGGCAACTATTCTTTCATCAACCTTTAAGTGCTACATTGTACCTCTGTAGTGCGAATTTCATATCAGCCAGTTGATTTTTTTTCTTCAGAATCACATCACAATCTGAAAAGTTACTTAAGTTTTGCACTCTAGTGTATACTAATTGATTTGAATTCAATTTCTTTATGACCGTCTTCGCATAATGTTGAAGAATTTGGGAACTTTTTTTCAGATAGAAAAAAAAGTTACAACATTAATATTATATTTCAACTTCAATAAACTACAGAAAGCAGCATATTTTATACACATACTCATTTCTGTTGGTCAAACCATATCTTCTGTAAAATAAAAATAATAATAAAACCTGTTCCATGTTTAGTTTCCTGTAATGTAATGCTATACTTTAACATCAAAGCAAAAAACTATATGAATGGAATTATTCTAAATTTTAAAGAAACATTATAATAAACAAACGTACATGTTACAAAGCTATGGATTTATATGAAAACTGAGAAAATTTTCTACCCAAAAACGTGTTTCAAGCTTAAATTGAATGTAAAAATCTTATGCAACATACCATGATCTTTTAATAAAATAACTTCAGCTTTAACAACAAATGATGCTTCAGTGAGATTGATTTTTTGGACACAAGACTGAGAAGGAACTGTCACAACAATTGCTTGTTTTTCTGAACATATCAATACTTGTTGAGAATCATAAGAGTCAGACGTTGGAGATACTTTACTTTTAGAATGATTATTTGCTGAAAGTTCTGAAATACAAATATTAAACATTATTTCTGATATAATCAGTACATAAAATCAAAAGTATTTTTCTCTTCATAAATATGTATACATATTAAACAAATAGTGACACAAATTACAACTACAAAAATTATAACACATGCACATAGTGTCTAGGAAGACCTATAGTTTAAAAAATCATATAACAAAACAGAATATAGAAAATTATGTATTTTCAAGATGTTTAAGTACATATGCATTACTGCATATGAAATAATTATACTTTACAAATATAAGCTCACACAATTGAAAATCTCAAAAACCACATATTTTATTTTACAATATTATTTTATCAAATTATGGTTAACAAAGTAAAGACAATGAAAATGGAAATCAAACTAATCTGAAGGAAAAAATATTCTGTCATCAGCTTTAATAATACAAGGGTGGCAGTTATTCAGTAGTATAGTCACAAACTTTGTAACTGAAGAATTGTGGGAAAGAGGTCCAATTTTTATAAAGGCAATTGCAGTAAAAACTACAGCCATGTACATTAATTCAGGCCTTGAAGCAATATGTGGAATTTTTTTTAAAAAATGGAATCAACTAAGGATTGTTTGTTCTTATCCAATATTAATTGTAAATTATGTGGTCTTTCATCACTAACCCATTATGAAGCTTTAGCATGATGTTCAATTAACTATAAACAATTCAAAACTAATAATTAGTATAGCTTATTGAAGAGTACTCTTTCGGCAACAATATAAAATTTCATGGACATATTGTATTAATATTATGCAAATTTATTTTCAAATTATGTAATTACCCACCAGTTCTCCAAGAAATTTCCTTCTCTCACATTAATGATGAACATGGCATTAATTTCAGGAAAAGAAGTCAAAAGAATAGTTTGATTGTATGAAAAATATTAAAACTGTGAAGCTTTGTTAAGTCGGATTAATTGGGACCCGGGCCAGTCAGAATATCAAAAATCCGTCTTGTGAAGGGAAGGGGGGGGGGAAATGAAATAAAACCATATTGACAGAAAATCATCTTTATGTTGAATATATCAAATATGAACCATCAGAAGAAAAAGATGTTTACTTTGTAAACAATAGAAGTGAGCATAAAGTAATGTTATTGCATTTTCTAATTTAAACAATGTAGCATCATGTACCATTTATTCTAAAAGAAAAAGTGTCAATAAGAGGTGTAACTAAAGTTTTGTTGACTTTGCTCCATCCCACCCCCACTTTTCTTTTAGAAAATCTCAGTAAAGAAAATAATTTTTTCAAAATATATTAATGAAACAAATAAATTTTATAATGGAAATTTTCAGAACGGTTCTCAAATTTAAAAAAAAAAAAATCTTCATGCAGACCAATCCCAGGTATCTGAAGATCCGAGTTAAAGAGGTACAACTTAACAAGACTCTATTGTATACAAGTGTAACAAAGAAATACTTTACACAATTAGCAGATAACAAGTTGTTCAGATTAAACAGATAAATCTTTTAAAGTTTAGATAAAAATATGAGATTTATAAACAAAAAGTTGACATACATTTTTTTGAAATTCTAGTTAAAATTAGCCTAGAATAATTTAACAGGAAATAAACTACTTTTAAATTATTTGAGCAATTCATTAAATATTGACAGCAGATAACATGACATGTGTACAATAAAAAAAGAACATTTTAATCCAATGTATCCTAACACATTGGAATAAGTGTTTTTTTACACTTTAAAAATTCCACCATTGTTGTAACATTATTTACATAACAAATAAGGTGAAATTAAAAATACATAATTATTTGGGTTCTTTAATCATTTCTTTTTTCCCATAAATGTAGCAAAAACTGCTATTTTCGATTCATTGATCCATAAATTTCGAAAATAGCCCAATACGACTCACAAAATGCGATTATGTATGTACGGAATTTGAAAGAATTCTAAATAGAATCTTAAATCCTATCTCCTCAAATAATATTCTTCCAGACTCCAAATTCGGATGTATATCAAATCATAGTACCATGTACCAACTGCTTAGAGTTGTGAACATCATAACCGAAGGGTTTAATTCAAAACAAATTTTCGGGGGCATTATCTTCGACATACAAAAAACTTTTGACCAACTCTGGCCCGAGGGATTATTATTTAACTTTCCGCCTTACTTAATTATTATCATTAATGCTTACTTAAAAAAAAAGTCCATCTAAACAATAATTACTCCAATACCTGCAATATTGAAGCTGGAACCTCTCAGGGGTCAGTTATTTCTCCAATAATTTATTTCTTACTCACATATGATTTCCCTCAGAGTCCTTACAACAGCCTCTGTCTCTTAGAAGATGACACAGCAATTCGTACACAAGACAAAACTCCCCTTAAAATAAACTCTAAACCCACCACAAGAAAATTCAAAAATGGATGACCCTATGAAGAATTGCTGTAAACACCAATAAAACAAAAGCTATTACATTCCGTAAAGGACATGTCCCACCCCTGAAATCCAACTAAGATTTTTTTTCACTCCAATATCTCTTGGAACTCTGAGGTAAAATATCTTGGTGTTATCCTGGACTCGAAACTCACCTTCAGAAAACACACCCAATCCACAATAGACAAAAGCTGATTTAAAATCCCCAATTGCATTCCACTAATCGAAAGACATTTTGTACTAACCCTCTCTAATAAAACCCTCCTCTATAAACAAATAATAAGACATATTCTTCTCTATGCATCCTTGTATGAGTGCATGTAGCTCCCACCCACTTAAAAAAATTAACACTCTTCAAAACAAAATTCTTCATATTATAACTAACTCTCCATGGTATATAAGAAACAGTAATACACACACACCTGAAAATTCTCCAAATTATCAAACATATTAATTATCTTTCTAGATGCTTCTACCTTAGACTAATAAACACACCAATTAGGACCTGCTTATTTTTGCACACAATAATGGTATCCATATTTTACCCTATCAATTCTGTAATAATTATTTCCACCTCATCCCACCATAACCCTATGCATTCCAACTTAAACCCTTGAAAACCAAATTTCCACACAATAAATATCTCTACCCACCAATTCAGAAAAAAAAAGGGGGGGGCGGGACTCAGCTCATCTGATGCATAAACAGCTAATAAGCAGATGTCTTCAACACACAGCTCCTCAACTGTGGTTTACCCTAATCCTCCCTCTTTCACAGCTCAAACTAACAACAGAAACACATCTGACTACCTAGGCATCTGCGAGATCCCTTATCACCACTCCTACTATCTCCCTCTCTTTATATTTTGAATCTTCCAGATTGAAAATGCAAACTACCAAACCTATAAATATATAATCATATATATATATATATATATATATATATATATATATATATATAAAATCTTAAAAACAAATGTATATTATACAAAAAATATTTAAAAAATCAATTAAAAATAATACTCTTCCTCTCCTATTGATTTTTTATCTTTAGGTGGTGTGAAGGGGTAAGAAAAAAATTTAATTAAATTAATAAATAAAAAAACTTATATTCATCACTTTCTTAGAAATATGTTCTCCAAAAATTGAAGAATTTGCTTTCGATTCCTTGTTCATTTTTATACTGTTTGAGTTGCAGATAAAAAGCAGCAATAATTTGCTTAAATTGAGTTAAGTTCAATTTTACCACATTTATTTCAGATAAGAAATAAACATAATAAATAGAGTTCCAATAAATTCATTATATCAGTTTAGATATTAATAACCTTAAAACTGAACTAGATAATAACTTAGATAAATAATAATGGCATAACCTGAAGAAAAAACTTAACAGTTATTTTGTTACATGATGAAAACTGTATAATTATCTAGCATAGTTTTGAACTCATTAAAGTCTTAAGTCATGTCTTACATCTAAGTTGAACAGATAATTCATGAACACCCTGTATAACAGTTATTTTAAAACAAAAACACTAAAAATTTAAAGATTTCTTGATATTTTCCAATCAACAATATAATAAAAACAAGAATAATAAACTTTCACTTACAAATCAAATGAATAAAAAGTATACAATGTAATTGTGCATTCTAAAGCATACGATTGTATTTTCAAAGCATTGTGATTTCAAGAATCCTGGTTTTTTTTAATTTTTTTTTCTTGTTAAAAGAAACATTTCTTATAATGTCCGTGAAGGAAGCTAAACTTTTCCTAATATTAAATCAAAAACCATTTGAGATGATGATGATGTAAGTGGACTGAATTTAATTTTATCTCAAGACACATAAGTAAAATTAACATTATAATTTTCTAAATATTTCAGAATTTTTTCTGAACCCAATACTTCTAAGACTCTTACACAAAAATGTTCTTTAAATTAATTATATGACCAAACTAGTAATCACCACATTTATACAATACAGTTATTAATATATTAGTAGATAAATTTCTTATGGAGTGCGTATCTTCCTGCTTTAATCTGAACTACAATTATAAATAACAGATTCTCTGAAAAATCGAAAAATACATCTACAATATAAATGCCAGTTCAGAATTTTACTCAAAGATATTCTGTGATGCTTAAAGAATTTGAAGAAATTTTCAGAACAGAATTTAAATTTCACAAATGCATTACTTTTCTTTTCTTTATCATTATTTGTTTTGCTTTCAGACTTCCAACTGTCAAAATGGGATGAGAGCAAAGTTCCAGAAGAATCAAGGAAAGATATTGACAAAATAGAGCCTTTCAATCGATAAACAGTACCTAAAAAATAAATAATTTCAAGCCATCTAACAGAATTAAAAAACATTAACTAACTAACATTAAAAAAGAAATTGCTGGCTTATGATATAAGCTTGAAATGTTAAATTGCATAAACGTTCAGATGACAATGATACAACAATAAAAGAACAATATAATATATATTAGAGATGCTGAGATTTTTATCATTAAAATTTGAAAAAGTTTAAAATATTATTGTATAATTTCCTTCCTGTATATATTCTTAATAAATTAAATATGATTTTCTTCTAATAAATATATATATATACAAATGCAATATAAAATTTTATGATATTTCTTTTACAAATTGTATTTAAGTGTTTTAAAAATCCAAACATGTGAGGTGATTAATCACATTCTAAAAGGAATAAATTTACAAACTTAAAAATAAAAGAAAGAAATATCTAATAAAGAAACATAGTAACATTTTAAGAAATATCAGATTCATAACCATACAGCATAAGTTATTCTCCAGAGAATAATATTTAACCTTTTGCACTCAAGCCTAGAAACTTATATAGTACACAAAAATTCCAGCAGTATATTAGTTACATGTGCACATAAATAATATAAAAAATATGGTTATGTCAATAAATCAAAATATTTATTCCTTGGTGACATTATACTAAAGCAAGTTCAAGATAATTAATCTACAACAAAATGAAAATTTTATGAATTGCCATTTGTCATAGCGTGATATTTTTGGAAACAATGAATCATATGCATGCAGTGCTACCCCGGACAACTATCACAAAATTCATTGACTTCAAGTCTTTTTTCTTATTCTCTTATTTACACCAAAAGATCCCAAATAAGTAAAACATGCATGTTGGTATACCAGCAACAGTGGATTTAACATTTACATTTTAAATGTCACATTGTTGGTGAGAGAATAAAGGGTTAACATATTAGAAACAAAAAACAAGCATTCTAAATTTTACCACTAGGTGAAACAATAACAGGCTGAGTATATCTTTCATCATCTGTAGAAGAAAGTGTAAGAAGTATGATGAGAACAGAGCCAAGATTTGTTCCCACCCACAGAGTTGGAGATGTAACAAAATCTATAACAGGGAAGAAAAGAGCTTGACATTATATAAATTTATGGATAAGATAATTTAAAAGTTTTGAATTAATTTAAAAAATCAGTCAAACAGATAGCAAATATTAATTACTTTAAAATATTTAATCCACTTTTAAATAATATTTAAAATAATAAAGTTATATACCACTGATTTTGATTAAATTGATTAAATTGGTTTTAATTAAAGCTCCATAAGAACATTATACATATATTCAAAACATAAAAAGAAATTTCTACATACCTGACTTCCTACAATATGATTCAGCAAAAACCAGGCATTGAACTGCTTCAGAAGTAATGTTTTCTAAACTAGACATGCTAGAACTTCGAGATCTTGCAAAAGAACTATCAATTTTATCTGAAATAAAAATAACTCAATAAATATTTTATTTTCTTCCATAATATATGAAGAACGATAATCAAAGAAGAAGGAAAGTAAATTTGAATCTATGTAAATATGATAAAAACGACACTGGTTAGTTAAAAATTGAATATGTCTCGGGTAAGCTTCCCCCCCCCCTTTTCTTTTCATTTTAGCATTAGGTACCAGTAAATATTTTTTGATCCATAGACCGGTACAAGAATTAATCAGAAAACCTTCCAAGTCTTCAAGAAATTTATTTTTTAAAGTCTTTATGACATAGAGGAGAGAGCAAGCAAGCTAACCAGCTCATTATCTGCAATTGCGGATTTACAGACAGAGATGAAATGGTTAATGATCCCCAGCGAGTCAAACGCTTATGCTCAAACTGTTGAAGAAAGTATTACAGAAAAAACAATCAAAAGGAATCAATGGGTTAATATTAAGCTGTTAAAGATAATGACTTCACATTTAGTGTTAACATGATTTTGTTTTGTGCCAATAGATGGCGTTTGAATCTTTTGTATTCTTAACATTCCTTATTCATTAAGTAAACTCAATCTAGCTCTTGTTGTCGAGTGTACAAGTTGTCTTAGCTCCATTAGTGTTATGTAAATAATAAACTCAAACATAAGCAGTCTGATAAAAATGGAAAAACAAAAGGAGAAGAAAAGCATATAATAATTATATTTTTATTATTATTTTATATATATTTTTGTATATTAAAAGCTCCAAAAACACCAAAAAAAAAAAAAAAACGATCAGGAGCTAACAGATTTAATTGTATACTAAAAAAAGTTTTGTCTTTCATTACGGTTGTTTTGTAAGCAAAATTAAATTTTTTGAGTGGGTATGTGAATAAGGTTTGGGCCCTAATTATTGCATTTTCGAGGTTAACTATTGAGTTAAAAATGTTTCTATAGAGAGCTTGGTGATGCAATTTTCTATTGAGTCAATCTTAAGAACAGTGTGGATAGCTTTATTCCTAACATACCTGGGGGCATTTGTCAGGATCTTGAGAATTTTGTTCTGCATAATTTGTACTTTTTTTCATATGGGTTGGGGTGGCATATATTATAATTGGGTGAAGAACATGTTTGTATAACAGCACTTTATTGTTTAGTGAAATTGGTGAATTTTTTCAAATTAACGATATGCATAAATGGATTTTACATAAAAGTTTTTTGTTAAAAGATTTATGTACTGTTTATAAGTTAATCTAAATCTAATCCCAGATAACTAACCACTGAAATGTCCACCACTGAGTTGGAAACCTTCATTAATGATGTTGGTGACTTTAATAGATGAATAGTTGAACATCCCTCAAGAAATCCATACTGTTCAGGAGAGGGGATACAGTTAATACTATAACCATCAGTTTTGATTTTTTTTTTAATGATAATCTGCTTAAAAACTTTAGTATTTGAACATAATAGAATAATAGATCTACAGTTTTGAGTAAATTTGTCTTGGTTTGGGAATCATAATATTTGCTGTTTTCCAGATGAAGCATTTATTTATAATTTTGGTACGATTAGTAATTGCTTTATCAAATAGGTATTTTAATGCAAAATTCGGAAGTGAATGTGGGCCAAAAGGGCTTTTTTATTTACTAGTTTTTATATCACTTGCTTGATTTCATTGGGAATGGCTAAAAGGGGAAAGTATTGACTGCAATTATTTTAAGAAAATCAGAAACCACTCTTTCCACTCCTAATTTTTGATCATAATAAGGATGAGAATTTTTGACTTTCCAAAATTTCTTTAAAAGTTTCAGCTTTCTCAAAATCAGAAAAAGCCATTTCAATTGGATCAATAAGGGATGGAATGTTGAAAGCTTTTCTACATATATATAGTAATAATCCTATTCATATTATTATGGGAATTATTTTCAGGATTAACAGTTTCAAGCAAATATTTCTAGTTTTTGTTTTGATTTGCTTAATAAGAGCGTTTACTTTCTTTTTATATGGTGGATATCTGGTATGTATGGTTCCATAATTTCTTAAACCTATTTGTAGTTTTATTTAAATCCCTAATATTTTTGGGGGGAGGGAGAGAAGCAAGAACAAAATAGGTGTATTTATAACTCTAGTTATAATCGAACAATTAATTGCTTGAGTAACAGGAGGGTTCAAATTTTTGACGACTTCATCAATATTGCGATTATCAATTTTGGGATTCTCAGGTATAGTTTCGTGTATGACCTCTTGAAATTTGAGTCAAAGAATAGTTTTTCCAAGTTCTCAAAACAGGAGGTGGGAAGATAACTAATGAGAACGAGGTCAATTATAATAGGATTATGAACTCTGCCAAGCTCTTTATGGTCTTGAACAAGGATATCTAACTCAACAGTGTTTATGGTCCTAAGCCAAAAGGAGGTTTATTCATGCTAGAGGCAGTGAGATAGGTATTTATATTTAAATAAATATTTATAGAGGCATTTTCAAATGCCTGAATATTATAAATCAAAGCATGATGCTTACTAGTACTTTAGCAAAAATAGCAGTGCCTCCTCCTCAATGGGTTAAGTGGTCAGTTCTATAACGAATGTAATTTGGATTTTTAATTGGCTTCGAGGGACAAAGATGGGCCTCTTGAATTCCCATGATGTCAGGATCATGCTGTCTGGTTTTTGAGTCCTATTAACATTCCAGCTAAAAACAGAGTATAAGACCTCCAAAATGTTATAAATTAATCATTGTTTAAGTGCTGTCAGCTGGTTTTGGAATAGTTGAAGCATGGAGCCCATTTGATTTAACAATTGTGACTGTGTTAACTAAAGCAGTGTTATTGTTGGTATTATGTTGGACTGAGGTGGTCTGCTGAACTTCAAGTTGCATTCTTTGAGGAGCAGATTTATTTTGAAATTATTTTTATCTTTCTTACACAACATTAACATTTTTTCCCCTTCTTCTTTTTCAGGTTATTAGGATTTTTTGAGCATCCAGAGTAGTAGGTAGAATGAGGACCTATACAAAGTGATTGCTTATGTGGAATTTGTAATGTTTTATTACAATCCTTTGAGAGATGATTTCAGGCATTTTGGTTATATGTTGAAAATGATTTATTTCTTTGGGTACTGTAAATGAGCGAGATGCTTGTGTCTTGTCCATAGTTTGTGAGCACATGAAACTATTCAGTTTCTAATTTTATCTTAACCGTACAAGGAGGATTTTTTCAGTCCAAATATTTTTAAAGATATATTTCTGACCGCTAAAGGAGAATGAAATAATGAATGTATGAGCTGTTTGTAGGCCCACTGTAAATGTACATTTGTAAATATTTATGAAAATATGATCATCGCATAGATGGGAAATGAACCTAATAGAGAGAAACAAATCTCTCACTATATATTGACTTCTTGGTTAGTCACATCACTATTCACAATAGTACAATCTGCAATGTCATAATAAAAATGTTTGTTATGAGCCTTAACCCAGAAAATATTACAGAAATTTCAATAAATAGCAAGTTTGTTTTTAATCAAGTTTAATAAGTATTAAGATTTATTTGGTAAACAATGAAGGAAAAAAAGGATGTGTGTGTGTGACAAGTAGTTCCTTGGTAATATAAATATGAGCTTTTTGATATGTGAAACTGCCTAAAAGACGGAGAACCCAACAGCATATATATCTGCCTTAAAGACAGTAGTATTATAGATTTTAAATTTAAAAAGATAAATTGTTTCAAGCGTACCCCAGAAAAAGAACAAAGGCAAAACCAGCTTCAGAATTGATCCTGGATCCATTTGTGTACACCTCGCACTCTGAAGGAACCCTTCTAATAATTATAAAAAATTAAGCCTGTGATTGGGAACAATGGTATACAATATGGTACTATGGTCGACAGTGTTTAAGCGAATATATTCAGAATAATTCCGAATCAAATCTGATAGTTTAAATATAAATTAAAAATTAAGATGTGGATGGAAGAAATTCTAGTAAGTATATAAAATATATCAGTCAGTGAGAATTTAAAAGATTTAGAAATATTTAATAAATAAATTCTTTGTATTGTTTTTAACTTCATAATTTGTCAGGAGAGTCACCCCACACTCCTGCAATGTAAGTGACAATAGGCAATACTATTATTAACATAAGATTTAAATTTTAAAACTCGGTAAAAATATATAGAAATTTTTTGAATTTTCCTTTCATATAATTTAGGTAGAGCAGACCATGAGAATAAATTATCTATTATAATTCCTAAATATTTAGTATTTTTACAACAATCTTAACATTATTATTAATTTTAAAAATAGAATTTCTGACGAAGGCCACCACCACGCACTCTACGACTGTGTAATTTTAAGTCTTGAGGTACTGAAGAAAAAAAATAACTTTTCTTATAAAGTAATTGAATTTTTGTTTATATACATTAACTTTATTTCTAAATATTTTTTTTTAATAATCAACCCCCCAATTGAAAATGGAAAGTTTTAAAAATTTACGATCTTGTTTCCTGAATCAGTAAATTAAATAAAATCCTTCAGTTAATAACAATTTTCAATATTTTTAAGTTTACAGTATAATTCTAGAACATAGCTATTGAAAATTCCCAGAAATTTACTTGCTCCAAAATTTGTTTTGAAAACAAAACCTAAATTCACATTGGTGCCACAAATGAACAAACTGGTGATCACTGAGGTTCAAGACACAATACTTCCCATTTATATATTAAAAAGCTGAATGAATTTTAAATCAATGTTAAATTGGGATTTCCAACATTAGAACGGGCCCCACAAAAGTGAGGCTTAAATCTGGAATACTGCAAATATAAAGATCATTACTCAAAACAAAATCAATATAGATAATTATACTCCCACCTGAAAATAATTATTATATGATTATTGGAATATATTATTTCATCGTTGAAATTATCATGGGGCATGGGAGGGGGGGGGGAAATGTTCACTAGTGAAAGAGTGTGATGATGAAGTTTAATGGCATACGATAAATATGAGAGTATGCTGCGCCAAACAAGGTGTAACTGTAGGTGTAATCTTGACATTTGAAAAAATGTAAAGAAGATAAAATTAGTTGACAAAAAAAAAAGAAGGATTGCTAGGATATCTCGAGGGCACGTCACCAGTGTTTACCAAAGACAGTAAACTTCATGGATAAGAAAATATAACAAGGGTACCTCGAGGTCATGATACCTGTTTGTAACATGTACTAAATCTTTGATTAGTAGTGTAAAATGTCTTCTAGTTTTTTTTAACACTTTTGGATTTTTATCCCAGATCTCGCTGAAAAAAATTTGTTGTGACACTGAACTTTGGAATTTACACCTGCCCAGGAGTAATAGTAAATCCTGAGGGATGTTCGAAAATATTTTTAAAATTAAGACGAAGAATAGCATAACGATTAAGTTACTTACTTGAAAGTTGCTAATAAAAGAATTATGGTTTGATAATTACTGTCATGAAAGAAGGATTTTTACTCTCAATACTTTATTGAATTATAAGTCAGTTCAGACAATATTGTGTTCTGTTAAGGAAAAAAAAAAAAGGAGATATCTCCATTTTAATAAAAGTTTTAAAGGAAATTAACAATTTTTTTTAAAAAAATTAGAACAGAATTGGAAGTTTTTCAGAATGTAAAATGATAAGATTTTTGCAGGCAGTTGTCTTGGTGTAGGTAGGGGGAGACCCTATTCATTTGTCCAATGAAGTAAGAGACAGAAAGGGGAAGACTAGGAAGGGTTCCTGCCAGTCAAAGGCGATACTATGGACTTAGAGAGAATTTGGAAGAGGAAGGAAATAAAATCTTAGCGAAGTTACTGAAGTAACATTTCATGAGGCCTATGTAGCTGGACATTATTTCTACATAAGTATACTTTTTTATATTTTGCAGGGTTCTGTTTGTGGAGGTGTTTATTTTATTGAAGAATTTATAGAGAGCTTTTAATAAAGGTTCTTCAGAAAGGGTATTTTATAGATTTTTTGACATTGATATTTTTCACATACCAGTGGGTTTTTAAAATTTGTCTTGGCATAACATTTTTAGATTTTTTTAGGTCTATGCAGTGTGGGCACAGAATGGACAAAAGAAAGTCAGGACTGGTATGATTATACAAGCATAGATAAGCAATTTATTACATCTGCTTAATGTAGATTTGCATGAGATATGGAAGAAGGGGGTAAAGATCATAATTATTGGTTAATTATAATAATTATTAGTGAGTGAGTGAGTGAGTGAATGTAAAGTTTATTGGCGCAAGAGCCAGATATGGCTATGCTGCACCAAACAAGATTAAACTGTGGTCTAGACGTGAAGTTGAAAAAAAGGTAAAAATGGTTGACAAGAAAGAGGGTTGAAAATAGAATAATAATTATTAGATTTCCTTCCTTGGGGATAAACGTGGCAATCGTCGCTTCTGTACTGTGTAGTGTCAGTATTCGGATTCTGTAGTGTGGTATGGGACATTTTATCAAGATAGCAGTAACGCCTTTGGGGGTGTAATGTGCTGTTGAAATGTGTACTTTGTAATCTCCGTAAATGGTGCAATTCGGGGCAGAGAATTTTACCCCCTGCCCTAGGTGTGTTTATTGTAATAGAATTAAATAGGAGAGTACTAATCCATAATGTCCTGAAACTCAACGTAACAGAGCTTAAAACTCCAAGGGCATACAAATACAACAGTTTGAGACTGAGGAAAGAATTAACTATTGATAATGTTACTAGGTGTGGGAAAGGTACCTACGTCCATAATAAAGTTGTTTAATATATCGAGGTTGCTGTTGACCTCCGATATTTGTTACAGGGATCCGATAAGTTTAGGTAATTTATAGAATAAATTCAATAGTTCAGCTAAAGTTGTTAAAAAGTTTAAAACTTTTTTACTATAAAGTTTTGGGGGGAAGGGGAGAGTTGTTTAGATCAAGCTGGTGCCGAGCTTCAGTTAACCTCTGGTTTTTGGGCGACGCCCTCTATAGAGATTTTGTGACTACAAATGAAAGACTGAATAAGTAACAGGTCTAGTTTGGGGCAGATTACTCTTTCCAGTTTTTTCAATGTTTTGGCTTTTTGCCAGTTTTTCTTCGGGAAACAGTGGCCACCCCTGACAAGAGGCCATATGGTTGGAAATGTAACTCATTCATAAGGGATCATTCAATTTTCCTGGTATATGGCAGTCACCTACCTGATTGTCAACATGCATTAGGCAGCAGGCCTTCATCCTGCAATTTTTAGATGAGGAGTGGAAGTAATTGCAATTTTAATGTTGTGCAGTGACCTGCTTCTTTTGGAAGGTCGATTTTTATTTTCATAACAATCTTTTTGATTTTGTAGATCTTTGAAGTATTTTCTTTGTTACGGATTATTTTTGGTTATGAACCATACAGCTCAATGCATTTTGGCCTGGCAAATACTTACATCATATTTTTCAGCTGAGCTACATTTTAAGCACATTTGTACATTCTTACAAATATTCTTTGTATGACCATAGAAACCACAGTACATTAATAGCATTAATTACATTGTAAAGATGAGAAGATCATATTTTAATTTTTTAAAATATGATCTTTAATTTTTTAAAATATGATCTCTCTTAAAACTTAAATACTAATGATTAGAATTCTTTGAATTTTTATATTCTACTAGATCTACCTGTCAAGATGTATTTAATATATTGTTTTTTAAAATGTGAGAATCCTAAAGGGACTCTAAAATGCATAATGGATCGATCCCCAACAGAATAAGTTGGAGTGCCTTGATTTTGGTTTTCATATGTTGTATCCATTAAGAGAATAATTCTTTTTAAAGTTCCATATCCAATAGCACAACCTCTTTCTCTTTGGTTAAGTTTATAACAATTCTTCTTTGACTAATTTTGTTTACCTTAATTGGAAAATTCTTTTTTAAAACCTCTGAGGTTACTTTATTACAAATAATGTTGTAATCTTCCTCTGTATTTGGTCAGACAATAAAAGCCTGTACAAAAGAGGGCCTAGAAGAAGCCAAAGCCTCAGAAAATTTTTTTCAATAATTTTGCAACAGCAGAAAACTCTTTATTAATTTCATGAAAACATTTTATGTTCTTTCAGATTTGATTCTCGAGGTTATTGGTAAAAGCCTAGAAACTTTAGTGTGCTTTTGAGAAGTCGATCCTCTAGGAAATTGTTGTATTTTTCTAATTCCTTGATTCTTGTAGTATAAACAACCAATTCATCAGTAGATTAATGTAGTGTGTGGACAAATGATTCATGTGGTACTGAAAACAAAATAACAATCCATAGATTGGAGGCATTCAACATCACCCAAAAAAGTGAATTTTAGCAAGCGAAATCATATGCACTGCATTTTGGAACAAGTAAGGGATATTGCTTGTGGCCTTTTTGCCTCAGGGTGATGCAATAAATTTAGAAATATATTGAGGCACCTTACTAAATTGTGTTGTACAGTTCAAAGCAAACAGTGTGACATTTGGACTAATAGGGATTTTCTCTTCACTAACCTTAGGGACTAATTGGTAATTTAGGCAAAATATATAAAATTATAATTTCTTCCCAACTAAAATGAAAGGTGTTAAGTAAATTAAATGAAGATAAGAAATTGAATTAGAGATAGTGATATATAAATTAAATAAAATTGAAATAAAAAGAAAGGAGATTGAGGATGATGATAGATAATTGTAAATTGGATTAAAGATCATAATTAATCTCTTGGATCAAAGCTAATTCTAATACAAGAATCAAACATTATTGAAAAGTGTTTGAATTAGAATGAGTGATTTGGAAAGTTAAGACTTTATTATTACTGTATAAAGTAGGACTGACTGAGTTAAGAAAGATTCAAGAGAGAGACACTTATCTATATTATTTAGGTGTTAATAAGGTTTAATTAGGTGTTTTGTTTTGCTCTTATGTATCTTCAATTGAAGTTTTATTGACTATTTAATTACATTGAAAGATAGTGGTACAACTAACTAATGAAGGAAGAACCTCACATGCTCAAAAAAGGGGATTGTATTGCTGTAAGACAACCTTTGTCCACATGTGGCTTGTCGAACACAATATCTCACTGCATCATACAGTTGGGAATAACATGATCCCCCTCAGTACAGCCCTGATCTGGCTCTCAGTGCCTACCACTTGTTCCCTAACTTGAAAAAGCATTTAAATGGTCAGTGCCATGATGACAATGATGATGTCGAAACAACAGTGATACGATGGTTAGCCCACCATGGGGCAAACTTCTATGAGGATGGATTACAGAAGCTGGTTATACGATATGATACGTGCCTCAGTAGAGGAAGTAATTTTGTTGAGTAGTAGATTAAAGTACAGGTTTTCTTATAAAAATAAAATAGAATAAACACTGCACTTGTTTTTTTAAATATCAAAATGGTATAAATGTCGCAAATACATTTAAAAAACTATGCAACTCATTTCTACATGGCACAAGACAGTAATTTAGCTCCAATTTTTCCAAAAAGGCTTAGCATAAATACACAAAGCCTTGTAAAAACTCAAAAGAAAAAAAAAAAGAGAACTCAAAACTTGAAAACTCAATGAAGATGAATAATACGACAAAGCAAAAAGTGACATGCAAGAATGTCAGTTTTAAAGTATTTTTTATTCTTTCAAATATTTATTTATTTATTTTTCTTTATAATCTTACAAATAAAAAGAAATTTAATTTTAAGATATTGAAGAAAGCAGTGAATTAAGCATGTAAGTACATTAAGGAATATCTTTTTATTTAAGAAAATTAATTTAAAGGATATCTTATTTTAGCAATCATTAATTGTATTTAAATTCACAAAAGAATATAAAGAGTTGGCAATATTGTTAGATAAGATTTTTTACTTGTTTGTTTGTGCCTCTTCCCTTCAATAACAACATCTACATTCTACATATATTTTCATAAAACTAAAATTATGTTTGTTTTTAAATCAATAAGAATTTTTACGTGTACCTTGTGACTTTGTTCGACGCATTTCAGCAGAAGGAGGTTTTCTTTGCAATAAATGTTTACGAGTAGTTGGACTTAGGCACATTCCATTTACCTGTAAGAAAAGTTCAATATCATAAATAACTATAGCACAATTATTTTCAATCTAATAAGGATTAATAATATAAAAAAATAATATAATTTAATAAATACCCTAAAAATATAATTTAATAATTACTCTAAAACTATTGCAAGAAATTCAAAAACATATTTTTTTTTTTTTTTTTTTTTGTAAAAGCTTTGGCAAAATATTTTCGCATCCTGTGAAATACAGTGATTGCACAAATGAGATTGTGATTGTTTACTATTGTAATTTTGAACTACAGTCAAGTGATAAGGACACCATCTGAGCTGGTACATTCCTCTCCATACTTCCCCATCATCCCAATGAGAGAACTTGGGACCTTGATAGATTTAACATGCATCAGTCCCTCTACATGGTGGGTTTGCAAGAATGAGAATGTTTGGTACACAAAAGAAATCTTGTATCATAATGGGAAATGAGGTAACAACACCAAGTAAAAACTGGCACATATACATTTTTATTGAGACAAAGAAGGCTTAGGTAAAATTAAATAATAGAATATATTAATCATATGAGGGGTTGGTACGATATTTCTATATTTTGTTATATCAATAAAATAAAAATTTATGAGCAAATCGATAAAAAGAGAAAGAATTTATAATAACCTGATCAATAGTAGATGAACGGCATTTATCTGATTCAGAAGAATTATCACCTAACATAACAGTGGCTCTTTTAGGAGACCTTGGAACTCTTTGATAGGGATCAGATGATCCTAGAAAATACATATAAGTAATTTTACCTAAATTTCATCCATTTTTATATTATAATATATTTTGAAATACAAATTTATTTTGACAAACATAAATGAACAAAATAGAAGAAATATACATTATTCAATAGCAAATAAACTTTAATACCTGATAGCTTTTTTGAAAACATTTTGAATGCACAAAATGAGTTGTTTTGTATCTCCTACTGCATACCTACTTCTTTTCAGAAACAAATTGATCCCTCTCTCATAGAAATTAAAGATATTGTACTCTAATACTTTAAATCAATTCATTAAAAGGATGAATTGTAAAGGCTTGTAATAAAATCATAAATTTTTACATTCCGTAGTATAATCTCATATAAGTTTTTAAAAATGCGCTACATATGTATCATTTATGGGTTATGAGAAAAAATATTTCATTACTTAAAAAATTTAAAAATAAAAATTCCCATTTAATAATAGATTTTATGATTTTGTAAATTATAATTCAAGCTGATTTTTAAAAGGTAAATAAATCACAAAACAGACAAGTCAATTCTAACTATGCAATATATAACTAACTGCAAATGAAGCAATTGTTTTAAAAAATAAAATAAAAATATTTCTGGTAATTAAAGGCAGTAATAAGCAAGATTGCTCAGGCGAAAACATTTCCATTACGGAGTTCTTAACATAGTTTAAGGCGCATTTAGCTCACCACCATGATCATTAAAATTTAACTCTTACTTAATAATATTAAAATTAAGTAGGAAAAATTTAGTTTGAAATATTAAAAGTCCATATCAAAATATGAGGGGTCACAACTCACAACCTTATAATTCATACTAGGGAAGCGGTAAGTGAACGACTAAAGTTGCTAGTTGGGTAGAAAGAGCCGACAGTGTCCTGATTGACCAAATGGTTATATTATTTCTGATCAACCAGAGAATAGTATATCACTTGAGTTTTGACCACACATATTTTTGAAGTACTAAATGGACATCAGTTTCTGTTACAAATTAAATGCCATGAAAGCAGTTAAGTTATACAAGTATTGTCACTAGTGCTTCAGCATGTACTTTTATCTCAAGAATAAATAACATTTAATAGAAATGAATGATGATAAAAGAAAAATGTAACTTAATAATTTTTAAATTTAAATACTAAATAAAAACAAAAGTTTAATGTAAAGGATTGAGCTCCAGGGTAGCGCAAATATTAGCTGGATGGCTTATTCACTATATTGATTGGGCTTTGAGTGCTTCTCTAGTTTAATTAAGAATGATAAAAGGTAACTATTGATGGATCCAGCTGAAATTATTAGCGAGGGACAGAAGAAAAAAATGACAAGAATAGTTAGGAAAACATAAGCTAGTTAATCATCATACCAAATTTGGTAAATTTGTGGAAGTGTTTCAAATGCTTTGTCAAGTTTTGATACAACTTTAATATTTCAGTCTGATAACATCTAAATGATATTTTTAATTACTTAAATAGTTTTTATTTTAACTTTGTATGTGAAATAATTTGAAAACTTGCTATTATTCGATGAAGAACGACTGAATTGATTGGCTGGGAATTTCATTAGATCCAACGTTGACGGTGGAATTTTGTATAGTGGTAATGCTATAATTTGTGAAAATGTGCATTTTGCTCATTCTTCCTAGGCATTTATTGCTGGAGGAGGGAAAGTATAATTATTTTTGGATATTCTAGGTAATTGGAAGTAAGCGGGCTGCCAAAGTTCCAACACTTAGCTAGAATTACCTCCATGATTAAAGATGCATTTCAGACAATTGTGAATTCTGGAGCAGAATCTGGAATGGTGAAAAAAAGATTGGCACCTGTTGCTAAGATTAAAGCAAGCCTGTCCAATCCAAAAGATTTAGCGGATCGCATTAGAAACACATTTCATTAAGGCAGGCCACATTATATATACGTGTGTGTGCACGTGCAAGTGATGAATTTGATACGAATTCAAATCCTTACATTAAAAACTACTACAACTTTCACCTTTTGAGTCGTGGGAAGTGACTAATCCAACAGAACCTCATTAGAGAAATCAAGAACATTCTGCTATAAATTAAGGGAAATTACATTTTATTGAATTAAATATATTAACACGAATTTAAAAAACTGTCCAGCAGTTACAACATAATGCTGGGGCTAAATTATTAGCAATCAAAAGACATAGAGCAGGCAGTAGGTCTGAAGCAATACACTTCTGCAACAAACATAAAAGACTTGCTACAGACGGACTGGCTGCTGCTATTTCGTATTTTCTCGGTGTCAAATTCTCTCCCCACACCTAGTAAAACACAACCACGCTCTTTAGTAGGTTGACTGGTTAGTTATATATTTTGTATTGCCTAATCGCACCAGAAAGTCCATGCGCTTTTTAAAACAAGCTTTGCAATTGTTTCTGAACAAGATTAAAGAAAAATTGTGATAAAAGTTGAGCCAAGTAGTGAGATATTCTCATGATGGTAGGGTATGATACAAACAACTTATGGTGGAATGTTCTGTAGTACTTTTATGTACAATAAAAGTTTAAATCTTTATTCAGATGATACAGCTCAGGCTTATGGGTCAGATGACACAACTTATCAACCAATTGTGTAATATGGTAGTTCCAAGTTAGTCTTTTATATAAGTCTAAATATTTGTAGTAAGAGACCATGGGAAAGTGGTATTATATATTACTGGAAGGGAGGGTCAGTTCTTTTCAGTACAGACAACTGCCACCGACTTATTCACACAATTTTAGTTTTCTACACAAATCGAAATAATTTTCTAGTACTTTCATGTGTGTGTTTAGATCTTTAGTAACAGTTTTAGAGATTTTTAAATTTGGATAGCACAACAGTATCATCTGCATAAGTATTAATGGTGGTTAATGAGTAACTTGGGATGTCATTCATGTAAATATTAAATAAACAAGGCCCAAGTAAACTGCCTCAAGTTATTCTTGCATTGTGTGGGAAGAAGAAAAATTATCTTTCATTGTTACCTGGAAAGTTTTATCTCTGAGGTAGGAATTGAACAGATGATTTGGTTTTATTAACATGTTGCACTAAAAAAAGCAACATGAAGGCTATTGGTGATGCACCTCATAATTTTGAACACCGGTCATGTGACGAGGATATCACCTGAGCTGGTTGCTCTCTCTCCTAAGTTCACCACCACGCCAAAGGGAGGACTTTGAGCCTTGGTAGACTTAATGCGTATCAGCTACATGGCGGATCTTTGATGGCATCAAGGCTCGAACGCACAACTCGACGAAAATCGCCCACTGTAACCATGACCACTAGGCTACCACAGCCACTTGATTAGATGAAAGAGAGAGTTGGGGAGGGAAAATTAATGAGTCAGTCTATCCTCCCATACCCTGGTCCTTAGCCACCAAATATCTTGGTGTTACGTTGGATAAAAAGCTCACTTTTAAACAACACATAATACAAATTAAAAAGCAATATAAATCTGCAGTTAATAACTTATTCCCCCCTTATCTCGCAAAAATCTACATTAAGTAGACATAATAAATTGCTTATCTACACCCTGATATTAAGACCCATCCTGACCTATGCTTGCCCAGTCTGGTAGCATTGTGCAAATACAACCCTAGAACTAATTGAAAAATTTCAAAATGCAACCATCAGAATGATCGTAAATGCCCACTGGTATATGCGAAATAGCGATATCAGACATTCAATAAAACTCCTGCCTCTCAAAAACTTTATTAAAAAACTATCGATAAATTTTTTCCAAAAAATAGATACCTTAACGAATAAAACCATCCAAGAAATTGAAAAATACACTCCAATCAGAAATAACACACAACTCCATAGACCACGAGAAATTTTAATTCTTTAATAGCTTAAATTTCAGCAAAAAATCCCACACCCACCCATACTCCAGTCACAAAAACACCCACCTATATATAGTGAAATAACACACCTCACCCTCGACCAATCACAGCTTGCTCTCACTGCGACCAGACTGAGCAACCAATCAGGACTCAATAGACTTCTGCTGCAATACTCAAAACTTTTCAACTTAATAGCTTAAATTCTACTTTTTATTGATCAAACTCATCACAATTAGTATTATTAACTAGTGGTAATTATTTATATATACTTAATTCTTTCATTATAAATATTTTAATTGTAACTTAAATGTAATTTTCAAAAGATATTGCTCCGTAACTTAATTAATTTATATATTTTAAACCTAACTCTTGGGCAAGTGTAAAACCATAGTTCAGTCTCACCTCCAATTAATAGTCATTTTACTGGGGAGCCCGTGAGGATTATGTACCCCAAAAAGTATATTTGCTACAGCGTCTATCCTCCCCTTATCACATGCTTTTTGGATGTTTAAAAAGTCGGCATGTGTTAGCTTTTTTTTTTGGAAACTTGTGGCAAAAGCTTCTCTTAATATTAAGAGGAGGGGATGATCAGTGGATAATTGTTTAGTGAATTCGTATTGGTTAGGATTTATGAATTTATATTTTCAGAAGTGAAAGTGGTTAGTCTTTTTAAAATAATAAATTCAGTGAGTTTATCAAGAGTATAATAGATTCCACTAAGAAGAAGTAAAGAAATGGGTTTCTAGTTATCAGGTAGATGATTATATTTTCCAGGTTATAAAATTATGAATACTATTGCATTTTTCCAGTAGGAGAAATGTTTAAATTCAGGGATTTTGTTGATAAGATATGCAAAATTGTAAATGGTTTTTGGGGGTAAGGTTTTTATCATTTTATTTGTAACACCATCTTTGCCAAGTGACTTATTTGGTTTTTTTTTTTTTTTTTTTTTTTTAATGTAACAGAAGATACCTGGCTGGGCTTGTTCGATGGGTATATTAGTGGGAATGCTAAGAAACGAATTAGGTTTTAAAATTTATTTCCGTGTTTGTAAGGGAATTTACTGGTCTCGTGTTTTGGAAGTGTAAGGCTATTAAATAATTCGGTAAATTAGATTTTTGTGGGCCAATTTACCATTGTGTCTTGAGGGGAGTTAAAAGGGGGGATATTACTCCTCTTAATTTTGAAAATTTTAATTTTTCCCAAAAAGAGTTATCTGGAACATTATGTTAGGAATTCCAGTTTTTGTTAGTAAATTTCTTAGTTTCCTATTTAATGGTATTTTTAATTTTGTTAAGTTCAGTTTTTATGACAAGATATTTTTTTGAAAAAATTTCTAAGTATCTTTTATTTTTAATTAACCTTCTAATATGAACTGAGGTGTAATAGGAGTTTGGATTTTAAAAAGGAGTGGAGGCAGCTTAATGAGCTATGCTAACTGCCTCCCCAGGAGACAAAACTGAAAGGGAAGAGTCTCCTTTCTGCCTCTTTCAACACTGATGGTAGGAATAACAAGTTAGAGCTACTGCAATATGTATTTACGAGATGCTCATACAACAACAAATGTGGACCATTTTGGACAGTGGTGCCCAGTCAAGGTGGCAAATGCCTTGAGGAAGAAAAAAAAAGATTCTTATTCCTATCAGTGGGTTTTAATGATTGTTTGCTAAACATTAAATCACAATTGTCAAACAATGATAATGATTTAAACTGCGATACTGAATTATTTATTGTGCCTAAAATAAACACCACATAAGAGTCAAATTTATTCCACCTAAGAGTCCGAATGTTTTTTCGTTGAGATTTCTAAATGGAATAAATCTGGCATGCCTGGAATTCTACAAACCTAAAAAGGTCAATCTCTTTTTAGGAGCAGAACTATTTTTCGATTGTCAAAAATGGACAAATTACAATTAGAAGATACTGAACTAATATTACAAGGTGCTCGATTTCAGAAGTCTTCTCATTCTAAATCCAATATCTAGTACTTCAATCAAATACTTGCTTCTTATTAAAAAAATTAAATTATTTTGATAAGTAGTGACTTCAATTTCAGACATCAATAATATCGAAAAGCAGGCTCCATTAATAAATGATGATGTATGATGTGTGCAAAGACAATCTTTCATACCCAAAGGAATCTGGTTACACATGTGAAAATAGCAAAACTAAAATATGTATTATTTACAGCATTAAATTTACTAGTGAAATTAGTTTTCATGGTCCCCAGTTCACTTGTTTTGGTGTAGCTTCTTTCAAATATACCTTTAGTTATAAAGAATTTGAGAGCCTTAGAAGCTTAAATTTACGGAATGCACTTCAGATCATAAGTATGGGTTATAAGTGTGATGGCTGCTTTAAAGAGTTTCAATTACTTTTTTCTCTTAAAAATCATTATTCTGCTCATGCAAGACAAAAGGTCCAATCTGGTGAATCATGCAAAAATATTACTAGTGATAATGCTAACAATCATTGCAATGCATTCAGTAGAAATACTGAAAAGTGTTGCATTTGTGATATATGCAACAAATCACATGCTAAAAGGAGAATCTAAGATATCAATCATTGTAAAGACCTTTTACTGGGGTCATGTGTACTTCAAAACTAAACCAATGAATATAAGATTCAGAGGATTGGATTCTGAAGCAGCTAATGAACTTGGTGAAAAGGTCCAAAGTTTCTGAAAAGATTGTATGAATTTCCCTATTGTGCTGAACTTTTTAAAGTGAACTGTTCAACATTTGAATCCGTTGGGACAAGGACTTTTTTGTAGTTTGTGAACATTAAAAACTAAAGGATGGTGAAGTTCTATGGCACAAGAGACAGATGTGGCCATGCTGCGCCAAACAAAGAGTAAATGAGTGAGTATAAAGTTAGTAAAATGTAAAACTGTGATTTAGACATGTGAAATATCAAAAAAGTAAAATTTTGGTTGACAAGGAGGGATGAAAATAGAGAAGGATTTCTAGGGTATCCTGTGGGTACGTCACCTGTGTTTATCAAAGATAGTAAACCCCAAGTGAAAGGAAAAGGTCACTGGGTAGCTTGGGGTCATGATGCCCATACCTACCTAAAAAAGGAAAATCCCCGAGGTCCCCTGATATAATCCCCAGGAGCAGGGTGCCCAGCTATACCTCCATACACTGAGTACCCATTTTAGTCACTTCTTACAACATGCAGGAGCTACAGGACTATACTTTCATACCCGGTCAAAAAAGGGTTTGAAAACTTAAAAAAAAAAAAAAAAAAAAAAAAAAAAATTTAAAATTTCTCATTATTTCTCCAAGATTACTTTAGGAAAAAAAGCATTCTGTTTTAAAAATTAACTTCAATAATTTAAATTTTACTTAATACTTTAATTTGTTTTACATTATATTTAAGAATTTGTTAATATTTGAAATTTAGTGATAAATTTGAAAATTCACATTCATCATTTTTATGATTTCTTTGATAATCAAGTATCCTTTCAAATATCAATACTTACTTTTCATTTTTTAATTTTATTTTACTTAATACTTTGACTTAGTTTGCATTGTTTCTAGAATTTGTTAGTACTTGAAATTTAATTAATTGATTTCAAATTTATCTCTTTGATTATTTTTATGATTACTTTTGCAGTAAAGTGTCTTTCAAAATATTAATATTTACCTTTCATATTTTTGGTTTTAAATAATTTTTTGATATGTTTCACATTGTGCAACTTTAAAAATTTGTTAATATTTGGAAATTAGCTAATTAATTTATATCTAAACATTTGAATGTATTATGTGTACAATACAAGATTTAAGGATATGTGAATCCATCAAGGTTCAGGATAACTTTTAATATTTCTGAAAATATTAATGAGTGATAATACTAAATTTTGATTAAATGTTTACATTTGTAATTGCATTAAATAATGTATATGTATAATGCATTGTTTTATTGATTACATGTCACTAAGGTATAATTTTAAATCTAGCTTTAAATGTATTTTTATATTAAGAGCTTAGGCACTTGAAATATTATTTCAATGCCAGATGGGATATTTAGTAAGTGGACATGAGTATAAGGTTGCTTTTGTAATTCTTTATTAATTAAACTTAGGCATAATCTTCACTAGAAACATAAAAGTATGGTTATTCTTGTTGCTCCTTATGAATTGAGTGCATTCAATTTAATATACCAGCAGCATGAGTGTATTGTCATTACAATTGATCTTAACAGATTGACCATTGATGTACCATTATTAGCTGTGCACATAGGAACTAATTGCATTAATAAATTGTATTATTTCAAAAATTACAGTCCACTCACTTACACAATTTATTATATCTGAGCTATCTTCCTAAACACCATCATCTTCCTTCCCCTTTCTATTGTAAATCTACCATAGTTTTTTTTAAATGAGGACGCAACACAGAATAATGAACTTCAGCATATTTCTTCATTCTCCTCCTTGAGCATGAATCTATTCTTCCTGGCATTCGGCCAGCTACAGACCCTATACACTGCAGTATAAGTATTTGTAGGATTAAGAAGGAAGCAGAATATTTTTGAAAAAGAGTGAATGTGAAGTTTATTGGCACAAGAGCCAGATGTGGCTATGCTGTGCCAAACAAGATTTAACAATTGTTTAGATGTGAAAAAATTGAAAAAGACAAAATTGGTTCACAAAGAGGGTCAAAAATAGAGAAGGATTGCTAGGGTAACCCAGAGGTGCGTCACCCATGTTTACCAAAGACAGTAAACCCTATAGGAAAGAAAAAGATCACTAGGGTACCTTGGTGTCATGATGCCCATACTTACCTAAAGAAGGTAAGTTCCTGAGTTCCCCTGATATAATCCCCAGGGGCAGGATGTCTGGCTATACCCCCAGATGTTGGATACCTATTTTAGTCACCTCTCAAGACATGCATGAACTACAGTGGAACTATTCTGTCCTACCCAGTCACCACAAGGGACGAATATTTTTGAAAATGGCACCTAGGCAGCATAGAAGTTTTACTGCTAGTTTAAGTTTCATGTAATTTCCCATGCTGAACAAATTGGAAATACAGCAGCAACTGAAGAATTTGGAGTGGATCAGGGTTACATTTAACATTGGAGAGCTGGAAAAGAACTAGAAAATATAAAATTGAAAAGAACCAAAAAGTATAATGAGATGGCCAAATCTAGAGCACAACCTAGCTAAGTAAATAAAGGAGCAACAAGTAAAGGCAATGACAATTTCAACAATAAAAATTCACTTAACAAGCAAAATTTATGGTACAACAAATGAACATGAATGACTTCCAAGGAGAACTTTTGCTGGTATAGCAGATTTATGAAGTGAAAAAAAAAAATTCCTTTAGATACCACAACAGTTGGGACAAAATTAAAAATGAACTGGTAGGGTTAAAAAGCATCTTTTCTAAAATATGTGACATGTATTATTAATGAGAAATAATTCTTCTATAACAGATAATAAATAATAATGAAACACCATCAGTTTTCTTATTCTCCAGCAAATAGAACTATTGATGAAAGTGGTACAAAACTGTAACTGTATGAGTCAGCTTGTACTACAAATGGTGACAAGCTAAAGCTGGCGATCATTTTTAAAAGAACTCTTCCAAAGGGAGATTTTCCAAATGATATAAATATTTGTACAAATGAGAATGGATGGATGTGCAAAACAATCATGCATGAGTGGCTACAAAAAGTTCAGCAATGTTGTAAGGGATCTTTATCCTAACCAATGTTTGGTTAATAATGGATTCTATTCCTTCTCATTTACTTGATTGAATGAAACCAGAGGTCAAATATTGTCTTTGACCTTAGCAACAATTACTGGTGGCTTGACACAATCTTACAACCTTGTTAGTTGATAAATCCTTCAAAGTTGAAGTCTGAAAAGCAGCAAGAGTCGAAATTATATTTCCAGATACAGCAAGAGAATAAATGTGATGATCTGGCAAACTTGGACGACTTGGATGATTATTTTAGGTCAGGATTTGCTAAATCTTTTTAATTCAGATAATGAAGAATCTTATTTTCATGGCTTCATACGATGTATATGTTGCAATTATTTTTTTTAGCAAATATAAAATTTAAAACTTTCTCTTGTCATTTAATTTATAATCTTGTTATTGTGATATTTTTGTAACATAGTTAGAGTATTATAAATATGGATTAGTGAGAAATGTATGTATTCATGAATGTATGTATATTTTCAACATTTCTAATCTATAACTTATTTTTGAGCTATGGTATCATTACATGCATTTTTCTAATTGATATACCATAAATCATGACATAGGTCAAGATTTTGCAACTGGGAAGTTCACACAGATGCAATTTAACTTGTGCTATATTTTTGCGACATTTCAGTTTTTTAAGAAGTTTTATCAAAATTCACTTAAAATTTTTTAAAACATTTTATTCTAAAATGCACACGTCATGTGAAGACACCATGGTTTGACTTACACATAGCTCTTGCAACATTGTCTATCTGCTAGCGACAACTCCTGCATGTTAGTAGCGACTTCAAAAGTAAGTCTAATCACTGCTAACTTTTATTTTTCTATTTTAGACTACCTGTTAAATTTTAACATATTTTCTAAAGAATCTAAATCCAAAATGTGGAGAGAGCAGATTAATTTAGTAAATTGTATAAATCATAATTCTTATCAGATCTAAATTACCTGATACATTTTGTTTTCAATTATTTTTCTATTTTGATATTAATTACTATAAATTTTTAGGCTTCCTGTTAGAATATTGTTTTTAATACATAGCTGTTGATTCCAGCCAAAAACATATTTACTATCGAAGCTTATTACAGCATTTAAAATAATTAACATATTTTTTTTTCAGTCTAAATTAAAAGTGAGACCGTACCAGCTAAACAAAAAATTCAGTGTATTGAAAAACAGCAAATTGAATCATTTTAAATTTAGCTTTCAACAGCTGACATCAACAGGAATAATGTTTTTTTTTTTTTTTTTTCAGATAAAAAAAGTTTAACTTAGATGGGCAAGATGGATTAAAGTTTTACTGATTTGCATAAAGAACACAGGTCCATCATGGTTCAGGTGACATGTGCAGCCAGTGGTGCAAGTGAAATTGTTTTAGTCAACAGCAAAATTAATCCAGAGGTATATCATGACATGCTGGCCAATAGTTTGTAGCTGGTTGTTCCTCAGATTACATTGCATGATTGGGTATTTAAACAAGACAATGCATTTGTATATGTTTTGTACTCCACAAATTCCTGGATGAAGCAAAAACTCTTCAATAGCCCTCTCAGAGTTATGAATTGAAACCAATAGAATAACTTTAGAGCATTCTAGCATGAGATATTTACAAGAATGGGTGATAGTACAGCAACAAGTCTAATTTAAAATCCAAAGTTAAAAATTATTGACTCTGAGATTTTCCAAGCTGATTTTGGATTCATGATAAAATAATTAATATCAATTAAAGAAAAATGTAGTTCCCATGTCACTAAAAAGAACAAATCATATAAATAAACTATACTTTTTCCAACTTCAACCATATAGTAATTTAAATAATCCTTGCAAAATTTTATATACTATAACTAAACTTAAAAGTATTTTTGGTGTGATTTCTTTATATCATAAAGCATCCTTACATTTCATATGAATAAGATGGGCATTTCTTGCCTTATATCATCTATTTTTGCCATGTTATATATTTCTTCCAGGACTGTATTATTTTTAGGACAATTAATTTTTTTTCCACGGTAGAAGTAATTATTTTAAGTTCCTCAGTGTTGACCATTTGTATTCTATTAGGTCTGTGTTTGTGTTATTATTTTCTAATATATTTTCCAGTTGAATGATTTTTTATTTTCAATTCACTATATAAAGAATTGATATTGAGTTTCATGTGGGTCTCAATTAAGAAAACAATTGGGCCTGCTACATGATTATTTTTGATTCTTTAAATAAAAGCCTAGTATTTATTTTAAAAAAATATTTGCAACCTTTATTTTATTAGTTTTATTTATTGTTCTTACATTCTATTTCATTTCGATGACAATAGCATTAGAGCAAATTTATTCTTTTAAACATTATTTTCAGCTGTTAAATTTTATATTTAATACATACATTTTTTTTTTATTTAATATATATTTCTTTCTCGTTTCTTGAATTACCAAATTTTCTTCTACTCCAAGTTACATTTAATCTTCATAACAAATACAATTGAATTTTTATTTTTTAAAAGCTCAATATTATATTACATAATTAGTTACAGCTTCCTTCAAAAACATCCCTTACAATTATTTTTCTCTTTGAAAAATTAAAGTTTTTCACTTACACTTTTAAAAAAATTTAGAAATTTTTGTACTGATTCTCTCTACGTACTAAAATAAGAGTTTTGTACTTCATATCAATAGAACTGTTGCTCTTTTCAAATTCATTTGTTAATGCATTAAATACCGATTAGTAGTTTTATCAAAATATAAGCATTCTTATTCTTAAAAATACTTTGGTGGTTTCATATCATTTCTAGGAATGCTTAAAAGAAGTGCCTTATTTTTACTATCAAGATTCATAGTATCATTCTTGAAAATTAAAGAGACATTTCTGAATAATTTTCTTCAATTTTTACTTTAATAAGATAACTGTTAAAAAAAAAATTAAACTTGAGACTCAGTATTCAATTGTTTAAAAAATAAATCTGAAAAAGGTTAGTAAGAACATTTTGAATTCCAAATCAAAATAACTCCCAATTTTATAATCCAAACTACACAAATTTTATATTTAATAATTTTTTAATCAATTCCTTAAGAAAAAGCTTCTGGTTTGCATATTATTGATTTATATTAATTATGTATTTCTGTTAAAATATTATATCTCATTAAAAATATTTTATGCTTGGTAACTGGATTAAGTTTTTAAATTCACCCATTCTATGTATAGGTGAATTAAAAAATATGACAACCCAGCTTAAAGTATAAATTTTTTTAATAAGAATCCATTTTTGAATATTTTAAGTAATTTTAAATGAGAACTGCAAATTATCCTCCAGGGGAAGAATGTCAATTTTTAATTAATAATTATCTTCACAGTTTATATATTACAGTTTACTTCTCACAAAAATTATATAATTATCAATTTTTAGGACAATTTTTTTCTCACATAAGTAATTATTTTAAGTGTTTTAGTGTTTATATTCTGTTCTGCTTTTTTCTTCACTTGCTGTTGTGTTCAATTTCTACTTTTTTTTTTTTAAAATAAATTATTTTCAAAATTATTATTCATCATGTTTTTAAGTTTGTTACACTTTCATATTCAATTCTATTTACAAAAACTTCATTTTTGAAATTAACTTTAAATATGAACTTAATTTTGGATTGAATTTCAATTATTTACTTTAATTTATGAAAGCTTCAAAAAATTTCTTTATTTAATGAACTGCAGACTTTGCTCCCACTGAGTTTTAATTTATATCTGTGACTTCTTTGTGGTTCACTTAAAATTACTCCAAATATTTATTAAAAGTTGAAATAACCCAAAACACTTTTATGCTTTGACCTGGATTGTTATATTTTTCACCAGAGAGAAGAACGTGTATACCAGCTAGTATGTTAATAACGATAATACATTATTATACATGGGAAGAAATTACTCTTTATCTGAAAAACAGACATTTAAAACCCCCACAAAAATATAGTAAAATGAAAATTAACACTGTTAATGCCACAATTTCTGGGATTCAGGACACATATTTTTATTAAATGAATGATCAGTGCTATGTGCATTCATCACTATACTAACAATAAATATACCTTCCAAAGTATTCAAGCACTTATTGCTATTAAGGACTAAACACATAAAAAGAAAGGCTGAAGAAATAGTATTGGAGCAAAGAAATTAAGCATTAGAGTTAAGAGAGTAGCGACAACTATATGACTTTGATTACAAAATTAAAACTAGAATAGAATAACTATAAATTAAATGTCTTTACTTCAATATTAATAAACCAAAAATTCATTCTGATTAAATATTGCTTCTGATTTACACCTTCAGTTAAAAAGATAAAATCAATGCTGTTTACCAACATTATGCATATGAAAAGAAAACACAGAAAATTTTCACACCATACATGTAAAAATGCATTATTTAATTAAACTATTTCTATAAAAATGTGAACATATTAGATAAATAAAAAAAATTTAAACAATAAATATAAGCAAGAATCTTACCATACAGATCAGGTGTGTTCATGCTAGCCACGCAACACTTTTGAATAATGTCAACAATAGCTAAGCCACATTCACTACCATAAGCCATTCTGAAATATAATAACAACTTTAAAAAAAGAGCATTTAAAAGCATATAGAGAAAAATAATCACAATAACTTTATACAGCTTACACTATTCTTCAGATACATACAAACCAATTGAAGCATTGACAGTTAAAGCTGTTATATGTAAAGGCGTGTCTCTATTTATGACTGGAGCAAGACAAACTATTTCTGCTTGAAAACCCGGATTCTTCTTCAAGATACCTGGTTTTACTTTTGTAGGTATATATCCACAATGCTATTCATAAAAAAAAAAAAATCAAACTCTTCATTTTCAATATTAAAATAACACAAACCTATATTTCAATATAAATAAAAACGATTATAAACAATTTTAAAATGTAATATAATCACAGTTAATAGAAGAATTTGTATGAATAAAAAATACAGCTGCATTTTTAGCTTATCACAAATTTTCATATTTAATTATTTCATCATTATTTATTAAAGTTCATGCAAGCAATAGCCTCTGGGAAAGTAAAGTACTCATTACCAAAAAACAAAATATATTAATTTCCAATTGAAGTAGAATATTTAGAGAAAATTGTACAGCATATTAATTCCAAGAGTTTTATTATCATAACATTCAAAGGAATGAGTGAGGAATGAGTGTTTTACCATACATTTTCAATTTGAAAAAGAGTTTATTCCATTTTTATAACTATTTTAAATATAATGGAAATAATGACAGATTGACATCATGACAATGTAATGCAAAAAACGAATTAAAAATTACATTTTTTTTCCATTTAAAAAAAAAAAAAAGACCATCTAAAATTTGTATTAAAATTGCTCTGAAAATATTGTTTCACAGTCTATATCTACACATATAATATGACTAATGGAAAAAATCATTTGACTGCTTAAATAATGATATCTTGTAAGAAATAAAAATTTTGCAATAACATATGAGATAATGCATAGCAAAATATGCGACCAAACAAAAAGTTAGCTACAACCAAAAAGAATAAAACATATTCATAATTTTTTTTGGAGGGATGTTAAAAATATCATAGCAAATACAAGCAAATGCCTCATATGTACTTGAAAGTAGTTTCTTTTAATATGACATTGGTGTATATAACAATACAATATAATTCAAAGTTCTGCAATAATATATTTGACTTCTTTACTAAAGGAATCAGAGAGTTATAAAAAAATGAAGTCAAATTCTGGTTTTCACAATATGTATGCATAATTCTTTTAAAAACATATAAACAATAAATTTTAAGTTCATGAAAATTCCATAAATAGCAAATAAACAAACATTATTAGCAAACATTCTTTAAAAAGTTATACCTATCAATACTAAAAACATTTTTATTTCAATGATCATTTTCAAAATCATAGAATGAACTATTCAAAAACTAAGTCTCATTTCATGCTTTAACATTTAAAAGTTTATAAAAGCATTTTTAAATGAAGTTAATAAAGCATCTAAAATAATTTCAAAAACGTATTTGAAATACAAAAATTGAATTCAATATAAATTATTCCCCACAAAAAATCTTTAAGCAATTGTAGATATTCAGACACAAAAATTTAAAATATAGAATTTAATTAACAGGTTCACTATAACAAAAGAGTATCTCAAGTACTTATTTAAACTGATATGTAAAAAAATTGCTAATATTTGATATAGACTTCAAAAGGTCTTGAAAATACATGTGCATTTAAAAGAATACATTACATTTTTATTTAACCCTAAATACAATAATGATTAATATAAAAGGTTAGCATTTTTTTCAAATAAAAAGTCTTCATAAAGTATTTTTGAATTTCCCCCAGGAATTTATTAGCTATACTGAGGTATTAAAAAGTACATACTGTTATGTTCTTCCTAGAAATAAAAGTTAGGGAAATAAAATATATTTTAATGCATACATTAAGTGAACTGCACTACAAGAAATGATTACCGTTTTAGTTCCATCAGAATTAAAAGCAGAATTCTGAGTTTCATTTTTAACTTGTTGATAAGCAGCTGCTACATCAATATCTGGATTATCAATATCATCTTCCGTTTCATAAAATACTGGAATTTCAAGAACCTATAATTTTTATTAACAAAAAAATATTTCAATTCCTAAATTTTCAAGTGTGAACATGATTGACACAAATTCTTCAAAATTACAATTCAAACACTTGATAATTTCAAAATTATTACCATTTTTTTATAAGTTAGTAAATTACATCACATATTTAAGTATAATATTTTATAATTAATAAATTGTCACCCACAAAATTATACTCGCAATCGCCATAGCTCTTAGGTAAAGCACACACCTCCAAATTGGAACAAATATGGTTCGAAACCTGGAAGACGATATAATCAAGTGACTGGAACTTTAATTTAAATATATCTAATAATAGCTGTTAATTATTGATTAATATTCTAGAAGCTTTTACATCTTTCAAAAACATTTTCATTGTAAATTATTCTGGAATTGATCGTTTAAATGCCGAGTCCCACAAGTTGTGAGCAGTTCTCATAGTTCACTTGTGTTGAGAGTTAAATCAAGTTAATAAAACTCCTTTATTGTTAACTTAAGTCCTGTTATTTATCAGATCAGTGTGACAAATTTGTAACGAAGCCTGTTATAATAAGTACCGCAGGATCAGTTACAAACTAAACTTTCAAAAACAAAACAAAAAAGTGAATGAAACAAGAAATGCACAACACATCTTTCAACATATAAAAAAAATAATACTAAGTAAAAAGGCCCAGTAAGATGCCTATTAAGTTTATTTTAAAATTAAAAAGATTATATCTCAATTTATTATACAAAATATAAAATATTAAAGAAAAAGATAAGTATTATACTAAATAATTAGCCCAGAGAGCCAAATATCCATATTTTAGCATATATAAATACAATCAAAGATAATTTCTTTAGTTACTATGTTTTTAAATAAGGTATGGTTAACTCATATTTCCAGAAAGAAGTAAGATATAACAGTCAAAGTTGACCCTATTACTTTCTCTTCGTAATTTCTTCTCTCAGAGACAAACACAACTAAATATACTCTGATATCCTTATAAAACTAATTTTTAATAAAGTGTAAAAACAATAACCAAATATAACAATCAATAAATTACTAACTAAAACTTTTACGCAAGTTAAAATCCAAATAGAAAAATATTCAATAGCGGAAAACATTAAAATAAATAATTATTTCAAAGCTATTTTTTCTTTAGGTACTGTACTGTTATAGATATAAAAAAAGAAATCATATTTCAATACAACATATTTGTAATTTATATTTCCTTAAAATATCAACTATTTAATAAATTTGCATGAATTTTGAAATATGTAAATAAGAAATGCAATAATGCAATTAAACTGTTCAGTATACATTCTATTTTTCAGTTTATATTTAGTACACAATTTTCATTTTCGGGTTTTTTTTTTTTTTTTTGTGGGTAGCAACACACACACAGGAAAACTATACATAATCCTAATTTAAGCTGCATCAAGAAATATTTCATAGTATCATGTATATTCTTATCACATGCTGCACTAACTTTACAGAAGAATTTAAATAACCAGACCAGTTTTGAAGAGTAATGAAAATCTCAGTACCATTATAAAAGTATTTATCATTTTTCTGAATATATGATTTCATAAAAATTATTTAAAAATGAATATAACAATCTCACATCAAAATCAGATAGAAAAAGTAAAATAGCCACCAAATGTTTCTATAGAAGTAAAATAATTCATAATTCGATAAGAAATGTACAAAAGGCAATAGAAAATAAGCTGAAGATCAACAGAATTCTAGCCAAAAACAAAACTGTCATTCTTTTTAAATAATTTTTAAAGTCTAACCATCAGTAAATATTGCATTACCTTTATTTTTAGTGACTAAATGAGTTAAGCTCCTGAGATTCAATGTAATCACATTCTTGTATGGGATTCCAAGTGAAATAAAACCATAGGATATGTATTTTGGATTTCTCATGATCACTTTACATCATTTGAGACATTTTTGCTATCATGATTATATTCATCATTGTCATTACACCAATAAAGCTTTTTGGGGTGATATCATTACTATAACTCTAAAATTTTTCCATGAATGTACTTTGTGTCCAATTTATTGGCACATGAACTATATAATACTTCTTGCAGTGTCATTCAACAATTCTAATTTTGCGTAGCAAGATTTAATATAAAATCAATATTAAATCTTGTTACGCAAAATTAGAATTAATTATTTTAATAGATCAAAGTTCAGAGATACTTGACCAAAAAATTTCGAATTTTTTTTTTTTTTATTTTACTATTTCAAGATATTTTTAAAAAATTACGAGACTTTTTGTAATATTAAAAATGAAAATAATCTACATTTAATTTTTACAACAACAATTTAAGGAACACCATATTATTCATTTCTTTTATATTGGTAGTACTAATTTATATTCTTCGATCTTCAATACACATGACATTTTCATTTCTTTTTTTAAAATTGAAATCAAGATTAAATTACATAACTCTTATACTTTTCTTTCAAAGAAATTCTTTGAATATAATCAATGCTTTTATTAAGAGACTATCAGTCTGAGCAATTTATTTACAACAGAACATATGGAATAGCTGACTTGTTCAAGATGCTGATTATAGAATTATAATCAATAGTGTAATAATTACAAAATTTAAATAATATTGCAACAAATTCAAAAAAAAAATTTTGCATAATACTTACAGTTATTTCTGATTGCATCTCTTGTTGCTGGTATTGAAATAGTATAACATGAGAACTTGCATCGGCAACACATAATGTTCGAGACTCAGGACAAAATGCAACACGTTCAATAGCAAATGGATCATCTTCATGGTCTCCAGATGAAAGAAGTTTAGGCTTTTCAAATATTCTTGATATCTTTAATTTATATAAAATCTGCAGCGAAACTATAAACAACAAAATTTTCTACACTCTTTAAAATCATACATAAAACTTTTTTAAATTGATAATATATAAAATATTCTACTCTTAAAAAGAATATAATTTTTTAGAAGGATAAAGAACTATATAAATATTTCACAACACCCTTATGAACAAAGTTAAAATAATAGTATCAATATATTAATATTAAAATATGTTTATCCTTCAAACATTATGAAATTTAAAATGCTTCAATTTAAATTTTTCCAGAATAAAAGAACGCTTGTTTATCTCCCTTGCCAATCATTAAAAATTATTCTCCCCCCCCCATCTTGTTTCAAGTACAGTCGCCATCTGTTACAGAAATAAAAAATTTCATGCAAACGACAATGATGCAAAGTAAATGTGTAAGTTGCAATCCATTATCCTCAAAACTTTTCCTAAATAGATCTCTTTGAATTCAATAAAAACGTGAAATTCAGCAGCACTTGAACTGATATCACCTAATTTAACTACATGCTTTTCAATTACATAACTTCATCATAACTCAAAACAAAGATATTAAAGACTTTCCTGTGGTAAAGTCCTTGTCTTTTTAGAATTGAATTTACTAGGCAATAATGGGTTATAAAATTAAATATATTTCCTCGTGTAAAGACATTTGAAATCTATTTGAATTTAAAATTCCAAAATCCCCACAATGGTCATCTAGAAAAATGAAAACTGTATGACCTGCAACCCTGAAGGCTGGGATTCATTTATCAGGTTATGGAAGCCTAAATAATAACAAGGAATAAAGTATGAAACTTTTTGTATTAAGACTTCACAAATTTTGTAACACATTAAAAACTTTCTACTCAAAAATATTTAAATATAATCCAAACAGTAAAGAAAATTTCAGTCTTTTATAAACTTAAATCAGTTTTTGATTTAAGAATAATGAAATTAGCAATTATTATGGATATGTCAGGAAATTTCACAGAGAAGAAAAATAGTGACGAGAACTATCCAAGTCAATTTTAAGTCTAAAGTATCATAACCAAATGTTATTAAGGGGAAGAGAGAAATATGGGGGGACCCATAAAAGTTTAATTAAACAATTTGATGTGAAACTACATGAAAAAGAATTTGTATTAAAAAGATGTCATAGCATTAAATTACTGACAGTTACATTTTTTTTTTTTTTTTTTTTTTTGACAAAAAGTTATAGGCAAAATAAACCAAATGAATTATACATATTTCTTTAAAATGAACACTAAGTCACCTCTCAAATTTCATCTTAAGATGTTAAGGATATAACTAAAATTTTTATTTAATTTTCATCCAATACAAACATTGATTGAATTCAAATTAGAACTGCCTCAATTTAAATGAACCACATGGTTTTCACACCAGTTTCCCGATTCCCTTAAAAATAAATAAAGAATAATTGGCATTTCAAATGTGGATTTGAACCAGTTTGGGGTTATTTTAGCTTTTATTGAGGGCAAAACAGATTTTGTTAAAAAAATCCAAAGAATAAAAATATATTCAAGTTAATCAAATAAACAATCATTTTCATACTACTGTCAATTAATTCGAGGAAAAATCATTTTTAATATAATAATGTGTTTTGTCAAAAATGTAGTATTCAGAAGAGGAGAAAAAAGGAATAAACTGAAGCGGCATCAAGTCATCGGACTGAAATGTTTTTGGATATGTTTAGGACATAGTCGAGTGATTTGTAAATGCTCATGAAAAGCAATAATCAAGGATTTATCAGTTAGAAAATACCTTATGTATTGCATGATGCAAACCTTCAATTTATTACTTACATACAATTGTCACCACCATTTCTCATGAATTAATTAATACTTAGATAGTAAGGAAACATAAAATATTCAATTTAACTTCTGATAACAATATCAAATTTTCAGTCTTTAGTCCTGATAATTTTGCATCCATTAGAAGATTAAGTCTTAGTCTTATGAAAAATATTCCTCAGTTAATTTAAAAATTATTATTTGATAAAGCAATTAATTTTCATGTATAATTACAGAAATAAGTTTTCAGTTTTTTAAAAAATAAGTCTTCTCAGTTTTGTACAGGACTGAGAGAATTAATTATATAATGAGATTTTAATAAACCTCTAATAATACATACTTTATCAGATATAATACAGAACTTATATCTCTGTTCTCATTTTGGGAAGATATCAAAAAATTGTACTACATCGTTTTTAAAGCATTCAAGGTTCAATACAAATCAACGAAATTAATTTTAAAAAGCTATATGTCAACGATCGCTTATAAAATCTGTAAATCAGTGACAGAGGGCGTTATTTAATAAAATCTATGGAGAATAAATCTTTATTTGTACATGTAGAAAAACTCATATCAAGAAAACAACAATTTTGTAGAATAGCTAGAGCCTGTTATGTAATATTTATTATTAATTTTACTTGTGACTTTACATGTGATATTCTATAAAACTGAAGAATAGTACACACATCAAATACAGAAATTATCATCATCATATACAGTTATGCTCTTTTTATTTTTATATCTGAGCCAATGAAGAAATTTAATTACTCTACACAGTATTATTGCTGAGAATTTTTAAAATTAGAAAATCATATAATTCAAATACCGACTCTTCAGAAAAATGAATTTAACCAGCATAAATTCTTAGATGAATAGAGTTATAAGCAGATTTTAAATACAATAACTCAAAAGATACTTTAAAATTGAAATATTTCAACCATGGATATCTGAAAATATTTCACACATATTTTAAAACAAACAATTCAGACTTTCAAAGAAATTAAATTCTATTTACGAGATAAAACAAGAATTTGCTTTCAGAATATTAAATTTTAATGCAATAATAATGACGAAACTTCCTTTCCTTTTAAACTTTAAATAACTTATTCAGTAATTTTTTAGAAATTTCCATACACATATTTGCTAATCAAAAACTGCAATCCTGTAAAAGTTAAAAACCTAATTAAAGTATGAATATATTTAGACTTTCACTAAAAATGTCACAAAAGAAAGAAAAAAAACTTATTTTCCACAATTCTAGAAAGATATAACAGAATTTCATGAAGTTAGATTAAAGACAATAAAAGTTGTCAATGATGGGTTGATATCAGGAAAAAGTAATTTCGTTTTTTTGCCCCCAATTTTAATTCTCTTTTTTGGCATAAATAGTTAATACACATACAAATAAAAGCTAATGATATTCACACTTATTAATCTTAGAAGTGTAATAAACTTTAAGAAAACGTTAAAATTCTATGCGTCTATACTCATATAACACTAATTTAAATTAGATTTTCAAGATTTGTTTGCAGGTACTGGTTGCTGATTTTCAGAACATTGAGAGAGAAAAAATCTTTGCTAAGAATATAAATGAATTTATTGTCTTTCTTTGCTGACAATAAGTATCATAATATTTTACTTAAAATTGAAAATTTCTAAAAAGCTTTTACAAAATCTTATAAAAAATGTTGAAAATTCAGAATTTAAGAAATATAAAAGAAAAATAATTACCAGATGAAGCATCCCAGAATTTTAATGAACCATCAGCATGGCTAAAAATAGTACAGCACAAAAATATTACTATATATATATATATATATATATATATATATATATATATATATATATTTATATATGTATCTAACATACATACACACACACATAAAAAGTTTAATTCATACGCATAAATAAAACTTAGGAACATTATTTATATAAAAATATTTTGATTCTTATATACATGAAAACTAAATTACCCAGTAATTATAACTTCTGGATAACTTAAAGTAGATATACCCCATCCACCTCCATCAATTGGCCATTCCTAAAACAAACAAAAGAAAAGGCAATTAGAAAGTATAATGAATTCTACATACTTTTAAAGAAAGTTACAATTTTAATATAAGTCTTCAAAGTTTCAAGCCGATGAACTTCGCCTACTTGCTATAATGCAGAAAGTCTCAGAAAGAATAAGGCCTGATTTTTTTTTTAATTTCCAACTTTAACTGTTTACACTTTAAACAAAATTTATTTAAACTGTTTTGGTATAAGAAAATTAAATTACAAAGAACCATTCAGTAAAATCAATGAAAGCAATCACAAAAACTGGTCAATATCAAATTGGTATGCAAAAAATTAAAGGAAATATGTCAATAACTGGAGAAATAATTGTAGTTTGATAGGTATGAAAGAATATGTCAAATACATAACTATTCCCACAAAGAAATACCAAAATCATTTGTAGGAAAACTCTACAAAAGGAAGAACATTCAAAAATGCATTCATATGGTAACAGCAACTATGTAAAAGTGTCAAATACTATTTAACTTTCTTGTCACAAAAATAGTTACCAACTCACAACAAACAGCATGGTAAATAATATTAGAAATTTTGTATTGGGCAGTATTTGCAAAGAAAGTCTTAATAAATCAATATATTTATTTTTATGATATAAATTAATTTTTGAGCATAAAAGAGGCAACAAAAATTTGATAACATTCTTAATATCAGAAATTCACTTTCAAACAAAGTAAAAAACAGAAAACATTATACCAAACAAAATACAAATGCATGTTAATAGAAATATTGTTTTTAAAAAACCAGAAAACCCTTAACGTTTTTTTACAAATGCCTTTAAAAAGAAAATGGTCGATTTTTGGGTTTAACTTACACATCTTCCAGTTATAAGAAATAAATTAAAAATTCTCTGTCAAATTGATAACCTTGTTAAACAGAAAATATTTTCACCACAGGCTTGAGCTTTCAACACAGAACAGCAAAAAAAATTGAAAATCGCCATTTATAAAGCAATGCATTCCGGAGTAAATAATAATTTTTAGTAATGAATATAGGAAGTACATCAGGGAAAAGATTATAACCAAGAAGAAAGTTTGAGAACCACTTGAACAGGAATTTTGCTTATGTTTAAAATTATTTGTTCACTTTCTTTCAGGATGAGAACCTTAATTTCTTAATATACAAAATAACAGTAATATAAAACAGCTAATTTATAATACTCAAAAACATGTGCATTTACCTTTTCGGAAAAACACTGATTCTTTTTTCCTTTTGCGCCAGTTGAGTATAATGCTGGTATCAAGTCATTCGGGCAGTCAGCAAAATATGAGCAACTAGTAACAGGAGATTCATGCAAATCCATTGGATATGGATTTTGATAGCATGGATATCTGATAATATAACATTTAAAATTACTTAAAATGTAATTATATATATATATATATATATATATATATATATATATATATATACACACACACACACACTTATATTACAAAAGTAATTAAAAAATTTCATTAAATCTTATCACATTCATGGAAAATGATAAATTCTGTAAAGGGATTTTACTTTTTAAACATTGCTTTAAGTGACTCAAAGGGGAGGGGATGCTCAAAATATTTTTCTTTTTAAATAATTATTGGATAGAAGAAACGTGTTAAAAAAACTGATAAAGACACCGAAAACTAAAACATACACTCCAGTGCTAGAAAGATTGGTACAAAAGTGTTTATGTAAGATATACTGCAATATCATACCAGTGCATATATAAAGCGATAAATATCCCAGCCTTCTATAAGCCATAAGAATGATGGATAAAAAAGATTTAAGAGATTTTTAACATCGTGTTATTATAAGTGTTTGAGAGGTTGCTGACAACATTTCAGAAGTAGAAATATATCGAATTTTCAAGGACCCATAGTAAGAATATAACAGAGAAAATCGACAAAACTTCATAATTTACGACACCAGTATGGATGTAAAACTGACACCAGGTGAACGCATCATATTCGGCTGAAAAAAAATTGATTCGCATTCTCGCAGATAATATTAAGATTATTATCTCGCAGATAATAATCTCGCATTTAAAGGGGAGCTTCAGAAAGCATTAACTTTCAAATTTTGCAACACACTCAACTGGATACAAGGACTATGGACTAATTCGAATTGTGAGGTGCTGCAGCATAATTCCAGAAACCCTATTAATCCACACCCAAATTTTTTCTGAAGCACATTGCTCCCATGATGGACTTAATAAATATTAGACTAGTGTACTAGTTTTTCGGAAAATTTAGTATAATCAAACACTGATTAAAGATTCTGATTATTTGTGTATATGAGTATTTTATTCCTATCAGATTATTTCTTATTCCAATCATATTAAGAAATAATCTGATAGGAATAAAATACTCATATACACAAATACTTTTTAACCTAATATGTACATAATTAAATTTAGAATCGAATAAATGAGAAATCGAGGATGTGGTGCATTCAAAATGAGCATCTTTGAAGATTAACATATAATGAGCAAAATTCTCTCGATTTTCATATCAAAACTACACTGCTCAAAACAATTAAAGGATATTGAGGTTTTGGGTAGATTAAGCAGCTGGGGAATTGTTTATATGATTGATACATGATCGACAGATGTGATAGGCGATATAAAAAAAAATCAAGTATGTTTAGCAGAAAAAAAAATGCATTTTACTTAGCATTTGGACACAAAAGGAAAAAAAACACAATTTGAGCATTCGAGGAAAAAACCAATAAAAAAAGGGGGGTTAGTAGGGGTTATGGTTTCCCCAGACGGCGAGCAACGCTGAACACCTTTGAGGCATGGAGTCAATGAGGAGCTGGAGTATTCTATCCCACTCCTCCAGAAGAGCTCTTTCCAGTTCTTGGAGAGTTCGTGGGGGTGGTAGGCGGCCAGCAACTCGTCGGCCTAGAAAGTTCCAAACGTGTTCTATTGGGTTCATGACTGGAAAACATGCTGGCCATTCCATTCGTATGATTCCCTCCTTGAAAAGGAAATAACCCACTAAGTTGGCACGATGTGGCCTGCAGTTGTCGTCCATTAAGATGAAGTCATCTCCAATTGCTGCAGCGTACGGGACTACAATAGGACTTAAGATCTCATCCCTATATCGGCGACCCGTCAGAGCTCCATTTCGAATGATGTAGAGATTGGTGAGCCCATCAATAGAGATGTCAGCATAGACCATCACTCCACCTCCATCAAATCTGAAACTTCCAAGCACGAACGCAGGATTGTTTTTAGTGCCACGATCCCTCCAGATAAAAATACGCCAATCATCAGGATGAACAGAAAAACGGGACACGTCAGAGAAAAGAACATTGCGCCATTAATTTTTCCTCCAGTTCACATGCTCGGTTGCCCACTCCCTACGGGCGCGACAGTGCCTTGCTCTTAGTATAACATTGGTCGGCGAGCATACAGTCCTACAGCGTGGAGCCGGTTTCGTACAGTTTGAGTTGAAATTGTGGTGCCAGAAGCCGAGCGAAGGTGTTGCTGAAGAAGAGTGGCATTCATATTTCGGTGTCTCCGAGCCGTTAGTGTTAAATATCTATCTTCATTGGGCGTTGTTGCACGTCTTCGACCTGCACTTCCAGTCTCCAAGAGACGGTTCCAGATTCTGGAAATCACACTTTGTGCAACTCCAGTAGCTTCTGCTACTTCGGCTTGTGTTTGGCCCCCCTCTAACCGTCCAACAATTCTCCAGGCTTGTGAATCGGTTAAATGTCTTCGTTGAGACGTCGCAATCATCGAAATAACACACTTAACTATTGAATGTCGATCATTCTTTTCCAATTTGTATTTCGTTAAGTTGAAAGGCAAATTTCATTCGCTGACGACAAAGTGTCGTTTATGACGTCAGGCTCAAAATTTGCATACTCCGAAGTTTGAAAATGAGAAAAATTTGTATGCGACTCTCTTCTACCATTTTCTGCAAAAAAAAAAAACCCGCTTATACCGTTATTTTATATAAGACTTAAAATATCCTTTAATTTTTTGAGCAGTATAGTATTATATTTTGAATACAGCCATGTATATAGTCTACCTTCGATGTTTCATTACTATTTTACAATTTGAAAAAGAACAAGCAAATGGAATGAGAAGATGGATACGCAAATAAAACTGTTCGACATTTGGCCAGGAGAAATGCGACGATGAGATGATATACTAGGTATATAACGGGTGAACTGTAATAGATTTCAAAGTAAAAAATGTAGGTGTCGATCTGTCAGTATCTATGAAAAATTTGGTAATTGCTAATATGTCTCTCTCAAAACCCAATTCGTATTTGTCAATCATTCCATGGGTGACTTGCATGAAAACTGAAATGTTAAGCAGCTCGGAGAGAGGGATTTCAGCTTGAGTTGCTATTAAGATATTAACCCTTTACAGTGTAAACTAACCCAACGCATCTAATTGTGGTGATGTCGATTTCAATCTATGAATGGACAAAGTCATGAGTGAAGAGTCTCATTGTGAATTCATGGCTCTCAAAATGGTTTCTAACTTAGCAAAAAAATGGTATTTTATTTTCTTTAATACATTTACTTCTTAAAGTTATGGAGCCCCTGTCAGTGTAATTTTTGAGATTATCACTTGATAGCATTCTAAATATATGTCCAATCCACATCCAACATCGTTTTTTAATTTCAGTATTTCTCAGATGCACATTTTTAAAGACGAATCTGTGACAGCTGCGCGATATCGGAATGAAGTATCTGACCCCATTGCGAGACTCTGCTGCAAGAGTTGATCCTGATATCTACCTTAAGAATGATAGTGTCCATTCACATTGAACCAACATCGTTAATGAGTATCTGGTGAGTAACGATATTTCTCATATGAAATATGACCAACTTATTCCCCTAACTTTAATCCTATTGGAAAATATTTGCGATGCCCTTGGACGTGCTTACTCTACACGTTTACTTCCTCCAGCCAATCTTAGAAACTAATCCAATAGAAAAAAGGTCAATGCTAGCATCTACGATGATCAGTCACCTAATTGAAAGCATGGAAAATCAATAGAAATTTTGTGTGAAGTTCTAAGATGATCATATACCTTATTATTGTAAGATTTTAGGAGGCTCTAGAAAACATTTCAGTAATGACAAAAATGTAATGGGATCATACAATTTACGAAAATTAAATATTTTGTATCATTTTTAAACATTAATTTTGTGTGGTTCAAACAACTTTATTTTTCCATTTTTTGTTGATTTTACTGCCGCATGCTTACTTTTTGAAAGCCAGTGCGTAGCAATATGAGACATACTTCCCTTCAACTAACCTTTTGGACAGTCCAGGTCGATATTTGATTCAAACACCTTAACTTCCAATCATGCAAAGCAAAGTTCAGATATAATTTGAAGTACAGAGAGAAAGCATGACAAGAAGGAAATATGAGAGAATTAAGGTTAAGGAGAGCATTGATGTGTTGTGAGCGGAAGCATTCTGGCATGTATAATGGATTTGGTGAGATTAGGAATTGATGCAACTTCTATATTCTTTAATAGAAAATAGTTGTTAGTACTCATGGAAAGGAACTGAGGAAGGAATCCTTATTTGAGGAGTAAATAGATATTTTGGATATAACTGACTATTTTAATTAATTGGCATGAGCTTGGACTTAAGTTGAGACTTAGATCTTGTGATTAAACTTTAAGAAGACAAACAAGACAAGTAACAGGATGCCTTTATAAGTGTATAGTGCTATATTTTTATTTCGACAACAAAGTAAAAATACCTGTTTGTCATCTATAATTAATCACAGTTAAGAAATTATAAGACCATTTTAATCATGAAAATTATGAAATAAAAAATGTTTTTAAGTATAATTTCAGCAAATGAAATATGTAACAACATATTTATTATAAGGTTTCAATAAATTTGAATAATGTAATAAATGATTACGTTAACATAAATATTAGAAATAAATGAAAAGTTGCTGTTAACAAATCATAAGACTACTAGTCTTAAAAAAAGTATGAAAATTAATTTGATATTGGTCATGCATTTTTCTAGCTAACATCAAACACACTGTTTTTTTATTGAAATGACCAGATAGTTAAGTTTAGTTTCAGAAATATTAAACCTTTTTTTTTACTGTCACTACTTTAAGTTCATGGTTTGATCAAAACAGTTTATTATTAGCATAAATTTTGCAACATAAAAAGAAGTTTTCCACAAGGTTCAAGACTGGTGAGTGAGTGACAGAGGAGTTTTATAGCACAAGAACTAAAGCAGGTGACAGCTATAAAAAAATAGCTGTAACAGAGTGCAGTGTATGCCCAGCATGTAAAGAAAGACAGCCAAGATGTTAACATAAAAATAATAAGTTTATTAAGCGTCAGTAAAACTGAGCATAACTTGCTCTGAAAATAATAAGCATAAACATCAACTTTTGGCAGCTTATTATCTAGATGCTAGCATACACACTACTGAAAAATGTTTATCACATGTGTCTACTTACATGTGCCAAAAAAACTCGTCCAATCAAAAGATACACATGCCGGCAACCTGGATGATTACATCATCACATAATTTGCATATTTTCCACGTCATGATTCACAATCACCATGAAGTAACGAGAGTAAGAGATAGTGAATTTATGAGAAAAACCGATGTATTTACAATTGAATCCACATAATTTTGGTGGCCGACGATAAAACTATGTTAACAGTAGGCTATGCTGCACCCAAACTTTTTTAAAATCTAAGCACATCAGCATAGAATAATAATTGGCACCCACACAAGTATTTATCTTCCAACATATCATAAATGACACAATACTGGATTAAAAATTCCTGATGGAATGTTCATCTGAAAGCGATAGATTCATGGTTTGTAAAATCATAAACTAATGGAGATGTATTTAACAAAGTTAAAAAGATTGGGGAAGAATGTTTGGACTACTATAGGGGGAAAAAATGATACATAGTACAAAGTTCAAGACTGAATTTCAACTTGGCTATGGCAAAACATTAACTTTTTCTTTTTTAAACCACGTAAAAGCTCTCCAAACCATTACTGATCCTCCTCCCATTTATCAAATGAAATATTCTTTTGGTTCTTTCCTCAAGTCATGCCAATAAAGTTTGTAGCCATTAAGATTGTCAATGTTGAATTTCTTTAATCAGAAATATAATTTGTTTCCACTCATCATCCCATGTGTGACAGGACATTTTTTAAAATATCATTTCAATTTTTTTCTCGATAACATTTCAATAACTTTGGTGTTTTCTGCATTCTTATTAATTTTGTATTAGTATTTAATTTATAACTCATCCAAAATGTGACATGTGAAGTTATTTTGTTGAAAATTTCTGAAATTTTACGAGTTGAAAGACATTTCTTAGGCGATAGTCGAAAAATGTATCGATTGTCCTAAGCTTTCAAAATCAATTTTCTTCCACATTCGTTTTGAACTGTTTGAATCACCTTTTCTAATAATGGCAATGTGAATAGCTGTTTTAGAGTGCTTCATTAACATACCTATTTCTCTTTCAAAATTACCAGTACCCTTATAAAATAAAAGTTTTCTCACTTTACCCTCAGATCACTTTTTACAATGCGACATCTTCAAATAAATCGTGGATAACACAATCAAAATCAATAGCTTCTCAAGTGAAGCGATCATGAAATACCAACATATGTGTTTTATGATTCAGATGCGACATATAATATGCTAATTTTATCAGGTGGCTTTATAATTTCTTAACAGACATATTTTTTCAATTTTTAGAAAAATGAATAGATCTGTAAGATTTAGATTAAATTTTAAAATTGCAATTTTTACAGAAAGAGTTTCCCGATCCATTTTAAATACACATGCTTAAAATTTATTTTCTTCAGAAAGGCATTCATTAGGGGTTTTTAAATTTCTTAATGCCCAGCATTTATTCGGATGTTATCTTTATTGATATCTACAACACTCATAACAAGATAGCTGTAGCATGACAGTCTACAAAAATAACTTTCCAATTTTTTGACACTGCCTCTAAAGCTAATAAAACAGGAAATTTTATAAAATTATAACTGGAAATAAGAATTACGCCAAATAATATGCAATTTTAAATACATGTATTTATAATTTCTTGAATGCAGTCAAATTAAGTTTTAATAAATTAGAATAATATTATCAGATTAAAAATACCTTGTTGTAGCCTTTTAGCATAAAAAGGTTTCCCCATAGACTGTATTTAGTTGGTGACTGCCTACATGTACAAAATGTCATTTATAAACCACTTGGATCAATTTTTTTAATGAGAATATTTTAGTTCAAATATTTTTCTTTCCAAACCAGTTTTCCTTTTCAAATTATGTGAAATAGAAATAAAGATATAGCTATTTTGTTTTAAAAAGAAGTTGACAACAAATAGCATCTAATTACATTCGAATGTATGTTTCGCCTATCTATTTTTGATCTCTTCTTAGAGTGATAACTTATATTTTAACTCGCAATTATGCTTAAAAGTTTCTCAAACAATAGAGAAAATTAATATCAGATTATTTTTCACTAAACGATTTAGTTCGTATTTTAAATGTCTTAGGACTGAATATCAAGTGTAATAAAGAACTCCTTAATAGACCTTTTCAATCTTTATCGAATTCAAATAAACAGCAACCTCTAAACTCTCCCTCATTAAACAGTGAGAATGAATTTTCTAATGATGAAGCAGAAAATCTTACTTTTCCCTTACTGCAATATGATGCCTGTATTAAATCATAATATGTCTATTGAGGTTTTCAACTCTTTTATTTAGTTTCGAAAGATCTCGGAAATTCACAACAAAAGTTTATTGGTTCTGATACATATGAAGTGTTTCATATAACACATCGATCAATAACTCCCGAGACTAACCCAGAGATGGCGCTCGTAGTAAACCAGTAACCAGGTATTTCTAGAGTACTAACCTTTGCTTGAAACGTGTCAAAATTTTAAGTCGATCGGACCAGGAAAAAGGTTTTTTGAAGTGAAGTGAAAAAGGTTTTTTCCAAGTGGGTGCCGCGATTGCTTTCGATGGAACAAAAACAGCAACGAGTCGATGATTCAGAAAGCTGTTTATCGCTATTTACTCGCAACAAAAAAGATTTCTTGCGAAAAAAAAAAAAAGAAAAAAAAGAAAAAAAAATTTGGGGGGGGGGAAAACAAAAAACAAAACAAAACAAAAAAGATTTGGAAAAGCGTTCGAACGAATACTCGGTACCAAAGATTATTCCTTCAACCCCAGTTGATACAAACGAATTCCAAGCGCTTCAGACATTGCCACCCACCTTTAACGGAGACTATTTAATGTCCTTTTAAAATGACGTTGAAATTGAAATGGCAACTGAAGATGAAATGACATTGGACTTGACCATGCCCAAAAGTCAAAATGTAACAAAAAAAACTGTCAGATTAGATTCGGACTCATTCTAGCCATAGATTTAAGCTTAAAATCATAACTTTTTATAAACTATGGATGTAAATACTCGTATTTGTAAATTTACGTAAAGAAAAATGAAGTTTGCCTCAAATGTGTGTCATTTTCATGGGTCCGAAAACACCAATCTTGGAAATAAACTTTTCAAATCTTTGTGCCCTAAATGTGTTTACTTATAAGTTTTATTTTCATTCCACTATTCAAGTATTATACATGGCACTATAAAATCCAAGAAGATAGCTTCCCTACAAAACTTTTTGCAAGAATGTCGGCATCAAACCAGCATTGTCTTTTGGAATTTGGGTCGTTGGCAGGGATCGAGTCACGTATTTTGAACCGGACTATCCTTACATCATCATTTTTGAACCTAACTTTGGCACTCACATTCCCCAATTGTTTAGAAACACCATGGTTGTGTTTACGAGTAATTTGGATTTGACGTAAGATACGATCTAGAAAATGCGGTTTTTTTTTTATCTCGGTGTCTCCTATCTCACCAAATATGGGAGACGTTTTAACCAAAGTATCCCGATACGTATACTGTAGATATGAGCATGATGCGTATATTGATATATGTGGATTTAAGCATTGAACGAGATTGTCTAATGCCTACATCAGCTTGCTGAGGTGGTTGGATTATCGAGGGATGTATCGGGAGGACGATATAAGATGGAGATTTGTGTCCCCCCACATCAGCTGTTTACTTATGGGGAAGGGGTGTGTTGATAAAACCGTCAATTCCCCATAATTTTCTTTCAGAAGGTGGACGAGATGCAAGCAACTTTTCTGTCGTTCCGGAGACCTGTTACATTAAACATTTCATTTTAGCTGCACAAAACTGTTCCATTAAATTAATTAGCCACACCGAAAACGGACTACACTCCACGTAAAAGAAACTTCAAATGTTGGAGATTTTAAATAATACTTATTTTAATGCAAACAGAAACATCTTCAATCATTACAACAGTAGACCGATTGAATAATTTATAGAACAACACATAATAATAATGTTTTGTTGCCAATCGCACAGGAGAAAATCTCTTCCATAATCCTTTAAGCAAACGATTTTTTTCGTAATATTTACTTTTTTTTTAGAGGCAAAGAACTATTCATTTATTTCAAACTTAACATTTACAAATTTAAAACTTAAAGGAGTAAAGAAAAGATCGTCTGCTCCTTTTCTTCAAATCTCCTTACAGCTCCTCAGTCAAAATGAAAGATCTTGTATGATAAGCCGTTTGTTCCTGTTTCAACGGTTAATTCGATGCGTCCAAAACGAATGCTGGTTTCAACCGATCCATGGTAATAAGGACGGTTATCTTGTCCCTTAATAAAGACGATGTAATCCTTTGGCAGGCGACGAGCCACCTTGAATGGACCTTCATATTGCGTCTGTAATAGTTTCTCGAATGGACGCCGGCGAACGAAGACATGACAACATGTTTGCAAATCTTTAGGGACGTAGATACGTTGAGGGCCGTGACGTAGAGGAAGGGCAGGATCGACAGTTCTGATCAGCCGTTGCAACCTTGCTTCGTAGTCAGGACATCTATCAATGTTTTTCTCCTCGTACAGTTGATCAGGAAGATTAAGGCTTGATCCATAGACTAATTTCGCAGCCTAGGTGTTAAGATCTTCCCTCAAGACTGTCCAGAGACCCAACAGGACAAGAGGCAGTGCATCCAACCATTATCCTTGATGGCAAGTCAAAGCTTGTTTCAATGGTCGATGGAGGCGTTAGTTAATTCCATTGCACTGTGGGGTATAAGAAGCATTACGAGTTAAATGAATACCTAGAAGTTTTGACAAACACTCAAAAAGACCCGATTCAAATTGCCCACCCCTATCACAAGTCAACCTCTGAGGCGTGCCGAATCGAGAAAGCCAAGTATTCAAAAACGCTCTACCCACAGTCTCTGCTTCCATATCAGTCATAAGAGATGCTTCGGGCCACCTTGTAAATCTATCTGTCATAGTAAGGCAATACCTATATCCACGCAGAAGAGGTAACTTAATTATGTCCAGATGAGAACCTCTCGTCAGGTACAAGGAATTGCACCAATAGGGTTGTTCTGAACTGAATACTTTCCCAACTGAAACCACGTGACTCCCGCCAGAGGACGCTGTTGTTTGGAGTGAGCAGCGTCAAAACAGAACGAATTTTAACTTGAACTTTGAACTAGAACGAGAGAGAACGCTTTTTGCTCTACTATGTATCTTGTGTTGTGTCTTATAGTGATGTGTAACTGTTGTAATTAATGTCAATGTATATTTTTATTTACAAGGAAGTGCAAAGTTTTCATTTACATAAGATGATGAGTTTGTTTTGTTTGCAACTAAGCATATGAAGCACCAGCTCCCCGGAACGACAGAAAAGGTATGTCAAATTTTGATATTCTTAAAGAATAAGTATATACCTAATCTGAAAAAACGAGAAACTTAATTTAATATTTTTCTGTTTCTTAACAAGGCATCCCTGCCGTGATTAGAACTCGTGTTTTAAAATTTGAATATATAAATATAAGAAATTGAAGTGATATATTTGAATATATTTTGATTATCATATTTAATAAATTTGATAGTTGCAATAAAATGGCCACTGAAAACTCTGAACTTATTCAGTTATGTAAAAAGAAGTGCAGAACACTAAGAACGTCAGTTACTAAACTTATTTCTAAAATTGAATTAGAATTTCAAAAAACCGAAGTAACTGCTGAAGAGAGCGAAATTGAACTTTATATAGAACAATTTAATAATAAAATCGATTCTCTCAAATTAATTGATTCTGATACAGAAAAGTTATTGAAACCTGAGGATCTGGATAAAGAATTAGAATCAGCTGAAGAATACCATGAAATAATTGTAACTTGGAGATTCAGAGCAAATAAATATTTGCGAAGTTTGAATCAAAATAATGGTATTCATGACCCTCCCAATCATTCAGCACATGAAAAGGATGTTAAACATCAAATAACACATCAATCAATAACTCCCGAGACTAACCCAGAGATGGTGCTCGTAGTAAACCAGTAACCAGGTCTTTCTAGAGTACTAACCTTTGCTTGAAACGTGTCAAAATTTTAAGTCGATCGGACCAGAAACAGCTGAGTTATCGAGGTTGGAGTAAAGTCGTTTTGTAGTTTGTTTAAAAAATGGAAAAAACCGAGTTTCGTGTTCTGATAAAACATTGTTTTTCAATGGGTAAAAAAACCGTGCAAGCGCAACAATGGATTGAGAAATGTTACCCGGACTCTTGTCCATCAAAAGCAACGATTTGTCGGTGGTTTGCCGAGTTTAAACGTGGTCGTACCGACACAAATGACGCGGAACACTCGGGTAGACCTGTGGAAGCCGTTACACCGGAAAATGTGAGTGAAGTGACAAAAATTATAATGAAAGATTGTAAAGTGAAGCTCCGTGAGATTACTGAGATGACACAGATATCATATGGAAGTGTATTCACTGAAAAAGGTTTTTTGAAGTGAAGTGAAAAAGGTTTTTTCCAAGTGGGTGCCGCGATTGCTTTCGATGGAACAAAAACAGCAACGAGTCGATGATT